>CM021105.1:449480377-449657641 GCA_007115665.2 Sequoiadendron giganteum
AAGAGGGAGAGAGAGAGGGGGGAGAGTCAGAGAGAGGAGAGAGGAGAGAGGGAGAGAGGGAAAGAGAGAGAATTAGGAGGGGGAGGGAGAGGGAGAGGGCAAGAGGGGAAGAAGGGGAGAGAGAGAGGGAGAGAGGGAAAGACCTAAGAGGAATAGAGAGAGGGAGAGAGGGTAAGAGGGGAAGAAGGGGAGAGAGAGAGTGAGAGAGGGAAAGACCTAAGAGGAAGAGAGAGAGAGGGAGAGAAGGTAAGAGGGGAAGAAGGGGAGAGAGAGAGAGAGGGAAAGGAAGAGGGAGAGAGAGAGGGAGAGAGATGGGGAAAGAGATAATATTTAAATATTTTATATATTAGTAATATTAATTACTTATATAATATTTTATATATTAACTTAAAGTAAAACAAATTGGATGTCCAATTTGGATCAGCTAATATAAAGCCAAAAAAGGTCATTTTAAAGTCATTCAAATCGGATAGGGGAATATGGGAAGAAGGGGAGAGAAGGGGAGAGAGAGAGAGAGAGAGAGAGAGAGAGAGAGAGAGAGAGAGAGAGAGAGAGAGAGAGAGAGAGAGAGAGAGAGAGAGAAAGAGAGAGAGAGAGAGAGAGGGAGAGGGATAGAGAGAGAGAAGGAGAGGGGAAGAGGAGAAGAAGGGGGAGAGAGAGAGAGAGAGAGAGAGAGATAATTGGGAGGTGGAAGGGAGAGGGAAGGAGGGGAGAGAAGGGGAGAGAACTGAGGGGAAGGGAGAGGGGAAGAAGGAGAGAGATGGAGAGGAGGAGAGATAGGGAAGAAGGGTAAGAGAGAGGGAGAGAGAATTAAGGGGGAAGGGAGAGGGGAAGATGGGAAGAGGAGAGAGAGAGAGAGAGACAGATGGAGAGGGGGAGAGAGAGAGAGAGAGAGAGGGAGAGAGGGAGAGAGGGAGGGAGAGAGAGAGGGAAAGAGAGAATATTTAAATATTTTATGTATTGGTAATATTAATTAGTTATATAATATTTTATATATTAACTTAATATATATATAAATATCTATACATTAACTAGAATATATAAATAATATTTAAATATTATACATAATAATATAATATATTATATATTGTACATAATTTCATAATAGATTATCATAAATTATAAATTATATATTGAATTATAAACTATATTGTATATTCTTAACTAGATATATTAAAATAAACTATAAACTATTTATTGCAATTTTTAAAATCATATATTAAAAACTATATTAGATTTTTTTAAATTATATATTAAAAAAATCGGATATTTGATTTGGAAATTGCAATTTTTTAAATCATATATTAAAAACTATATTAGATTTTTTTTAATTATATATAAAAAAATTGGATATCTGATTTGAATCAGATATCTTATATGTCTAACACAAAACCTACTACCTAGGGATTAGCCTCGGGTTTGCTTCAGAATTTGGCTAGGACATGCCAATCCTAAGAAGTCAAAACAAAAAACATGCTTAACAACTTACCTTGCTTCTCTAGACTTCGCCCATGTGGCTGACGACTTTTTTTTACCCTAAATTGATGAAACAAAAAGGGTTTTTAAAGGAGATTTTCAACTTTCTACCAATATAAATTATGCTTTACTTTGAATTTAATAAATAATTATTATTTATTTTCTATTTGAATTACGACTAAAGTCCTGATTGATAGGCTGATTGAAAAACATCTATATCTTTCAAACCGTATCACATTTTTTGAATCCAAAACATGTGTCACATTATATGCTTCGCATACTATAGGATTAAAAAAAAAATGAATTGCATGAAGTTTTGACCAAGTTAAGGTGGTCAGACATACGAGTTTTTATATTTTTTTAAAAAATTAATAAACAATTCATAATTAATTATTCACTTGGAAAAAAATACAAAAAAAATGTGCATCACATCGGGACATGAGTCCTCTACTTATATCTAAAATCTTATAAAAGAATATTATCGTTTTATTGTGGTTAGGATGGTAAGACAGACACCTACTTCTTATTTTTTCCCTGAAATTTAAGTACTGCTGCATTGAAATTTCAAATTTTCACCAAATAGACTTTTTTTTTAAAGTATATCTAGTAGTTTAGAAACTACATTCAATTTTCTACAGATTCTATTCTTACATATTTTTGAAATAATATAGGTAACTTATTCAAATTTTTACGTCAAGTTGCCTAACTCTGATTTTTCTAAATTTTCGTTGCCACTTAAGGGCCTATTTTTTCCATGATGATCCTACACATACCCTACTCATGCCTTCTAATCTACATGGGTGAATGATTGAAATGAAAGAACAAAAATTAAACTTTTCATTCCCTCCCTTCTTGTTTGTGTAGAAATTGATGAAAGATAACATTAATTTATTATTTTTCTTGATTACCACATTAGAATCCACCTTTCTTTTAACTTTAATCTTTCAAATTTGTGAAAAAAAACTTCTAAGACCTCTTTGGTAGTTATTTAAACCAAGTGTGAAATAAGTTAACAATTTTGGCAACTTTTGAGGGTATTTTTCTTGCTAAAAATCACAGACCGGTTTCCTTATTCGATCCATTGGGCCATATAGTCAAAGAAACCTAAAACAAAACTTAATAGAATTGACAACCAAATGTCAAAACCTTAAAATTACTAACTAAACACCTAAACAAAACCAGAAATTCACATCCCCTAATGGAAAAGAAAACTATGCATCAACACTTAGAGGAAAGACACCTAAAAATTTATTCAAAAACACTTATTAGAATGAAGTAAACTGTCCTAATATGTGCAAAATATACTTCATCGCCTCAATAGAAATTCTTGAGTTATATCCTATTAGCTAGCATAGGTAACTCTTCTCCATCTAGGTTGGATAGCTAGAAAGCATCATGCATCTTGCAACTTGTGACCACAAGAGGACCACTCCACATAGCATCAATTTTTTATTTTTTTTTCAAGCCTACTCTTCAACTAATCCCATTTGAGTATAATATCTCCTTATTTGTGTAGACACATAAAAATGTCCTAGACCAACTAATACCATTTTCTAATGTCATAAGTCTTCTATTGATTAAATAATTTTAGTTATTTAATTAATTCATTTCTATCTTTGATTTCCTCTTTGATTAATTAAATAAACTTTATTTATTTATTTAATATGTCACTAATATCCTTAATTAAATAAATTATATCTATTTAATTATTTATGATCTTGCCACTATAATTAAATAATTATTTTAATTATTTAATTATTCATTTATCCTCTTCTTCCACAATTAAATAAATTTTATTTATTTAATTGCTTATTAATTTGTCATCTTCTTCCTATTTTGAATTAAATCAAAAGTCAACTTTCTTTCTAATTTTAAATAGAATCATATTTAAAATTACCCACTTTCTAATTTTCCTCCACAATTGAATAATCTTAATTATTAAATTGTCTTATTGATTTTCTTTCTAAATTTAAATAAAAGCATTTTATTTAAATTGGCAACTTCCCTCTTTCCAAGGAAATAATTTTAAATTATTATTATTTACCATCACATGAATTCACCATTTTGGAATTAATTTAAAAGATTAATTTCAAAATAGCATTTTTCTCCACAAATTAAGTTATTTCTAAAATAACTTGATTTTCTAATTCATCCTCTTGATTTTTACTAATTTCATCTCAATGTCACGTTTATTCTCCATCATTGATTTAATTTACTAGATTAAATCTTGTCCACACATTTGGGGATTTCAACCCTAACCCTAATTGAGAGTTGTCATTTTGAATCTTGACCTTTGATTCTAGGGCATTTTCCCAATCTCTCTTCTCACCCGTCCATTCAAGATTGCATTTTCTATAAAATGACAATCTTGTTCTCATTTTCGACATCTCTTATCAATCTGGATTATTATTTTCTCTCTTTATTATCTTTTGCATTTATCACTTTAGCTACTTGCATGCTAGAATTAATTTCTATTTGCATTTAGTTCATACAAATCCTTCAAAGTTTTGCTTAGGACTAGTCAAATATAGAGTTTTCTCATAGAAATCTGAGGGTACATTCTTCAACATATCAAACCAAGGAGGTGCAATGGAAATCAGTCGTGGAGGAGAGAAGAATGGGTGAGCTTGTTCTAGTTTTCCTTTCCTTTTCTCATTTTCTCCTTTGCATTCTATTGATTGTTTGGATTTAATATGCATGTGATTACTAACAAATCTATCTTGCAGAAATCCATCATTACAATTTGAACATTCTTTGGACTGTTTATTTTATCAAAATATCTATTCATGTGTGTTTGGTGTGCCTCTAAGATTTGCATTGTTTTCCTTCTAGTATGCTCCAACTCATTAGCTCAATAAGTCTAATCTATATTGGCTCTTCTTCTATCATTTCCAACTCCTTCATAAGGATAAGTTTCGGTAACTCAATGAGATAGGAACCCTTACCTCTTTCCCATACATAATCACATAAGGTGAGTTCTATTTAGACCTCTTAAGAGTGGTTCTCTAAACCCATAAGGTTGATTTCATATTTTTGTGTCAAGTTCTCTAGTTATCCTCAATGGTCCTCTTGATGATTCTGATTAGATTTTTATTTGTGGACTCAGCTTGTTTATTACCTTAAGGATCATAATAGTTGGACAAAATTCTCAAATTTATGTCATTCTTAACATCCCAATCAATTATTCTTATCCCTACAATATCCAAAGCATTATCTAATATAATTAAATCAAGGACACCAAACCTTGTGATTGGGTCTTCATAGAAGTTTAGGACTACAATTTTTTTTTCTTCTATCAATGCAATAGTCCCAATCCATTGGGGAAAGTATTATGTTTCTATTAACACCCATTTATGTCCCAAAATTGAGGATGGATTAATGAATCCAATAAAATCAATACCCTACTTCATGAAGGGTTGTTCTACTTGTATTAGATGTAAAGGTAAGGTTGCTATATTTTTTCCTATAAACATGGTACACTTGTTTCATTTCTTTACCCATGTGTGTGTATATTTAAACAAATTAGGATAATAGTAACATGTCCTCATTATCTTAAGAGTTTTTCTTGAAGAAAAATGACCTCATGCTGCCCCATTGTGAAACTCTTGGACAATATTTTTTTTTGTTTGATTAGATTCAACACACCTTAACATCACACCATTAAAGTCTTTTCTAAACAATATGTCATCTAAAAAATTACTTTCAATCTAAAATGCCTTAATTTTTCATTGTTTAGTCCCTTGGGAAATTCACTTGTTTGAAGCTAATGGACCATTTCATTTGTCTAAATTTCATTATTTGAATGTATAGCAGTTTGGTGTTCATAATTAGATACAAGTGTTGGCAGCAAAGAGAAACAATTGAGACATCACCAAGAAAATCCTACTACATCTTACCGCAAAGAGCTCATGGACCATAAGATTCAAGAGATACCATCTAGGGTATAAGTAGGATAGATAGGTCACATCCCATCTTGTAGATATATGTATAAGAAAATATATGAATAACATAGTGAAAGGTGGAAAATTGTTTTGTTTCTCTTCTAGAGTGTAGGACCTAGAAGAAAAATCTTCACTAACTTTCAGTCAAGAACTAACCCTTGAGATCTCAATGTAAAGGGAAAAGAGATCTTGCAAGAGGATTGTTCTAGGGACTTAATATAAGCTAATAAGGGGTTCACCACCAAGTTTAGACTTGAAAAGATAAATGAAATACAAGATGCAACACTAAACCTTAATTCAATGCAATGGCCTACAAAATGAACTATAAAAGTAAATGAAATAGCACAAAAATTAGTAAGATGAATGGTAAGCACCTAGAAATCTAAAAATTACTAGAAGGAGCTCTAAAAAATTGGAAAATTTGACTTTTAAATCCAACTCTCTAAAAATTGACCTGTAGGTGTTCTTTAATGTCCTCCAAAGCTTAATGACAACTTTGATTACTTTATGCACTTTGAAAACTTTTCTCCAATCTTGCTCCTTAGGAAATTGGCAACCTAGACCTACAAATCACATACAAAGGAGAGGGATAAATATTGTTGGGTTATTGGATCAAGGGGTTTGCCTTGGTCAAACCCTGTTTTGGAAATTGATACTTGAAATAAAATGAAATAGGAATGGAGAATGATGAATTAATAAGGTATGATGTTGCAACTCACCAAATGATATCGATGAAGTGTTGCAAACATGTGTGAGATGGCTCCAATGGATGTAGATCTTGACTCTTTCTTGAAGGTGATAGATCTTAAATTGAAATGTTTGCTTGAATCATAAACCCTACATCACAATTGTCAGCTCAAAAACAAACATGATGCATAAAGTATTTGACATGATGATTGATGCTTGAATGCTACTTTAAAATACTTGATAATATTCCCTTGAATTATCTTGAATTCTCTTGTAAATGCTTGAATACTCTTGTGAACTCAACTTTTCTAGAAGGATGAATACTTGAATTTTTGGGGATGAAAATGAGTGAAAAAACCTTGTATTTATACTCAATTATGTGAGAATTCTCGAACTTACAACACTACAAGCCGACATCAGATCTAGGAGGATAAAATCTCGCCAATAATTTTAATTAATTTTGATTTTGGGCCACACGAGACTCATTCGCCCAAGGTGGTGAATGAGTCCCATTAGGCATAATGTATGGGACAAAAATTAAAATGCTTAGATGTGTGTGAAACCAGGTTCGGGACCCAAAAACCTAGGTGGGACTCATTCGCCTAAGGTGGTGAATGAGTCCTAGATCACTAAATCTAGATCATTCAAGCTTGAAACATCTGAATCGTGATTGCTTAATGATTTGTGTCAAGATTGTCCTCGAAAAGGTGCAACAAATGAGGCTTATGGATGTAAAATAAGGCAATTAAAGCATAAGAAAGTCCAATTATTAATGAAAACCCTAGAAATGTGTGAAAGTGTGTTGAAACACTTTATAACACTTAAGAAAAAGGTAGGATTAAGGTTAAAAAGAGATTTATTAGATTAGTTAATTAATAAAACCTTAGAAAAGTAAAGTGTGTTACAACACATCACAACACTTTAACAAGGTACCATTTAAATTCATTAGTTTACAAGGGTCTAGGAACTAATTTGAATGTGTCAACCACATTAAAACACTAAACCAATTCAACATTAAGCTCAATTCTGCAAGGAGGGCCCAAACAAGTGTGAAAATATCCTCGATGTCCTTTTTTGACACTACATTTAGCCCGCACTTTAGTGAGAGGATGAACTTGCTTCAAAGTCACACTAAAGTAGAAAAACATGCATCAGGAGGGGTCCAAGTGTACCTTAATATGGGATAACCATGATCAAGAGGGGTGATTAAGCCCCTAGGAGAAAGATCCCATGGAAAACCAACATAGGCACAAAAGAACACACATGAAAGTGATATAAAGAGCATCATAAAAGCACAAGCATACAAAGTAAAAGATGAAAAAGAGAAAAGGTAAAAGATAAAAGAGTCAAATCAATCTTTGACCATTTGTTCATCATGATGTGGATCATATCTAGGTTGTTTTTTCTAAAAAAAATGCAAGCTCACTCTGAGGCAATGAAACTCCTGGTTGTCTGGTGGGTGAGGATCTAAAAGAGGTGAGACAAATACACATATGTTCGGTATGCACTCACACTCACATGCGAGTGGCTAAGGTAAATTCATGCCTTGGTCAAGCTTCCTATCAAACCATACCACAATTATACCTCCTAAGAACTTTGATAATGCTCCACCCAAAAATAATTTTTGAGCTTCATGAAGCAAGAAAAACTTTGTATTCTTGGAGCTCTTGAATAAACAAGATGAATCCACAAGAATACAAGATGTATTATGCAAGGTGGCCATATAAATGTAAATGCAAAATGTAAAGAAAATTCAAAGGGGTCTTGCTTAGTTTATGCAAGGTCTTTAACTTAGGGAACATTGTGCCTAATGTCTCCAAGAGAGGACCAATAAAAGAATAGAAGATTCACAATTTAGGGGATGCAGCGTGTCACATCAAGCCATTAAGAGGAATATAATATGCTAAGAGGGATCACACTCTTGAGGGACATCACACATAATATCAACCACAAAGTGAAAAATGCATCGCATGAAGTAAGAATATTGCACCATGAACCATGAAAAAGAAAAATAATGTAAAAGAATAATGCCAATGTATGCCCCCATTTAAAAAAAAAATCTAAATAGCATGTTATGAGCAATTACTTAAAAGTAACAAATGATAAATGCAAACAAAGAAGACATGAGATCCAACCTATAAATCCCTATGCCAAGTCATATGTTTCCAAGTAAAGTCATGTCATGTAAGAGAAGAAGAAAAGAGAGGGGTTACCCCCAAAATGAAAACACCCAACATATAAGGGATCTATGGATTTGGGGTTAGTATGTTCTTGCTCAATGTTTTTAAGAGAGCTCAGAACTGCCATCATTCCCCAAATACACATAGAATAGGAAGAATGACACAAAGAGAGCGAAAACGAAAAAATAAATCTTTTGAGTCAACATGGAAGAGACATGAATGTCTTGACGCCTTGTGTCATCCCCAAAAGAAAAACACAAGATAAATGAAAAAGAGAAAAAGAAAAAGCGAAGGAAAATCCTTTTTGGGTCAACATGGAAGAGACATGAATGTATCGACACCTTGCATCATCCCCAAAAGGAGAACACAAGACAAATGAAAAAGAGAAAAAGAAAAAGTGAAGGAAAAGTCTTTTGGGTCAACATGGAAGAGACATGAATTTTTCGATGCCTTGCATCATCCCTAAAAGGAAAACATAAGACAAATGAAAAGGATGAAGCAAAAGGATTTATGACATAGAGAAGAATGAAGGTACAAATAGAGGAATGTCACAAAGAGAGAAATACATCAAATAGAACAACATGAGGGATCACAATATGCACATGCAATCACACAAAATAAAATGAAAAATAAATAATGTAAAGAGACTAGCAAGGAAAATTTGATTCAACCTATGAGCAGGTCATCCATATCCCAATCTCGGTCTATATAACCTAAATTCAAATAACTAGCCTAAGGGACAATGACAGATGCACTACTAGGACAAGGCTATCAACTTCTTGCCCCCACTAAGTGAAAGACAAGAATGAGCTAAGGTAGATGATTGGAAAGATCATGTAATGGTGAGAATGCAAGATTCTACAACTACTACATGACAAGTGGCAGAAGGGTCTATAACTTCTATTCAATAAATTCAATGTTTCTAGGAACATCATATTTATCCAATATACTATGTAAGGCATGGAATTTTTTAGTGTTATGTCCAAGAGTTGGATGGTATGCACAATAATTCGTGTTGTCTTTAGGAAATTTGACTCTAGTATGGGGTGGTAATTTTATGAGGCCATGATGAAGAAGCATTTGCAATGATTTCTCATTTTCATATCTAGGATAGGGAAGGGGGAAGAGCTTGCTAATGTCACCAATTTCTCGAATTGAACTTTGAGGGGGAGGACCTAAGGTGATCCTATCATCCTTATTGTTTTTATGAGGCATTGGTTGTTCTTTAGGAAGAAGAACATTCATATCATGAGGGGGATCTTTATGTCCTATGCCTTTAGTGCTTTCAATTAGTATTTTCTCCAGGAGTTGATGGATTTCATGTTCACTTGTTGTATCATATCCTTGTTTACTTATTGTTGTGAATCCTTTTCCATATGTTTCTTCTAGATTGATGGGAGTGTTTGTTACTTTGTTAACATAGAATGGTTGAGTGTTGGATTGCTTAGAGGAACGCAGTTCACCTATTGTAGAGAACTTAGGTTCAATTCTTGTCTCAATTTCAAGATGTAAATAACCAAACATCTCAAGAGGTGGTATTGTAGGGGGTTTTGGTTGTTTCATGGATGCATAAAAGGATGCATTAGCTTCAAGGTTGTTAAGGCAATCTTTTAGGAACTTATTCATGTTGTTATCATCTTCTCCCATGATGTCAAGATCACATGCAGGACATGCATTAGGAGTTGAGTGAGCATGAGTAGGTTCATTTCCGAAAGCACAAATTGACACATCCACTAAGGATTTCAAGGATATCCAAAGCTTACAAAAGCACATATCCATGATGCAAATTTTAAATTCTAAACTATGCAACAATGTGAAATGAAATTTTCAAGATGCAACTTTGAATTTAAGTAATGCACAAGATGAACTAGTTTAAACTAGATGAAATGAATTGGATGAAACAGAAAATTTGTTAACTGGAACATAAAGGTAATAACAGCAAATAGAAGCTCAAAAATAGAGCTTTAAATACCAGAAAATGTAGTGTAGAATCTGCACTGGGACTGATTCGCCCAAGGTGGCGAATGAGTCTCAATGAGAATTTTTTCCAAAAAAATTAGAATTTTTTAGTTGGATTTTATGACTTCTTATGTTTTATGATCTGTATCTTAGATGTAAGTGCATATTTTGTTTGATTTTCAATGAAATGAGATGCAAAAATGCAAGCTATACGAGCTTTCACTATTGCAAAATTTGAAACCCTAGAATACAAATTAACCAATACAAATGCTAATGCAATGTTAATGCAAGCAATATCTAAGATGATAATGCACTCCAAATCAGAATTATGATGTTCTAAATGCAAGATCACCAAAATGAAAGGTGGAAAATATTTTGGTTTCTCTTCTAGGGTTTAGGACCTTGAAGAACAATCTTCACTAACATTAACTCAAGAACAAACCCTTGAAATCTCAATGCAAAGGGGAAAGATATCTTGCACGAGGGTTGTTCTAGGGGTTGAATATAAGGTAATAAGGGGTTCACCACCAATTTTAGACTTGGAAAGATAAATTAAATGAAAGATGCAACACTAAACCCTAATTCAATGCAATGACCTACAAAATGACCTAGAAAAGTAAGTGAAATAGCACAGAAAGTAGTAAGATGAATGGTGTTCACATGGAAATATGGAAATGACTGGAAGGAGCTTTGAAACACTAGAAAATTTGAATTTAATGATAATTGGGACTCATTCACCAAGTTGGGTGAATCAATCCAAAATCTAGGTTTCTATGCAAGAACAAGAATCTACCAAATGGGTATCCAAATCTACAAAAATCTGAATTTTGACTAAAATTGGGACTCATTCACCAAAAGTGGTGAATTAATCCAATTAGGGATTTTTGAAGCTTCAAAGTCTGAATCTTCTCTTCTCAATCTTCTCAATCTACCTCTACAATTTTTTAGATCTGAATCTTTGAAAATTGACCTGTAGGTATTCTCCAAAGCTTAATGACAACTTTGATAATTTTATGCACTTTGACAACTTTTCTCCAATCTCGCTCCTTAGAAAATCTACAACCTAGACCTACAAATCACACATAAAGGAGAGGGAAAAAATTTGTTGGGTTAGTTGATAGGGGTTTGCCTTGGTCAAACTCTGTTTTGGAAATAAATCCTTGAAATAGAATGAAATAGGAATGGAGAATGATGAATGAACAAAATATGATGTTGCAACTCACCAAACACTATCGATGAAGTGTTGAAAACATATGTGAGATGTTGAATGGATGTATATCTTGACTCTTTCTTGAAGGTGATAGATCTTGAATTGAAATGCTTGCTAGAATCATAAACCCTACATCACAATTGTTAGATCACTAAAAAACATGATGCATGAAGTATTTGACATGATGATTGATGCTTGAATGCTTCCCTAAAATGCTTGATAATCTACCCTTCAATGCTATTGAATTCTCTTTTAAATTCTTGAATACTCTTGTGAACTCAACGTTTCTATAAAGATGAATACTTGAATGCATGGGGATGAAAATGGGTGAAAGAACCTTGTATTTATACTCAATTATGCAAGAATTCTCGAAATTACAACACTACAAGCCGACATCTGATCTAAGAAGATAAAATCCTACCAATAATTTTAATTAATTTTGATTTTGGGCCACATAGGACTCATTCACCTAAGGTGGTGAATGAGTCCCATCAAGCATAATGTATGAGACCAAATTTAAAAATACTTAGAAATATGTGAAACCAGGTTCAGGACCCAAAAACCTAGGTGGGACTCATTCGCCTAAGGTGGCGAATGAGTCTCGAATCACTAAATCTAGGTCATTCAAGCCTAAAACACTTGAATCATGATTGGCTAATGATTTGTGTCAAGATTATCCTCAAAAAGGTGCAACAAATGAGGCTTGTGGATGTAAAATAAGGCCAATTAAGGCATAAAAAAGCCCAATTATTAATGAAAACCCTAGAAAAGTGTGAAAGTGTGTTGCAACACTTTACTTGCTTTAAAAATAAGGCAAGATTAAGGTTAAAAAGAGATTTATTAGGTTTAGTTAATTAATAAAACCTTATAAAAGTGTGAAAGTGTGTTACAACACTTCACAACACTTTAGAAAGGTACCGTTTAAATTCATTAGTTCACAAGGGCCCAAGCCCTAATGTGAATGTATCAACCACATTACAATAATAAATCAAGGCAACATTAAGCTCAATTCCACATGGATGGCCCAAACAAGTGTGAAAATGTCCTCAATGATCATTTTTGACACTACACATAGTAAGAAGATATATGTACAAGAATATATGTATGAGATTATATGTAAAAGAGTATATGCATGAGAGAATATATGTAAGAATAAGAGAGGAGATATATATATTATAGGGGAAGATATATGATATATGAATATATGATGTAAAAGGAGATATAAGGAGATATGAATGTACTCCATTGATATAAATAATATAATGATACTAAAATTATATCTATATTATGTTATCTAACATTCTACTATATATAGTTATCTATTCAATCTTTTTCGGGATCAACCCTTTACTCCCTTTATATGACTGAGTCTAAGGTATAAACTGCAACACTCAGAAAGTACTCAGGGCTCAGAACTCTAGTCTTTGTTTCCCCATTTTTCTTGCTAATGTTGGCTCCATTGTTGAGACCCTAGCTAGGTTGTGTAAAAGCTAGTAATACTCATAAATTTAATTTTAAATTAGACATATAAGAAGAAAGGAAAAGAAAGGAAGACATGGAAATATGTGGATCTTCCCTCTTGGCATCTACCAGGATGTGAGAGGGTGTTTGGCATTTACCCTATGAGAGGGTGTTAGGAACCAAAGGGGGTGGAGAATGAAAGGGGGGGATTTCAAAAGGGATCCTCAAAGATATCCAATAATTGTACCATGTAAAATAATAAAAGGACTAATGAAATCCCAAATCAAACATGCCCGTGGAAAAATGAAATAAGAAAAACACAAGAGATATTAGAGAGAAAGTTGAATTAGCAAGAAAAGTGAACATGACAAGCCCAAATGGAGAAGAGAGAAGAAAGACACCATAGTAGAATGGAAATTACAAAGAAAATGAGAATTGAGAAAACAAATGAGGGTGTTTCTAAGTGTGAAAAAGTGGGTACTACCAAAGGAAAAGTGAAAGAAATTAGAGAAGAAGAATGGAAGACCTTGAAGAAATCAAATTTATGCTGGAAAAAAATAGGACAACTCATAACCAGTTTAAACAAGAACATTGATGATATTACGAAATCTAGAAGATTATTGTTAGAACCATGAAACAGCCTTGAGATTTCACTTCCACCACAACCCTCTATAAGTCTTACAATCAAATCAAATCTATCAAATCTGACAATCAAACTATATCATAGATTTATTGAATTTTTGAAAACACTAGAAAAGGTTTTATCTATTCAAGAGGAATATTTGGAAGAATTATTTAATAGAAGCATAAGGAAATTAAAGGAAGATGGATTGGGTAAAGAAGAAGAGATTAGATTTAATTCAGGTAAGGAATTATGTTCACCGACAAATAAAATGTCATTAAAAATAAGAAAATCAAATGATATCTCGAAGAGCCAAAACCCCCAAACTAGGACCCATCCCCTAAGCCAGATAAGTATAGAATAATTTTGAAAGAAGAGATATTGAAAAGTAAAAAGACAAGAAAAAGAAGGAAAAAGAGTAGATTGGGAAGAGATACTTGGGAAAGAGTACGTTGGCATAAAATGAGATATTGAAAAGTAAAAAGACAAGAAAAAGAAGGAAAGAAGTAGATTGGGAAGAGATACTTGGGAAAGAGTAATTTGGCATAAAATTAGCAAGAGATAAGGGTAGAGGGTAGAATCCCCATATAATTAGGAAATTCAAAAATAAAAGGAAGAAAAGAAAAGTATGCAAATCCGAAAACTCAAAACAGAAAGAAATAAAAAAAAAATGGAATCATCGATAAAAATTCTAGTATTTGAAAGAGACAAAAAAGGTTGCAGAACAAATATTCCTATTATAATCTCTATGGGAAAGATAAGGCATTGTTGAGGACAAACAAAATTTATTAGACTTTTTATCTTCATTAAGGAAAGAAGTATTGGATTGATATAAAAAAACTTACCCAAAGCATGGGAAAAGTTGGAATGAAGTAATATAAGAAAATTCTTGACAAAATTTGACACTCTAGATATCCCTACAAAGAGTGTTAGAAAAATGAGGGGCCTAGTGCAAGAAAAAGAGGAATCTATGAAGTCTTATGATAGAATATTTAAGGAATTCTATCAAAAATTGGAGGAATCTCTAATAGAGCGACAAAATATTGAATGATTCATCTCCAGACTACAGAAGGATATAAGAGAAACCTTAGATGGAAGAATATTTAATACTTATACAAAATTGATCATAACATAGCATACCATATACAATCTCAAAAATGGTGCAAACTCTAGGAAGATGGCATAGAGGAGAATATAGAGAAATTGTTGGCCCACAGTGGTCATTACACCAAAAGATCGACCTGTTAATTCCCGATACAATAGCCAGAGTTAATGGATCCAAGAGAGGTGGTTAGTCCATATCACGAATCCTGAGGGGAGCGCTGACCACCTACCAACAAAACCCCCCTCAGCATTACCCGAGGGGATTCGAACCTGACACCTTTGGCTCTGATACCACTTGTTGCCCCATAGTTGTCGTTGTACCAAAAGATCAACCTATTAATGTCTAATACAACTGCCAGAGTTAATGGATCCACGGGAGGCGATTAGTCCATATCATGAATCCCAAGGGGAGCATTGACCATCTACCAACATAAATTAAAATTTGTAGTAGAGAAACTAACCATATAAAATTGTTTGTTTGCAAGAGGAGAGGCAAAGAAAGGTAAAGATATATGGTGCACATATTGTTCAATGGAAGGCCATCTCTAGAATTATTTCCCTAAATCCCAATGAGAATTAATTTTTGCAGCATTACATGTACAGTTAAAAATAGTATTGACCGAGATAAATATATTATATTGTGAAAAATTTCAAGAATGGGAAAACCACCTCATTGAGAACTATCCTACAAATCAATTTCAACTCCGAAATATAGCAATTCATCCCAATCCAATATGTCCCATAAACTAAAACTACATGGCATGGGCATGGATAGAAAATGGCATATGTTAAAGGACTTGTGGAAGGCCCTTTATATGATGTAAGTTAAAAATAACCATCGTGGAGAGATAATAGATGTGCTTATGCATTTCAGAATAATCCACCGCAAGATTACATAGGATACAATAGGTAATAAAACTATAGAGGAAGAGGAGGCAATACAAACAATCACAAAAGAAGTGAGGATATATGTTATAAGTTCATAAAAATAGGCAACTATGCTACAAAGTGTTGCGAAGAAAAGAAAAGGAAGTTTCCATTTTGTGAAGATGATTCTCATGACATATTTAAATGTGATAAAGCACAATAGTATTACAAAATGCTACACACTCTAGAAATGATTAATTAAAAGACCATAAAGGAGCTAGGGTAATCAAAATAATACCACTAAAACGAATTTAAATCTATCAAGAATGGATCAATGTTCATTTGGTACACCAAATGAGGAATATTCGGAGGAATAACAATAAATAAAAATTAAGAAAAATAAGTATGGAACAAAGAACAATAAGGTTACAATATAGACTAGACAAGGAACTAATACCAAAAAAATTAAACAAAGATAAATTAAAGAAGTTGGTGAAGATTTGAGTTTGAAAGAAGAGGAATATTATTACTTTTGTCCAAACAAACAACAAAATGATAAAATAGTAGAAAAATAAAAACAACAAATTGTACAATAATAAAAGGATGATATAGCCTATTTTTCAAAAGTAATGATGTTGAAGAATTTAGCTTATTTAGCCTAATAAAAGGACCTCCTATTTAAATTAAAACAATTATAGAAATATTAGAATAAACAAAAACAACAATTCCATCAACTTATAGAAGACCGAAACTAGAAGAATGGCCCTCTCCTAATTACCGCAAACCTTAATAATAACAAATTCAAACATGTCATGAAAGATTTAGGTGCATACCTGAATATTATTTTGGTACCACTTGGGAGAGGTTGGGTAGACCCAAGATAGTCACAACACCAATGAACATCAATTTGGTAGATGGCTCTAGCATAGAAACTTTAGGAACATGGAAGAATGTGGAAGTAAATATCAAAGCACTCAAGCGAATTGTAGATTTTGAGTTCGTTGAGATGAAGGAACTCTTTAACACTTTTAGAGCATTGCTCAGATTGGGATGGTTTTTCAATTATAATGGGATAGTAGATTCAAGAAAGGAAGAGATATATTTGGTAGATGACAATAAGATATTAGTTAGTACATATCCCACTAGGACAAAGAGAAGACAAAATTTATGTAGAAGAAAGGAGATCATGGATGGTCTACTCAATCTCAAAAAACTCCACTACTACACAATTATCGCAACACAAAATATATGGATTTTGAAGGGTAATCTTGATACAGAGCCTCTTAGCCACTATATTAGAAAAATATCAATTAGTAAGGATATAAAACACAAAACACATCAGTAACATCCAAAGAGGTCTATCACATATCAAACAACTAAGGTTTTCTGGATTAGGAGATGTAAAGGAGTATATAGTGGAGATGGAAAAAATATTTCAAGACGAACCAATAAGGATTGTTTCCCTTTGGGACACCCCAGTATGTAATGCCACTTGTTGGTGGCATACACACAAACATACTATTCCCACATGGCATGCCTTGCGAATCTTAATCAAGACATAGTACATGTGAGAAGGAGAATACCACCTAATCCCCAAATATGGAGTAAATCCCCTAGAGGATCATATTCAATTTTACATAACCACATGGAAAGGAGATAGATAATATGACCACTGCCTCTATATTCAACTATTTTATTGGACCCTCACACCAGTAGTAAAAACCTCATATATTAATTAGGAAAGAAGGGGAGAATTTAAGGATTGGGGGGAACTTCAATAAGACTTCGTACACACATTTTCCTTTTGGGATTAATATAAAAAATAGGTACTGCATCAAACAAAATGGTACCGTATTAAATAAAATAAAGGAGATTATCTTCAAATTAGTTCCGAAAAACACCAATCCCCAAAAATTAAAAATTCCACCACCTAGAAACCAAGGAATATGGAAACTTATCGAATGGATGGAGAAACAAGCACAACCAGTTAAAATAGATCCTATAAATACAAAATGATGAAAAAAATTGGACCCAAAAGGGAAATACAACTAAACAAGGATGCTAAAGACCATTATTATTATTGGCATCATATTATATTACATTGCTAATGATTAATGGGGGTTTGGTTATAGTTTAACTGTCTTCGGTTAAATCAATCGATAACACAACTAGTTGCATGCATGTATAAATCACCTACTTCTTATAGTGAATACATTATCAATGTTTATTCCCTTCATTTGGTATCAAAGTGGGGCATTTAATATGAATTTTCTAGATGCGGGGATGTAGTGCAAAGTGTGGCATCCATGAAGACAAGTGCGGGTTGTAGGGGAATGAAAGGGTTAGTCTAAGTCTTTATTTTTTGTTCAATGTGTTGTGCTTACAATTTAGGGTTTATTATCTATTCACTCCACACCATACAACTAGTATGAGAATAAGGAGGCATTTCCATGGAAGGGTGACCTTGGTATAAATATGACATTGGGCCACAAATTAACAATTTTGAGGCCTTACCATAATATTCTCACATTGTTGGTGAATATTTGTGTGTTGCTATTATTGTAATAAAAGGATGAAAAGGAGGTGGTGTTTGAGGTTTTGACGATACCACAACTTCATTGTCATATCTTTTATTATCATTTACTTGAGAGGGAATCACTTCATGAGGACATTGCCTGAATTTGTTGGTAAGAAAGAAGAGAGTAAAATCTCTAATTTTGGAGGATCATGGCAGCGATGGAAAGAAGAAGAAATAAAAATATTAGTGTGCACATTAAGTTGCACCACCCCTAAATTATTTTCTATCCACGACTTCAGCCACTATTATAAAGTATGGCGAGAGTATGGACATGTGGTTCCTTTGCTTCCTCTTTGTAAACATACTCTAAATTTGATGAGACAAATTTTCCTTATTTGTAATGATAGATCACATGGTGAAAAACTCACTAACCTTATAAACATCACACAAAAATCCTAGTCCCCAACAATGATGTTGATTTGGAAACCTTCATTAACAGCAAGGATATATTGGAGTTTGATAGAGATATGTTTCCCCACAGTCCATTGGAGTCGTTGAGCTAGATATTCAACAATATGGAGGATAGGAGCATTGTTGATATGTTTGAGAAGATATTTTATAATCCTGGTAAGAGAATTAGTGTTGATGAAGCCATTAATGATGATAACTTGGTTGTTTGCATGTACTTAGAAATGAAAACATTATATTTTTTTAAAGACATAATCCATATTATGACAAACAAGAGGAAGGATACTATGAGAGAGGGGAACCACCCACTACAAGGCCCCAGGTCACAAAATTCCAAGAGCAGAAAGTTTGCCCTAACCAACCTCATTTTAAAGGGAAGTTAGCATGACGAGGATGAGAATGATGAGGATTAGGAACCCTTCAATCACTCTGCAATTCGAATGTAGGAAGGGGACTAGATGGGTCAACCTTAAGATTCAGATTTGTGTCTCAGGAAACTCTTTGTCTAAGGACGAAATAAGAGTTCCAAGACGAAAATGCGGTGTGCTAGCATCTCATAGGCGCGTTCGCATCCATACGGCCAGAGAACCAAGGAGACAAGATTCTTACTCAAAAAGGAAGACCCCTAGCCTAGTCTAGGAATGCTTAAAGTAGTAGAATGAGATTAAGAGGAAAGAAAAGAAAAAGCGAATATGATAAAGGAAATGTATTACCATCAAGGTGATGAAGACAATCTTGTAGAATGCTCTCCTCGCCAGCTTTCTCCACGCACTCTCCACCTGCACACAAGGAAGGGGGAAATTTTTGGGGTTGTATAGGGGCCTACCTCAGTCAAACCCCCTGTCTTGGTGTTTCCACCTCCATAGATAGCCAAGTATGGAATGATAGAAATAAATGATAAAGGAAGAACTACAACCTATGTATGCAAGAAACACCACAAAATAGTAAGTGCTTACCCAATCAAAAGAAAAAGGAGAGAAGGGAGGAGCTTTACCGCCTCTATCCAAAGTTCTCAAGGCTTGTGGAGGAGTGAACGAGAGGGGATCAAGCCTTTGCTTCCATGGTGTATGTCTTGTACTCGCCCTATTGGAGTGACAAAGTGTTGAGTTGCTACAATGGAGTGAAGGATGTTGCTACAAATCTTGGAAGTGAATGCTCCAAGAGTGCTCAAATGGTCAGGAAAGAGTTGCAAAAACTTGAGAATGGATGGAATGATCAAGAATATAAACAAGAAGGTGAAAAATGACCATATTCGGGTCGGCCAGCCAAGCAAGGGCGTTACTCTTTAACTTCCAATCGAAAGTGTAACACCTCTGCAATCTCAGCCACAGGAATTTTCTAGGGACGTAAGTGTTGCGCGCAGACGTTTGCACGCCATGTGGGCATCCCTGGCAGAAATGCCCCCATCGACACACAAAATAGGTGCCAAGTGGATTGCAAGGAGCAAGCTTAAGTGGAATTAAACCTCCAATTTTGATTCTCTAAGGTATTAAAGGGAAAAAAGGGTATTTGCACTAGGGGTGAAATTTCATGTTAATACATTTTTCCCCCACTTTATTGAGCACGAGTACTGATGAGTACTTCAATAAATTAGAGTAATAAGGAAGTAGTAGAGTAAGAGATGTATCCCTGAACTGACAAGGAAGCAGAGAATGGTCTGGAAAGCATGGAAGTGCAGGAGAGGACTTCATAGTTCCAAGGAACTACAAAGTCGAAGTATGAAAGTGCCTCATAGGTTCACGGTCCTACAAGGGGGGTTACCCTTCAAGAACTCTCACATGAAGGAAACCAGGAAAATCACCTTATAGACCTACAGGCCTATCCCCCAAGAACTATGACATGAGGGAGACCGAGGAAAGCACCTTACAGACCTACAGACCTACAAGGAAGGTATTCCCCAAGAACTCTCACATGAGGGAGACCGAGAAAAGAAACTTATAGACCCAAAGACCTACAAGGAAGGTATCCCCCAAGAACTCTCACATGAGGGAGATCAAGAAAAGAGGACTCTGTAGAGTCAGAGATGGCAAAAAATTTACCCACAGATAAAACACATCAGGAAGCGGTCACGCAGTCTAGTGAACGAAAAGTCACGCAAACCATCACTAAGTTGTAAGACTTTCAAAGGGGTCCCTTAGGAACCCTTCAAAAGGAAAGAGGGTCCACTCAAAGGATGCATTGTTTGAAAGGCGAAGTTTAGTCAGGCTTCCCCCAAGCTAGATGTAAGGATACAAGGATGATCTAGTCAGTTTGCCCCTGGACTAGACATCGAGGTGTGAATTCAGTCTAGTCGGGTTTCCCCCAAGCTAGACATTATAGAAATTATTAAGAGTTTTTGAAGGGGTTCCTTGGGAACCTGACGTGAAAAGAAGGGGTCCACTCAAGGGATGCACTGTTCCAAATTTAACGTCTTCCTTCTTGAATTGATTCATCACCAAGGAATCGTTTTGAAATATCTTCACTTCATCAAGGAATTCAAAAGGAGGGAGATGTGCTCATGCAAGGGGAAGACTAAGACCATTCCGATTTTGGAGGAGGATTTCCAAGTCCTTTCTTTATGAACCCATGATGAAGGAAACATGTTTCGTTAGGGTTCTAAGTTGAGAATACAATTCTAATAAGGAAGTGTGTGAAGGGTCTTCAAGAAAAGATTCATTTGGCAATGAATGCATTTTCTAAAGACCATGTAATGTAGAAGATGCATTGTCACATGTGAAAGGGACAACTCAAGCAAAGAAGAGAGAAAGATAAGGAAAAATTAAAGAGAATAGATCACGCACATAGAGCACAAGGGGATATGGTTTTGCGAGGTCAGATCTACCTTTATTTATATATATGTAGGTAACCACGGTAAGAGGTGAAAGATCATCAATACCCAACTAGATCAGGAAGAATGTAACAAAGACAAAGTAAAATAAAAAAATTGGGTCAACATGGAAGGAGGCCTAAATGCTCTCGATGCTTTGCATCATCCCCAATTTACCGAAATTCAATCACAAACATGGAAGAATGATGACACATATAGAGGAAGTTTCACAACACATACACCACGCCTGTATCCAAGCACCAACAGGGGTGACGTGGGTCATCCAGGCACATAGAGCATGATCACGAGGGACACATGTCATGACACACACCCATGTCTAATCTAAAGATTATGAAGAGGGTCTCCCCCTAACATTGGTCAAGCAAGAGGTTGTCAGCCTCCCACTCTAGATCATCGTAGGAAGGAAGATGAGCCTACAATGGTGTAATGTTAAGGGGATGAGCTTCTGATCCTCTCGTAACAAGGGCTAAGTCAGAGGGACCTGTAAGGTCTCTGTCACTCAGCTCTTATGGGCCTAGGGTCAACGAACTTGCAAAGATCGTTGACAGGGCCGAAACTTCATCCAGTGAGTTAAACATGCACTTGATAGGGGTGCCATGTTTTTCCTTAGTAGACGGAGGATTCTTCACCCAAGGTTCATTGCTAGGCTCATTGAGGAACATAGGAGCAATGAAAAACTCAGGGGAGGTTGGAGCTGGTTTCATCACTAGGACAAAACAAGTCAATGTGGGGCCACCTTTCGAGGTAGGTGGGCTCTTCTTTCATCCTTCATCGATGGAGGGACCATGCTCTACCTTCTTCGTCGGAGGAGGTTAACTCCCCACAGATGAAGCAAGGATCGAGGGAGAAGAGGGAAGAACCACAATGGATATGACTGAAGTGTTCACCATATCCATGGGTTTTGGGAAAGGCAAGACATTTGGAATGAAAGTCAACAAGGGCGGCTCTGCAGAAGGAGCGATGAACACTTGCACCCTTCTAGGTGTAGGTGCGCTAACAAAGGGAGTCGGAAGAAATTCAGAATGTGGTCAAATAAAGAAGAAAGGTGGGAGAGAGGAAGACATAGCAGGAGATATAGTCTTCTCCTCATACCTCTTCTATAAGGAGGATTGCTCATCCAAGAGAGACTTTCGTCGGCGCTTATGCTCATGCGCAAGGCGGTTTCTACGGCTCTTCGAAC
The DNA here is from genome assembly GCA_007115665.2 of Sequoiadendron giganteum. Lineage (NCBI taxonomy): Eukaryota > Viridiplantae > Streptophyta > Pinopsida > Cupressales > Cupressaceae > Sequoiadendron > Sequoiadendron giganteum. Next base: position 449,502,878 of record CM021105.1, read on the forward strand.
CAGAAGTCAGGATCTGTGAAGGGATAGAAGGATTTTGTTCAGCCATAGGAGTATCCTCTGTGGCTATCTCCAGTGGAATTGTAGTCTCTTGAATGAGAGTAGAAGAGTTAGGTTCAAAATCGGGGGGAGGAGTTACCTCTAGCGCCTCTGCGGTGGGCCTCTTCCCATTCACTGTTTTAACAACATGAACAGTAGGAGGCCGTAGAGGTCAAGACAAGGAGGAATCTCCATGAGAGGCTCTCTATCCTCCATATTGAATGGGCCTAAGCTCTGTGGCTAAGATAGGAAGCTCAAATTCAGGACACTTGGCCTTTCACCAAGCAGGTACCATGGGATTCTCTCACAAATGCGAGACAAAAATAGATGGTACCGCGGTAGGGCGAGAGGAAGCATCAGGCTCAACCATGAAAGAGGAAGAAGGAGGATCTCGGGACTGCTTCTCTTCTTTTCTTCTAAGTGCCTTGGCAGCATCACTATCATCCTTTAAGCAAGCTCTATGCGAGATAGCATAAGGTGAAGGAGGGTACCTCACTTTCAGCCTAGAGCACCCCTTCTTATAGTTCTGATAAGTGTTGTGTAAGAAATCCTTCTTAGGCGATAGAGGGCTAAGGGAGGCAGCCAAAATTAATCCAAGGTATAGCTACCATGTGCAACCAGCAGTCTATAACTGGTGTCGTGGACACCATGTATCGAATCTCCATGAACGAACTTCATAAATTTGTGTATGACCAAGGGAACTGTGTTCATAGCTACTAGCCAGGGGATACCTAGCTTCACTCTGAAGAACTCAAAACCTAGGGTAATGTCAAACTTAAGCCTTACAGACTTAGGTCCAACAAGGACCAATAGGACAATACTCTCTATAGGAGACACGGAAATCCTGTCATGGGTGTTGATGGTACTTTCAGGTGCATCATACCCATCCTTGTGCAAGAATTTAATCAACATAATCTCCTTAGTTATGATATTCACTTGTGATGTCGGATAAATGAGAACGCCTGCTGCAGTGTTCCCATTTATCGTCACATGAATGTAAAGAGGAGATGGATCTTTGTTGAATCCCATCGACAAGTCCTATGAAGTAAAGGTTATGCTAGTACCACTACTCACAGTCTGCATGGAGGGAATAGGTTGATTAAGGAAAGAGGCCATCGTGCACACCAAATGGAACCTCTACAAAGCCTCCTAGGGTTTACAGAATAGGATATTGACCCAATTGATGTTGTGTCAAACAACACCATTGGAACTTTCCAACTACGCTTACTAGGGGTTAGAGGTTGGATTGTAAGGCGGAAGCCACACAACACTCACACCTACAACAGTCCTTGAGCATGAGGAAAATTTCTTTCAGTATTGTGGAATGAAACCAAAATGATTCATGTCGGGTTCACCAAAAATGTAAGAGAGGGGGACCACCCACTGCAAGGCCCTATTTCACAAAAGGCCAAGAGCGGAAAGGCTACCCTAACCTACCTTAATTTAAAGAGAAGTTAGGATGACAAGGATGAGAATGATAAGGATTATGAACCCTTCGATCACTCTACAATCCGAATGTAGGAAGGGGACCATATGGGCCGACCTTTAGAGTCAGATTTGTGTCTTAGGTAGCTCTCTATCTGAGGAAGGAAGCACATTTCCAGGACGACAGCACAACGCACTGGCATCTCATAGGCTTGTTGGCGTTTGTACAGCCAGAGAACCGAGGAGACAATATTCTCACTCAAAAAGGAAGACCACTAGCCTAGTCTAGGAATGCTTAAAGTAGTAGAATGAGATTAAGAGGAAAGAAAAGAAAATGTGAATATGATAAAGGAAATGTATTACCACCAAGGTGATGAAGACAATCTCGTAGAATTATCTCCTCACCAGCTTGCTCCACACACTCTCCATCTGCACACAAGGAAGGGGAAATTGTTAGGGCTATATAGGGGCCTGCCTTAGTCAGACCCCCATCTTGGTGTTTCCATCTCCATGGAAAACCAAGTATGGAATGATAGAAATAAATGATAAAGGAAGAACTACAAGCTACGTATGCAAGAAACACCACAAAACAGTAAGTGCTTACCCAATCAAAAGCAAAAGGAGAGAAGGGAGGAGATTTACCGCCTTAGTCCAAAGCACTCAAGGCTTGTGGAGGAGTGAACGAAAGGGACTCAAGCCTCTATTGTAATAGTGTATGTCATGTACTCGCCCTATTGGAGTGACAGAGTGTTGAGTTTCTACAATGGAGTGAAGGATGTTTCTACAAATCTTGGAAGTGAATGCTCCAAGAGTGCTCAAACAGTCTAGCAAGACTTGTAAAATCTTGAGAATGGATAGAATGATCAATAATATGAAGGAGAAGGTGAAAAACAACCTATTTTGGGTCGGCCAATCGAGGAGGGGTGTTACTCTTTGAATTCCAATTGAAAGTGTAACACCTCTGTAGTCTCAGCCATAGGAATCTACCAGGGATGTAAGCACACCACGCGGATGTCTACGCACCACGCGGGCATCCCGTATAGAAACACCCCCACCGACACACAAACTAGGTGCCAAGTGGACTGCAAGCAGTGGGCTTAAGTGGAATTAAACCTCCATTTTTTATTCTCTAAGGTGTTAAAGGGAAAAGTATGGATTTTCACTAGGGATGCAAATTCATGTTAATACAGATAAAATTTGTATTGCTCTCGAAGATGAAACTAGAATAAATAAGGTTATGTATTCAAATGTGATGATTTTTATGGGAGCCATGGTTTTTGTTCACCAATGTCTTGAAGTTATGTATGGTAAGTGCATTCATGGTACCATCAAGAGTGTCACTAGGACTTTGTTTAATGCATATTTAAATCTCTATTTTTTGGATGCTTATCACCCAATGAGAAAAGGGGATCTTTTTTTTGTAAAAAGTGAAATGCATAGCATGGAGTTCAAAGTAATCTATCTTCTTATTGTTGGTGTTTGAGAGATTGAATTTATGATGAGATTTGAACTATTTTTTGAGAAGCTAGATCCAAAGAGGGGATTGATCTTTGGCTATATCAAGGGTTATTACACTAGAAATAAGAACATTTTAAATGTCATTCAAATTGGGTCTAGCTTTGAAACATTTGATGAGGCCTCCAAGGACTTATTTAGGAAATAAAACATATAGACTATAAGTCTTCACATTGGAGGGTGGTGGCACCAGAGGATGGAGGAATTTCCATCATCTCAAGTCATCTTCTCACTTTGAGATGGTGCTCATGAGAAGCATTTTTACTTTCTTTCTTGTTTTCTTTGTTGATGCTAATAGATTTCAAGAATAAATATATTGTGAAGTTTTATTTTTGGAGACAGGTAAGGGATTTGGTTTTGAAATCAATATGGATTATTGTCCAATGAATTTACAAGACTACGATTAAAAATTATGCCCTTCTAAGGGTTATCAGATAACTTGATGGGGCTTTATGTTTGTAGAGCTCAATATGGATTATTGTCAAATAATTCGAGAACCAGTGATCCAAGAGTTCGAGAAAATGGTAGTCCAAGAACTCAAGAATTCAACCCAAAGCTACACCCCTCTAAGGGTCATGAGGAAAATTTATGGAGTTCCATTTGATTCAAGATTTGTTTCTTCAAAGGAAGATCTTTTCAAGAATGTATATCTATTTTGTATTCAATATTTTTTTTATGTAAGCCTTAAGGGGGTTCCTTTAGCAAGGTTAATTAGAGCTTTCAAGGGTACATTTGCAGGAAAAATATAATAAGAGGGGGAATGTTGGCATAATATTATATTACATTATTAATGGTTAATGGGGGTTTGGTTATAGTTTAATTGTATAGTTAAATCAATCGACCACACAACCAATTGCATGTCTATATAAATCACCTACTGCTTTGTAGCGTTGAAAAAAGTAATCCTTTTTAATTTGGGAATAATTGATATAAAATTAACTTAATTATGCCTTGATTTAGGGTTGTAATGTGTTTTAAACATTCACACTAAATCTAGGGCCCTTTTTAACTAGAATGTACTTAAATTGTACCTTATTTAGGGTGTTGTAAAGTGTTGTATTACACGTTCACACTTATCTAGGGTTTCATTAATTAGTTGTGGTTAATTGAGCTTAATTGGCCCTTTAATTCAAATTCAAGCCCTCTTAATTAAGGATCTATCCTGACACCCAATAATGATATTGCATGAAATTTGATTTGGCAAACTTGAGGTCCTACAAAATGGTGCTAGGACCCATTCGCCTTTAGTGGTGAACGGGTCCTCTCCACATAGCACACCCCTTTGAATTTTTAAAATGGTTTTTTGATGTTATTTCATCCCCCCAAAGCATGGTCCTAGAAATTTGTGCTAGGACCCATTCACCTTTAGAGGCAAATGGGTCCTCACATAGGACACCCTTTTTTGAATTTAATTATGGCAGGATTTTAATGATTTTCAATCCTAGATCTGGTGTCTGCTTGAATTATTTGAATTTCAAGGTCAATCCTTAAATTTAGTATAAATATAAGGTTAATTCACATAGTTTCATCCTAAGAAATCCTAAGACTTATGAGCAATCAAGAGTACATTCACAAGAGCATCATAATAAATTTCAAAGGAATTTAACAATAGATTAGTGAAGTTTTATTACATAAATTCAAGGTCATTTCATCATGTCAAAGGCATAGTTCATTCAAGCATGTTGTTGAGCTAAGATTGTTGATGTAGCATTAAGGATCTATTTGGAAGCATTCTTTCACATCCAATTCAAGATCTAGATCTCCATTCTTCATGGCCACTTCATGTTAGTTTGCAAATTTACATTCCAAGACAACTTCCAAGGTATCATCATTTCGTATTTCATGTTTCATGCTTTAATTTCATTATTTCATCATTTGGTTTAATTATCCAATAGGGGTTTGACTAAGGCAAACCCCTATTCACTAAAAATCAACAATTTTTTCTCCTCTTGAATGTGTGTTTGTAGATTTGTTGGTTTAAGATCAAGTAGAGAACAATATTGGAGAAAAATTTTCAAAGTTGTCAAGTTGCAAAGTTTCCATCTACATTGTAAGATTACAAAAAGAGCTCTACATAATTTGTTTTAGTCTTTCAAGAGTTGAGCACCGAGAACCTAGAATTGTAGATATTGAAGAACAAAACCCAGAGTTTAGTTTTTCGAAACTCTAAAAGGACCCATTCACCACTAAAGGTGAATGAGTCCTTAGTAAGGCCTGAAGCAAAGAACATTTGGAATTTGGAGTTACAGGCTGAGAGGAGCAGAACCCAAAAGTCAATTTTTGGAGATCCTAACAAGGACCCATTTGCCACTAAAGGCGAATGAGTCCTCTATGGCCTAAAAATGGCACATTTTCAACAAGGTACACATTGTTATATCCTTTCAAAACTCCCCTTATAGTTTCTATAACAGTTAGAATTGATTTATGATTGTTATTTGCATCATATCTTGCACATAATTGCATGTTTTATAGTGAGAAGTAGTGGTCCATAATTTTGATCAATTCATTTTGATGCAAACCCCCTACTTTTTTTATTAAACATTTTGGTGAACCTGACATGTTGAATATTATAATTTTCTGATCTTGGAGTCTTTCTTCTCATCCTAGGTTATATCTTTCATTCATTTGCATTGAATTAGATCTCATTTAGGGTTTCTTACTTTGCATTCAAACTTGTATCTCATTCAGGGTTTAGAATTGCATTGTTTTGCATTCTCTAAATTTGAAAAAATATAAAAATAAATCAATCATTTTGCATACCATTTAGACCTCATAAATTTGTATTTTAAAATCAAAATAATATTGCATTTAAAATTAGATCTTTGCATTCATCATTTTATTACATTTTCACATTGCATTTCCAAAAAAATTGAAACCGAAAGTTACTATCTCAGACCTAGAACTAAAAGACATTGCAGAAATCTTTTAAAATCATTCAAAAATTGTTAAAAAACCCTAATCAAGGACCCATTCGCCTTTACTAGAGAATGAGTCCCTAATCAGGCTTGACCTGAACTTTATGGCATCTGAAAAGCACTAAAAACACTTGCAAATCAATCAAAACATTTCAAAAATCCTTATCCAGGACCCATTTTCCCTTATTGGCGAATGAGTCCCTAACAGGACTTGGTCTGCATTTTTTGGGATTTTAAATCTCAGTTTTAGGCTTTTGTTCGCTACTATTGCATTTATGTTTCAGTTTTCTGAGTTCTTTTTTCATCAAATTCATTGCATTTAGCTTAATTTGCTTCATTGAGTGCATTGTCAAAATTCAAAATGGCATTTACAACATTTCATTTTCAGATTGTTTCATAGTGTAATCAGAAAATTACCTTGGTTAGAATATGAAAATTGCATTAACACATTTTATTCTAGGTCATTGTGTTGCATTTTAAGTCTCTTTCCATTTTGAGTTCATATAAATTACTTTTCATAAATGTTAGTATCTGTCTTTTCTAAGTTTGCAAAGAAAAAGCTAGTCAATAAGCATGTTAGTCATTAATTCCATATATTTCCTAGTTATGAGAGTCTCTTAGTGCAAGAGAGGGAAAATGTTGACACTTTCCTTAAACCTACACCCCCTCTTATCTCTCCTATTTTTGGGGATGATGTGATAGAAGAAGATGAAACCATAGAAAATCATGATAATCATAGTTGCTCTTCTCCTAATACCTCTCCTACATGTGATGAAGGTATTTTGGTGTTAGAAGATGCACTCATTGAGAATCATGACAATGTTGAAATATCCTCTTCTATAAACTCTCCTATTTTGGAAGATATTATAGCATAAGAGAATGAGATCATAGACACATTTCTAAACATCACCTTACCTAATCTCCACTCATCTCTTGCTTGTGAGAATGTTTTAGTGAAAGAGTATGCAATTGTAAGGAATCATAACAATCATATTGTAAGCAAGGATGATAGGTTGGTGTTAGATGATCTAACCTTTAAGATCTATGACAACCATCTTTATGTTTCTTCCCCTACCTATCTTATTTTGGAAGACATTATGGGACAAAGGAATGAAATTATGGACAATCATGACAACCACATTTGTTCTTCTCCTAGTATCAGTCCTAGTTGTGAAGAAGATACTTTGATGTTAGAAAATCCAAGTGATGGAAGTCATGAAAACTTTAGTTGCCTCTCTTCCCCTAGGAAAAACATTATTGAACAAGAGAATGACATCATTGATAAACAAGAAAACCCAACCATTGATGATTCCCCTACTTGTGATGAAGTTACTTTAGAAGAACCAACCATTGAATGTCATGAACATCTAGTTTTTAGTTCTCCTAAAAACTCTCCTCCTAGGGAGGATATAACAGTGTAATAAAAGGACAACATTGGCACATCTCTTTCAAACAATAGTAATGTGGCTCCCTTAGGTGATGGTGAAAAGGTGACACTAGAATCCACTTCATTAGAATGACATCAACTTGAAACTGTTGAGGTTATGAATGCACAAGTGTCTGCTAGATCCTCCTTGATTATTGGACCTCCTAAATACCATGTGGAACATCCTAAGAATCCTCTAATTCCTTACCCACCTTCAAACAAAACTGTCCTTATTCTCGAACCACCTAAGAATAATGTTTCACATAAACCGTGTTATAACATCGTTGCTCATACATATAATACTAGAAACAATTTGCAACCAAAACAAACATCTTCAACATCCCTCCCACTGCCTAACCCTATCTTGCCTGGTTTCCTTAATTTTCCTTTACATAGCGGAAGGAGTACAATCTTGTTGAACAGCTAAAGAATACTCCTACTAAGATATCCTTCTATGATCTTATTCAAGCCTCCCCTCATTATCATAACATGCATCAAAATACCTTAGAACAAGTTCTTGCCCCTCCTAATGTGCAATCAAATGATGGTTTCTGCCCAAATTCAAGCTATAACTCCGATCAACTTAGAAATTACATTCTATCAAGATGAGTTACCTTCATTAGAAGAGAAAAAACAAAATGATGCTTTCATGATAGCACCTCATATTAATAGGATCAAGATAAAGAGAACTCTTGTTGACAATGGTTCGACCATTAATGTGTGTGGTGTGATCCTTTTGGAAAATATTGACATGAATATGAGTGGCATTGTTCGTGATTCTTTATCTATTCATGGGTTTGATAACATAGGAAAATAACCACTTGGATTCATCGCATTACCTATTAAAGTTGGAAAGGTTATATTACAAACTCTGGTACATGTTATGCTTCATGATCTTTCATACAACCTCTTATTAGGAAGACCATGGATTCATGAGATGCATGTGGTTCCTTCTACCCTTCATCGTAAAATTAAGTATGTCTACAACAACCAAGTGTACACACTTGAAGCTGATATTGACCCTTACAGTGAGTTACAACTTGATAAAGACAAGGAAAAATCTTTGAAAACAATGACACAAACTATACAAGTGGAAACCATACAAGAAGAACAAAAAGATATGTGTCTTAAACCCTTCACAATTATATCACTAGATGATTTGGGATCGTTGAATTTCACACCTACATTCATGGGCGAATACAAGATCATAAACAAAGACTCTAAAAAGGGAAAATAAAAAGCAATAATGTCAACACAAAATTCAAAAGACCCTTTGAAAGCATCCACCTCAACCACTTTAGAAGAATAAATAAATTATGTTGGATGTTGTGGTTTTATTGTTGATATATTTTTGTCATTGATGTCAACACTATTAGCATTTTTATCTACTTATGGTTGTATATGTCGAGGAGATTGAAAAAATTGTAAAAGATGTAGTACAGGCAGCTAGTGGAGCTAAGAAGGTTAGAATGTTGGAAAGCTTTGTGTGTTGAAGATATGAAGGTGTGCTTCAAAGGGTTTGTTTTTTAACCTGTCTAGTATGTTGTTCGAAATTTTCAGACGTGTGAATGAAGTTTAGTGGAATTTATGAAGATTTGTGTGCCTACAGTTATTCAGTTTCTGTAGACGATGTTCTTAGTCGAAGCAGATGAAATTATGGTAATCGCATGTGTTGCGCATGTACCTATGACATTCATGGATGAGTCTAGATCGTACTCTATCCTTTTTGTACCTCCACAATGATTGGAGTGTTCGTGATCGGAGATTTTTCTGACATGTGCCCGAGTGTTCATGTTCTTGGCCAACATTGTGATTTTAGTGTGTTGCGGATCCATGAGGATCAATATTTTATTGTTCGACATGTTTTGAGATGTTTGTTTGGGTCCTCACTATGTTGTGACTGACTTGTGCTGGTACACATTAAAATTTATTCATGTATCAAGGCAGACAATTGTAATTTATTCTTTATTTGTGGCCGACTAAATAGTGGATACAAATCCGTGTAGTGGATATATATACAAGATTGTTTTCCTCATTTAGGAGAAGTGCTCAAGTGAACAAGTGATGTACTAAATAAAGTTCAAATCATTTAGAGCAGAGTGTGGAAGAGTTTGAAGAATTTTTGTGTGCCTAAGTGGAACTGTAATCAGGCTTTTGTAGAAGCTATTTTCTTGGTTCAAATTGATCAGATGGATTTAATCTGATTATTGTATGTAAGGCAGTGAGCCTACCCTTTGAGTAGTGTGCTCTAGGCAGTGTGCTTGAATGCAAGTGCATTCTCTTTTTATTTTTCATTATACTTCTAACAAGGTATAATCTTGTGGACTAACATCCACTGTGGTTTTTCCCCTAACAAGGTTTCGACGTATAAAATCTTGGTGTTCATGTGTCTCTAATGTGTTGTTCTTATGCTTGCATTGTTAATTATCATATCTATGATATAAGGATTGGTTAATGTTGTATAAGTTTGATTTTGGTAACAACTGATTCATCCCCCCTCTTAGTTTTTTATCCTCATTTTTCCAAAAATTGGTATCAAAGCTAGTTTCTTTGAAAGAATCTTAATAGCTTGAGGTGATCTGAGATGGCATCATTTAAGAAGGATAGTCCTAGATTCGATGGTACAAACTAATCTCTATGAAAATTCAAGATAGAATGTCATTTGAGGTGCATTGGTGAACCTTTTTGGTAGATGACACAAATTGAATATAATATTCCTCAAAATTGTCCCTCCTCTGAAGATGAGATCAAGCAAGCGAAAATTAATACCAGGTCAGTAGAAACACTGGTGAGTGCTTTGACAGATTCAGAAATGACAAATGTGATGGGATTGAACACTGCATACCAGATTTGGAAAAAGCTGGAAACATTGTATGAAGGAGATACAGTAGTGAAAAGTGCTAAGCTACAAAGTCTAAAAGGAAAATGGGAGAGCTTGAAGATGAGTGAAGATGAGAACATATTTTCCTTCTCACATAAGATAAATGAATTGGTGATGGACATTAGATGTGTCGGTGGAACTATGAATGATGATGAAATTGTGGCTAAGATACTTAGATATGTGCCCCCTTCCTACAAGACAAAAGCTCATGCTATTGATGAACTTACAATAGTGACAAATATTACAAAAGACATGTTGATTGAAAAAATTTCTGCATTTGAATTAAGTGAATTTGGTGAGTCTGCTCCTAAGACTGAATCTACTTTCAAGGCCACTATATCCAGCAAAAAGAGATATGATTCAAGAGAGAGTTCCTAGAGAACATCCAGCTATGAAGATGAGATGAAGCAGATTGAAGATGAAGAAAGGGAATTGGAAGAATTGGAAGCATTGATTTTGAAAAGAGAATCGAGAGGTCATGGTAAGTATAAAGGAAAGTTACCTATTGAATGCTTTTCTTGCAGTAAGATAGGTCATTTTGCTTCTAGATGTCCTGAACGAGTTTCAAAATATAAGCCTGAGAATACTAGATTTCAAAGAAAGTGCTATTATGCTGAAGAAGGTGTAACTGATGAAGAATCTGATAAAGAAACTGGAAACGAAGATGAATGCGTATTTATTGCTATCAAAGAAAATGTTCAGGTGTCCACTAAATCTACTAGTAATGTAAATGTTGAGAAAGCTCTTGCAACCAAATTTGAAGAGAAAAATGAGTGGGTAATTGGCAGCAGATGCTCACATCATATGACTGGTGACAAAATAAAATTTGTAAGCTTGGAAAACTATGATGGTGGTGTAGTGAGGTTTAGTGACAACACTTCTGGTGTGATTCGTGGCAGAGGCACTATTTCTTTTGGTGGTAAGAAAAATACTAATTATGTTCTTTATGTAGAAGGCCTAAAGAATAACTTGTTGAGTGTTGGAAAAATGGTAGACAAAAGCTGCAATCTATAGTTCAAGAATGGTAAGTGCAGAATAATAGGAAGTTCAGGAAATATAATTGCTTCAGGAACAAAGACAAAAGGTAATATCTTTCATTTAAGTTCTGCTAGTCAAAGTTGTTTGATTGTTCAAATTGATGTAAGTTGGTTATGGCATAGGAGGTTATTTCATGTGAATTTTGATAACATTGTCAAGATAAGTTCTACTCAAGCAGTCAGAGATTTACCCAAGTTAGTGAAGCCTACTAACATTATGTGCAAAGAATCTCATATGGGAAACAAAACAAGAAATTCCTTTCGGAACAAACAGTATAGCTCTAATGGAGTATTGGATTTGATACATACTAATCTATGTGGTCCTTCCAGAATCATAAGCCTACAAGGTGAAAGGTGATTTATGTTACTCATTGATGATTATTCTAGAATGATATGGGTCGCTTTCTTGAGAGAAAAACATGAAGCATTAGAAAAGTTCAAAATTTTCAAAGCTATGGCAAAGAATGAGATAGGTCAAAAGATCAAATGTCTAGGGTCAGACAAAGGTGGTGAATTTACTTCATGAGAATTCAATTCTTTTTGTGAAGAGCATGGAATTCAAAGATAGTTATCTGCTCCCCGGACCCCTCAATAGATTGGAGTTGTTGAAAGAAAGAACAAAACTGTTCTAGACACTGCTAGAACCATGATGTTGGAAGAAAATGTTCCTCATTTCTACTGGAGAGAAGTTGTAAGTATTGTTGTGTATATTGTTAATAGGGTGAATGTCAACAATAATTCTGGTAAAGCACCTTTTGAGCTATGGTTTGGTTATAAGCCTACTATCAAATACTTCAAAAAATTGGAAGCAAATACTACATCAAGAGAGATGATGATATAGGTAAGTTTGATGTTAGAAGTGATGAAGGAATCTTCCTAGGATACTCTATTAAAAGAAAAGCTTACCAGTGCTTTAATAAAAGGTTGAAGATAGTGGTTGAAAGTTCAAATGTTAAGGTTGATGAAGATATTGGTAAATCATCTAGAGTCGGTGATTATGATTCAGATGATCAACATGGTGATGCTGATAATGATGCTCAAAAATAGAATCAACTTCAAATTGTTTTGGTGAATCAAGTAAATCTAGAAGAAGCAAGCAAAAGTGCAGAAGAAAAATCACAAGAACAAGAAGTAAGAGAAAACTTAAAAACTCCTAAGTATGTGAGAAGAAATAATTCTGATATTCAGATCATAGGAGACAAAACCAAAGGTGTGCAAACTAGAAGAAGAATTCTAGAAGAATATTGTCTAATTTCTAAAGATGAACCTAGAAATATAAGTGAAGCATGCAAGGATGAACATTGGATGGAAGCCTTGAAAGAAGAATTGTTGTAGATACAAAAGAATAATACATGGGATCTTGTTCCTAGACCTCAGAACAAAAATGTGATTGGAACCAAGTGGGTGTTTTGGAATAAGCTGAATGAACAAGGTGATGTGGTTAGAAACAAAGCAAGATTGGTTTGCAAAGGTTACTCACAGATGGAAGGTATTGATTTTGAAGAAAAATTTTCTCATGTTGCTAGAATTGAGGTTGTTAGACTACTTGCTTATGCTACTTTCAAGAACTATAAATTTTATCATATGGATGTAAAGTTAGCATTTTTGAATGGTGAACTAGAAGAAGTTTATGTTGAACAACCAGATGGATTTCAGTTGACTGATGAAAAGGACATGGTATGCCAATTGAAGAAAGCCCTTTATGAACTAAAGCAAGCCCCTAGAGCTTGGTATACTATATTGGACAAATACTTGTTGAAACTTGGATTCAATAAAGGTATTGTTGACAACAATTTGTATTTCAAATTGGATCAAAGCAAAGAATTGATCGTTGAAATCTTTGTTGATGATATTATCTTTGAAGGTGATGATGATTTGTGTATGAAGTTTGCCAATGAAATGAAAAGTGAATTTGAAATTTCAATGATAGGAGAGCTAAAATTCATTTTGGGATTGCAAATTACTCAGTTAGATGATGGAATCTTTGTATCTCAATCTAAGTATGTGAAAGAATTACTGATTTTTTTTGGCATGGAAGATTCAAAACCAGTTGGTACACCTATGGTGACTGGGTGCAAACTTACATAGAAAGATGATGCTCCCAAATAAAATAAAACAAGATATAGGTCAATGATTGGCGAACTACTCTACTTGACTTAGACAAGGCCAGACATAATGAATGTTGTGTGCATGGTTGCTAGATTTCAAGTTGATCCTAAAGAGTCCCATGTGACTGTTGTGAAAATAATATTCAGATATTTGAAGGGACAGTTGATCTTGGTCTTTGGTATCCCAAGAATGATGATTTTACTCTAAGTGTTTTTACTGATGTTGATTGGGCAGGAGATATAGATGACAAGAAGAGTACCAGTGGTGGTGCATTCTTCATAGGTAAGAAGCTGGTATCTTGGTTAAGCAAAAAGAAAAACTCAGTTTCATTATCTACTGATGAGGCAGAGTACATTGTTGTTGCAAACAGTTGTACCCAAGTATTATGGTTGAAGCAAATGTTGAGAGATGTCAGAATTGAGTATGAAGAACCCATTGCTATATTTTGTGACAATTCAAGTGCCATTAACATTTCTAAGAATCCAATATTGCATTCAAAGACAAAGCATATATCCATAAAGTATCACTTCTTGAGAGACAAAGTAAGTGACAAAGAAGTTAGACTGGAGTACATACCTACCAAAGAGCAGATTGCAGATATCTTTACAAATTTGTTGCCTAAGGATACTTTTGAGTACCTCAGAGGCAAGTTAGGGGTAATTTCCCCTCCTAATCAGAACTAAGATGTAGGTATTTGCATCAGTATGTGAATTCATTGCTATATCATATTCCGGATTGATGTTGTGGTGACTGCTACTCAAGGGGAGTAGTCAGATGTTTTCAAAATTTAAAATTAGAGCATATGTACCTTTTCCATTGATGTCAAAGGGGGAGATTGTTGAACAAGAGTTAGTTAGGTTGATGGTATTATTTTTCATATCATGTGTTGCCATCAATGCCAAAGGCGGAGATTGTTGGTTGTTGTGTTTGTATTTATGATATATTGTTGTCATTGATGCCAACACTATTAGCATTTTTATCTGCTTAAGGTTGTATATGTCGAGGAGATTGAGAAAATTGTAAAAGATATAGTATAGGAAGCCAGTGGAGTTGAGAAGGTTAGAATGTTGGAAAGCTCTATGTGTTGAAGATTTGAAGGTGCACTTCAAAGGGTTTGTTGTTGAACCTTTCTAGTATGTTGTCTGAAAGTTTCAGAGATGCGCATGAAGTTTAGTGGAATTTATGAAGATCTATGTGCCTATAGTTATTCAGTTTCTAGAGATGGTGTTCTTGGTTGAAGTGGATGAAATTATGGTAATAGCATGTGCTGCACATGTACCTCTGATGTTCATGGATGAGTCTAGATAGTACTCTATCCTATTTGTACCTCCGCAGTGGTTGGAGTGTTCGTGATCAAAGATTTTTTAGACATGTGCCCGAGTGTTCATGCAGATCCATGAGGATCAATATTTTATTGTTTGGCATGTTTGGAGATGTTTGATTGGGTCCTCACTATGTTGTACACATAAAAATGTATTCATGTATCAAGGTTGATAGTTGTAATTTATTCTTTATTTATGGCCGACTGAATAGTGGATGCAAATCCATGTAGCGGATATATATGCAAGATTTTTTTCCTCATTTAGGAGAAGTGCTCAAGTGTACAAGTGATGTACAAGTGTGAATAAAGCTTATATCATTTAGAGCAAAGTGTGGAAGATTTTGAAGAAGTTTTGTGTGCCTAACTAGAACTGTAATCAAGATTTTGTAGAAGCTATTTTCTCAGTTCAAATTCATCAGATGGATTTAATTTGATTACTGTATGTAAGGCAGTGAGCCTTCCCTTTGAGTAGTGTACTCTAGGCAGTGTGCTTGAATTCAAGTGCATTATCTTTTTATTTTTCATTATACTTCTAATATGGTATAATCTTGTGGACTAACATTCGCCATGGTTTTTCCCCTAACAGGGTTTTCAGGTATAAAATGTTGGTTTTCATGTGTCTCTGATGTGTTGTTCTTATGCTTGCACTATTAATTATTAGATATTTGATATAAGGATCGGTTAATGTTGTATAAGTTTGATTTTGGTAACAATTGATTCACGCCTCCCCCCCTCTTAGATGTCTATCCTTGTTTTGCCAACAAATTACACAAAAAAAATTGACGAAACTAATTATGAACAACCACCAACTTTGAAAGAAATGCAAAAACTTCATGGAAGAGGTTATGAACTTGTGAAACAACTTGGTTATAGTGGAAAAGGATGTGGTGTTAGAGAACAAGTTATTTGTGTCCCTATAGAACCTAGCACGCAAGAAACAACTAATGTTCTTGGTTATTATCCCTCGAAAGAAACAAGTAAGGCTTCACTTAATGTCAACACACTTACAAAAGATCCTTCTAATCCAACTTTATCATTAGTGCACCTTGAACTAATAGACACTAGGGGTCTTGGTTATTTTCCTTCAAAATAAATGAACAAAATAGAGAAATCATCGCTTAATATCAATGTCATCATGCAAAACAATGACGATTGGAGTTCGTTAGATTTTACACTCTCCTGTAAAGGAGAGTAAAAAATATCGCAATCTAAAGATTCTTGTGTAAGTATGAAATCTTGTACTAAGAAAGGGATATCTTTGTTGCTAAATAAAGGAAAATATTCTATTATTGATCAAGAGAGTATCTTGTTGAGACTCCTTCAAAATCATTTGATATCCCTTCATCCAAGAACACAAAAGAAATTTTACTACAAGAGTTCATTTTGTGCATATCATAGAATTCATGGCCATTCTACTAACGAATGTAAAGCTTTGAGTAATAAAATTCAACATCTTAAGGAGTTTGGTGCTCTTCCTTGTGTTGGAACACCTAGTTCCTCTAATTGATACTGATTTTCATGTTTCTCATCAATCATCTAGGCTCACCCTTGTCCCGCACTTAGTCGAGGCAAGGGGTTAGGTAGCTTTTTCATTGTATGTCACTTTTCATTATCTCTTTTGGCTAGTTGGCTGCCTTCCATGTATATATAAGAGCAAGCTTGGGATGTGACTGACATGCCTTAAGATTGGCTTGCATGTGACATACTAAGTTATCTTTACTTGTTGAATTTTGGGGGCAACCTTTCCTTCCTATTTCATGGCATATCTTTATTTTGGAAACATATGACTTGGCATAGGGTTTTCTGAGGAAATATCTAATCTTAAGACAAAACATTGGTTACTTTAAAGAAATTACTCACATTAATGGTGTTAGCAACTGCTTTAAAGTGGGGGCATACATTGATGACATCTTTTGGCATATTTCATGGCACGATTTTTATTTTTTCTTGTGACATGTCCTTTTCTTGGTGGTGTCATTGGGTTTGATGTCCTCCAAAAGTGATATTTCTAAGAATACAATCTCCCTTAGTGGCATGATGTGAAGCGAGAGGCATCCCATAAGTAGCGGTCTGATACTCTTTGACTTTTCCTCTCTTGGAGACATTAGGCATGATGTTCCTTAAGAATAATACCTTACATAAGCAAATAAAAATCCCCTTTAACAAAAAATTATAGACATTACATTCAAAAGCATACAAAAAACATTACATTGTGGTGCCTTATCAAAGTTTTCAGGAGGATAACTTTGGTATGGTTGGCCACCTCATTGGGATAACTCACCTAGTGGAAAGACTAATGTTCCACTACCCTAGAGTGAGCATGCATGTTGGGACAACTCACCTAGTGGATGGACTGAGGTTCCACTACCCTAGAGTGAGCAACGAATGTTATAGACAAACAACCCTATTCCACAGTGTGTTGGAACGGTTGTGCTTGATCATTTTTTTTTCTTGGCCTTTGATAGGGTATGCCTATGCACCTTTATTATTGTTGCATACCTATGTGTCTTGAATTTCTACTTTAGTGTGATTTTGTCATGGGGGCAAAATATCACTAAAGTGGGGGCAAAATGTACCATGAAAAAAGTAATCATTTTTAATTTGGGAATAATTTATATAAAAACAACTTAATTATGCCTTGATTTAGGGTTGTAATGTGTTTTCCACATTCACACTAAATCTCAGGCCCCTTTTAACTAGAATGTACTTAAATTATACCTTATTTAGGGTGTTGTAAAGTGTTTTATTACACTTTCACACTTATCTAGGGTTTCATTAATTATTTGTGGTTAATTGAGCTTAATTGGCCCTTTAATTCAAATTCAATCCCTCTTAATTAAGGATCTATCTCGACACCCAATAACGATATTTCATGACATTTGATTTGGAAAACTTGAGGTCCTACAAAATGGTGCTAGGACCCATTTGCCTTTAGTGGTGAATGGGTCCTCTCCACATAGGACACTCCTTTCTTGGAATTTTTGAAATGGTTTTATGATGTTTTTTCATCCCCCCAAATCATGGTCCTAGAAATTTCTACTAGGACCCATTCACCTTTAGTGGCGAAAGGGTCCTCCTCACATAGGACATCCCTTTTTGAATTTAATTATGGCAGGATTTTAATGATTTTCAATCCTAGATCTGGTGTCTGCTTGAATTATTTGAATTTTGGGGTTAATCCTTAGATTTAGTATAAATATAAGCTTAATTCACATAGTTTCATCCTACGAAATCCTAAGACTTATAAGCAATCAAGAGTACATTCACAAGAGAATCATAGAGAAATTTCAAAGGCATTCAACAGTAGATTAGTGGAGTTTTATTGCAGCAATTCAAGGTCATTTCATCATGTCAAGGGCATAGTGCATTCAAGCATGTTGTTGAGCTAATATTTTTGATGTAGCATTGAGGATCTACTTGCAAGCATTATTTCACATCTAATTCAAGATCTAGATCTACATTCTTCATGGCCACTTCATGTTAGTTTGCAAATTTACATTCCAAGACAACTTCCAAGGTATCATCATTTCATATTTCATGTTTCATGCTTCAATTTCATTATTTCATCATTTGGTTTAATTACCCAAAAGGGGTTTGACTAAGGAAAACCCCTATTCACTAACAATCAACAAGTATTTCTCCTCTTCAATGTGTGTTTGCAGATTTATAGGTTGAAGATCAAGTGGAGAACAAGATTGGAGAAAAATTGTCAAAGTTGTCAAGTTGCAAAGTTGCCATCTACACTACAAGATTACAAAAAGAGCTCTAGAAAATTTGTTTAAAAATTTTAGGAGTTGAGCACTGAGAACTCAGAAGTGCAGATATTGAAAAACAAAACCCAGAATTCAGTTTTTTGAAACACTATAAGGACCCATTCACTACTAAAGGCGAATGAGTCATCATTAAGGCTTGAAGCAATGAACATCTAGAATTTGGAGTTATGGTCTAAGAGGAGTAGAACCCAAACATCAACTTTTAGGGATTCTAACAAGGGCCCATTCACCACTAAAGGAAAATGAGTCCTTTGTGTCCTAAAAATAGCAAGTTTTCAACAAGGTACACATTGTTTTATGCTCTCAAAACTCCCCTCATAGTTGCTATAGCAGTTAGGATTTATTTATGATTGTTATTTGCATCATATCTTGCACATAATTGCATGTTTTATAGTGATAAGTAGTGGTCCATCATTTTGATCAATTCATTTTGATGCAAACCCCCTACTTTTTCTATTAAACATGCTTATAGTGAGTACATTATTGATTTTAATTCCCTTCAATTATAACCAGATCCTCAAGCTAAGAGAAGAGGATATAGCCCCTAAAATGGTGAAAAATTGGTGATTATTGAGAAGAACCAATTGTGGCATCAATCATTGAATTACTATCAGAATAAGTGGAATTATTCCCATGAACATTTACAAAAATGAAAGGCATAAAAGAAGAAGTGGCATTGATGAAAATAAAGCTAAAAGAGGGAACCAAAATGAGCCAAGAAAGGCCTTACTGCCTCAACTCTAACATGAAGAAGACAATCAAAACAAAATGAGATAAAATGTTAATAGTAGGGATTATTAAACTGGTGGAAGATTCTGAATGGATTAGCCCTATGGTAGTAAAAAATAAAAAGATAGGATAAATTCATATATGTGTACACTTTCAAGACATATCACCTCATTGTGAAAGCATATCACCTCATCGTGATATCAACCATCATGGCTACCTCCATAGATGGTATGTACAAGTGCTCATCACTAAACGTGATGTTGTCACCTCATCGTGACGTTCACCATGGCTCTCTCAAAGGGTGAAACACAAGTACAAGAATGTCATCATGGACTCCCTCATGTGATGTTGTCATGGAGTCACACACATGACATCCACCATGGCTCTCCCAGAGGGTGGAAACAAGGGCTTTCACCTCAAATCTCAAAGAGAAATGCATTATCAAGGGCTTGCACCTCAAATCTCTCTTAGTAGAGAAATCCATTAACAGAGGATCACTGAAACTGAGACTCCTCAACTAGGGCTTGATTCTCCACCATACCAAGCTTATCTTGAAAGTAAACAAACTTTATCCTAGAGATAGGCTTGGTGAGAATGTCTGTCATCTACTCATCAATGTTGATATACCTCAACTAAATGGCTTTCCTCAATACCATATCTCTAATATAATGGTATTTGATCTCAACATGTTTAGTTTTGTCATGAAACACAGGATTTAAAAAAAGCTTCACATAGCTCTGATTATCACAATGTATGATAGTAGGCTCCATTGATTGTCCAAACAATCCTGGAAGGAGCTTTTGAAGCCACACTGCTTCATGAGCTGCCACACAAGCTACAATGTACTCAACCTCTTCTATACTCAATGCCACTGAAGACTGCTTCCTACTGCAGCAGGATATCATAGCAGATCCCAAACTAAAGCAACAACCAAAGGTACTCTTTTGATTAGTAACACACCCTACCCAATCAGAATCAGTAAAACCATGCAGCTTCGAATCCATACCTAAAGAATATCTCAACCCATATCCAACTGTGCCATGCAAGTATTTTAGGATATGTTTAGCTGCAACTTGATGTATCTACCTTGGTTCACACATGAACTGACTAAGTGCACTCACTGCATAGCAGATATTTGGTCTAGTGTTGACTAGATACATCAATGAACCAATCAACTGCCTATACATCATGGGATCCACCAGTTCTGAACTAGTTGCAGCCTCCTTTAACTTACGTAAGTTGGTCTCCATAGGTGTAGACATAGGTTTGCAATCAATCATACCAAACCTCTTCAGAATGTCAATGGTATACTTCCCTTGACTTAGAGTCATCTCATTTGGTTTTTTCCAAACTTCTAACCCAAGAAAGTAATGCATGAGACCAAGATTCTTCATTCAAACTCAGAAGCTAGCTCCTTCTTACATTTGAGAATGAGGTGTTCTTCTCCAGTGATAATCAGACCATCAACATACCAAACCAAAATCAATGTTTCACCATTAATTACCTTGAAGTAGAGGTTTGAATCTGCATCATTCTTTGAGAAACCCTAGCTTAACAAGTAATGATCAATCCTTTCGTACCAAGCACGAGGAACCTGCTTAAGACCATACAAGGCCTTATTCAGCCTACAAACATGAGACTCCTTCCCATGTACCTCAAATCCATCAAGTTACTCAATGTAAACCTCTTCCTCTATTACACCATTCAGAAAGGTTGTCTTTACATCCATTTGGTGAATCTTCCATCCTCTAGATGCAACAATAGCAATAATGGTTCTAACAGAAGTATAACGAGCCACTGGAGCAAAGGTTTCTTCATAGTCAACTCCCTCTCTTTGTGAAAACCTTCTAGCCATGAATTTGGCCTTGTACTTCTCAATGGTCCCATCAGCCGCATGCTTGATCTTGAAGAGCCATTTAGAAGACACAACAGATTTGTCTTTGGGACTAGGAACGATGTCCCAAACATCATTCTTAGGTATGGATTGATACTCTTCAGCCATAAAATCTTTCCAAACCTGTTGACTAGAAGCTTCCTTAACATTGGAAGGCTCTGACTCAATAATTTGATTCATCAAGTCTACATAACTAGAGAACTTATTAGGTCTCTTAATTTCTCCGAAATTTTCTCTTGGGGCTGCAAAAATTTCTGCCTCCTGCATTATTTTCCTGGCCCAGAGAGGTCTTTTCCTTCCAATCACAATATCTGTAGGCCCATTAGTAGGTTCCAAGGGCTCAACTGGATCATCATCTCCTTTAGGTTTTGGAGCCTCCCTTTGATTCTCAGGAACATGGTCAACTTCCATATCCTGAGGAGGCTCTTCATCATCGATATCCATATGCGTGCCCTTGGATCTTTTGAATGCAACATCTTCCTCAAATGTGACATCTCAATTGATCTCAATTGTCTTTTGGCCTAGAATGTAGATTATGTAGGCTTTTGATGTATCACTATAGCCTACCAAAATTCCCTTCTTGCCAGAAGGTTCCAACTTTGTCTTCTTTTCCTTTGGTACATGAACATACACTAGACATCCAAAGATCCTCAAATGACTTACTTCAGGCTTCACCCTTGAGAATAATTCTTTAGGAGTTATATTCTCCAAGATCCTGTGAGGACTTCTATTGTGAACATAGACAGCAGTCTTGGATGCTTTAGCCCAAAGAGAAATTTGCAGTTCTTGGTCATGAATCATGGCTTTGACCGCTTCCGCAATAGATCTGTTCCTTCTCTCCGCAACACCGTTTTGTTGAGGATTATAAGGAACGTTGAACTCCCTCTTAATCCTTGCTTCAATGCAAAAGTTACGGAAGATAATAGAAGTGTAATCTCCTCCATTATCGGATCTCAAGACCTTGATCCTCTTTTCAGACAAATTCTCCACCTGAGCTTTGAATTCTTTGAATCTCTCTAATATCTCCTCAGATTCTTTAGATTTCAAGAAATAAATCCAAGTCTTTCTAGAGTAGTCATCAACAAAGATAATGTAATACAAGAAACCACTTGAAGAAGCAATAGACATTGGACCACATAAATCAGAATGAATAAGATCTAAGATACATTTGGATCTACTTTCACTACTATGGAATGGACCTTTTGTATTCTTACCCAAAGCACAGCCCTTGTAGGTTCCTTCATGCTTCTGGTTGAATTTTGGAAGGTCGGTGACCATCTTCTCCTAATAGGTAGAGCTCAAAAGTGAAGGTGAGCCAATATTTGATGCCAAAGATCACACAAACTTGAGGAATCATTCACTAGATCCTGATGAGGATGAGTACATATCCTATAGAGACACCCATGTCTAACTCCAATCACGTGATTAGTCTTGATGTTGGAGTTCTTATCCCATATAAGAACTTTACCTTCTAAAAATACAACTTGGTAACCCTTGTCTTCCAAGCCTGAGATGGAAATAAGGTTTCTCTTAATGCCTAGAACAAATAGCACATCATCCAATTGCAAGGAGGTGTTAGAATCCAAGTGAAGAGATGAGGTCCCAAATCCTTTCACAGAGTAGCTAGCATCGTCTTCAATAATGACTTGTTCGCTAGAATCTTTCTCCACCAAATTAGATAGATGGTCCCTAAATCCGGTGATGTGGCGAGAGGCACCACTATCAATCAGCCAAGTGTTGGTGTTGGTAGTTACATTGTTTGACAAGGCTGAATAGAATAGGTATTCACTTGAGTCCTTCTATAGAGAGACTTCATCAATATTTGCAATGGCGGCCTGCTGCCTAGGCCTAGTAGGACATTCCTTTGCAAAGTCACCATACTTGTCACATCGAAAACATTGGACCTTGGAGAGGTCCCTCTTCTTCTTAAATGTGGGGCCACCATCAGCTCCTTTATCTCTATTTCTCTTGAAATAACCTTTCTTCCCATCTTTCCCTTTCTTCTTTGCAGATTGAGTGGCAAGAACATGAATTTCCTCACTAATGGAACTTTTCCCAATACCTCTTGTAGCCAACCTATACTCTTCTTGAATACAGTCTGCCCTCAACCGATCAAACTTGGGAGGTTTTGATCTTGCATTGATTCCCTGAATGTAAGACTCCCAAGATGAAGGAACACCATTAAGAGCCAGCATGGTCAAGTCCTTGCTATCAACAACATGCCCAATAGACAAGAGTTGATCTCTCAACTCGGTTATTCTCATGAAGTAGGAAATAATAGATTCTCCTTTCGCCATCTTCAAATGATGAAGTTTTTTCTTTAGTGCAATATCCCAGCTCGTGTTATTGATTTCGTACATCTCCTCCAAGGTTTTGAACACTTATCTTGCAGTCCTTAACTTGGAGACAATAAGAACAATATGAGCCTTTACGGAATCAACTAACATCTTCTTCACCTTAATATCTTTCTTCTTCCAAATAAATTTTTCCTCCTCATTCATAGGCTCGGGAGCTGAGCTCTCCACAAACTCTACCAATTTGCTTTCCTCCAAGGTGAGCATGATCCTGAATCTCCACGAAGTGAAATTTGATGCTCCCTCAAGCCTATCCTCAATATTGAGACCATTCACCATCTTGACGAAGCGATGAAGGTGAATAAGGATGAGAAATAAATTGAGAGTATCATTGTGATATATGAATTTGATCAATATCTTCTTCAAACATGCTCTGATACCATGTTAGTTTTCTAAGATCATATTAGAATGAAAAAATTAATTCAAATTCAAAACAAGAACACAGCCAATACCCTAGGAAAACCCTCCAACCCGAGGGAGAAAAACCCAGCCAATATATCTCTTATATATTGATACAAATAAGAGCAGCAATCTGCTTACAACTCAGGCACAACACAATGCCAAATTGATACAATAAATAAAAGCACCTCTCTAAGATGCAATACAATAGTAAATGACAATCTCCTTGAAATCGATTTGTTGTTACAACCTTTGATCTGCTTCTCAGATCAAACTTCTCCTTAACTGAAAATGCTTAACTTGATTGAATAAACACAATGAAGGATATCACATATATAGCCAATCTCACCCCTTCAAGAAGAGACGTCGACCTCAAGGGAAAATACATCTTCTTGAGGAGGCACAAATTTCAAGACAATTCAGCCCACATCATTAAATAATAATTATTATTTATTATAACCTTTTAATCTTTTATTCATGATTAAGGTGCCTCCTTAATTAATTTGATTATATAAATTTAAATAGCCTTAGGCTACATTTAAATTTATTCTTCAATTTGAATCTGGAAGTAGACTCATGTGGTGCATTTAATCATCAACATAGACAAATAACAATAAACTAATCACCATCATATTTGATGTAAACACGATGATCTAGCTTAACCTTCATCTTATAATGTTCTAGATGTGTCATGTAGATCTCCTCCAAGCTCCCATGCATAAATTTTTTCGTAACATCCATTTTTTCTACCTCAAGGTCATATGCAATAGCAATAGATAATAATAATCTAATGAATGTCAGCTTT
The DNA here is from genome assembly GCA_007115665.2 of Sequoiadendron giganteum. NCBI lineage: Eukaryota > Viridiplantae > Streptophyta > Pinopsida > Cupressales > Cupressaceae > Sequoiadendron > Sequoiadendron giganteum. The sequence continues at coordinate 449,527,497 of CM021105.1, forward strand.
ACAACAGTGGAGATCTCACCAAAATCAATCCCTTCTACCTAGGAATAGCCTTCAACCACTAATCTTGCTTTGCACTTCTCAACTCTACCCTCTAAACTATATTTCTTCTTGAAAACCCATTTGCAAACAAGTTTACTATCCTTAGGAAGCTCTACCAAATCCCATGTGTCATTTTCTCCAATGTTGCCATCTCTTCATCCATGGCCACTTTCCAAGACTTACTTTCTGCATATTCCATTGCCTCCTTTATTGTTTTGGGCTCATCCTCATTAGTAGTTAAAGAAAAAATGCATTTAAAATCAAGTGATTTTTACCTATTGGGCTGAATTTTGTGTTGAGTGGACCTCCTCTAGAATGGGGTTTGAGGATCTTCATCTTCTTCCTCTAAACTCTTTAAAATATCCTCCTCATCAAGTCCTTGTCGAAATTTTGGTTCAGCCTCATGTGTAGTCTCCTTGGTCCTTGGCTTCATCTACACCACTTCTTTCTCAACTTCAAGTTGTTTAAGGCATAGAAGAAGATCCAATCTTCCTAAAGTTCATATTTTGACTATATATTGTCTTTCCAATTTCAAAATTCCAAACCTTGTACCCTTTCACACCGTTGTTGTGGTCAATGAAGATAAACTTCCCTACTTTGAAATCCAACTTTGATCTCTTCTTCTTGTGCACATGCACATGTCTCACAATTGAAAACCTCAATATGTTGCAAAGATGGATTCTTTCCTAACCAAGCCTCTTAGGAGTTTTATCTAGAAGAGTTAAAGTGCAAGATCTATTAATCAAGTAACAAGTTGTGCTCATAACTTTCACCTAGAATTTTTACTCCAAACCAACACCACAAAGAATTCTCCAAGCTCTCTACATCGGCATTCTATTCATTGTTTTTGCAACTCTATTCTACTAAGGGGTGTATAGAGTTGTCTTATGCCTTGCAATACCATTGTTAGGAAAGGTGTCTTAACCTTGATCCTAATGCTTTTGATTAAAAAGCAGGGAAAGGGCCCTAATCGCGAGAGTTTAAGACAACATAATAAAAAACTCAGAAACACAAAGAGGGCATGCAAGCCCAACAAAATAAAAAAATTAAGGAAACGAAACTGAGAGAGAACAAAATACCACAGACACCAGGCAAGCAGATCAAGCTCCAGTCTTTAAGGAGGGCATCCAAGGACGCTTCCTAGTCCTCCTTATCCTTTTTCTCCTCTTTGTTCTTATCATTCATATTCTTTGGCTCGTCTCCTTTAGCCCTTTTTATTTTTTTTGGTAATTTTGGAGTGGCCAAAGACAATTCCCATAACAACTTTGTTCATAATGCCATTAGTGAGCATTATGATTTTGGAATGGAATTTTCCAAACGAATAATCTTGTCATTACTGTTGTTGGAAACAAGTTTTTTCTCTAGCGCTTCTACCTTAGCCTGGAGGTCCTTAATATTAGCATAGTCTTTATCCTTAGTGACCTGGGTTGAGAGGAGAGTAGGGATTTTCTCCTCATTGTTATCCAAGATCTCTAGAAGCCCGATTGTGATGTCCCCGCTCTAGTCAATTCTCAGGAGCAGTGGAGTTAGCCTATCTCTTGGACCCTTGTAGGCTGACAGGATCTGGTTAGAGGGTCAGTGGCCATTTGGTGGGTTTGTCTTTCTCACCCCTTCAGGCAGTATGGGTTTCAGTACGAGCATGTGGAGTTCACTGTTCACCAGCTTCAAACGACATGGAAAGATACTGAGTCTGGAGGAAATTATGAAATATTTTGTGGTTAAGTTAAATATTAATATTTAACTTAAATGGGTTATTATTATAAAGTCAAATTGACTTTATAAATTTAAAACCACTTAAATATATTATAAAGTAATGAAGTATTACTTTATAAAAAGTGATAAAGTAATTTTAAATCACTTAAAAGACATAAAGTGTGCCCAAACTATGGAAAGGAATTAAAATACATTTAAATGTATTTTTAAATGAGAAAGAATCTGTACCTTTTGGGAATTCATGCCTTTTTGATGGCTATAAGACATTTCTTTGCAAATCAACCTAATATCTATTTATCATTTTAATTTGCAAAATTCTTTCTCTATGATTTGTCTGAGGACAAGGGTTGCAAGAAAACTCCATTGAAGAATGAAAAATCTTCATTAGATCTATAAGTGTGAGGCTGTGAGATAATAGCTGAATGATTTTCATTGATGAGAGCTTCAATCAGAAGTTCTTTTGGGCCAAATCAATACAACTTTGTTTAGTTATTCAGTATTCAACTTGTAGGAGAAGGGTTCCTTTGGATAGTGCCTACCTTCTGCCATTACCAGCTTCAGATTTTTCATTTTCCAGAGGCCATACCTTTTCAGCTTTGTTTGGTGTGCTTTCCCAAAAGAGGCACCCTTCCTGTTGAAGAAAAATGCCTTTCTTTTTCTGGTTTACATATTGCATATTGGGCGTCCCATTCTCTCAGACATTCTTCTTCAATTATTCTGCAAGAGAATTTAGTTATGTAGCTCTAGTGTGCATGCATGCTGTTTCCAGCCATTGTTGCCTAGCAAACTTCACAATTTCTTATTTAAATAATTTGGAGGCTCACGGGTACGTTTATTGTTTGGAATCTTATTGTTAGAGTTATTCAATACTCTTTGCATTGATACTTATTCTAAATTAGCTCATATTCTAGTTTTATGAGCTTTTATATGATGCTGCCCCTTCTATTTCTCTCTAGAAACATTCTTAAAAACCTAAAAAAACATAGAAAGATAATTAAAACAACAGGGGTTTGAGAGGGAGCCAGTTGGGCTCACCATAGTGGTATCAAAGCTTTCTAATCCTGCCAGCTTGTGGGAAAAATAATTCTATGCAGTCACACCAGAACAAGTTTGACAACCACTACACACGCAGGGGCCTTGGAATTCAGAGAAACACTTTTGAGCCTTTTCAGGCAATTCCATTGTAGGAACAGGAAGAGTATATTGAATTTGATAATATGGTTGAAAGGAATGATGATGCTCGTCTTAATGACGAAGATAGGGAAGCCAGAGAAGTACTGAGAGGAATGGTGGTCGGCCAAGAATAGGTGGCAAACATCCTCCAGCAACTGAGTACCAATGTGCAGAACCCGACAGTTCTAACAAGGCCGAATCTAGATCAAGATTAGGAAGGAAGCATACATGAAGATAATTACATGAATATTTCTCTAGCACACACCTTTGAGAGAGCCATATGCCCTACTTTTGTCAGAAATGAGGCTGAGAAGGAAGAGGAGGTGGAAGAAGGTGGTGAAGTGAACTTTGTTGACAACATCTTGACTATGCATGATGAATGGGATGAAATGCCTCAATGAGTTAAGGATCACCTTAACTTAGACCGTTTCATGAGCTAGAAGAGAGAAAACACCAGGAATAGGAATGATAGGAGGCCTAGATTCAAGAACAATGACCTACGATAGGCTACCAATAAGCTTACCTTAGCGAACTATGATGGTAGTGGCAGAGTTACAACACGTGCCTAGGTGAGTAAATTGGATACATTCCTGACACTACGTCCTATTATGGTGGATTCATAGCATGGTAACACTTCATCATGACAAGATTACCTCATGCCAAGAGTTTATTGATAGACTAGTAGAGAGGTCTGATAGACTTGATCCTAAACTATTCTTCAAAGATCTTGCATAGTTAAAACAATTGGGTAGTTTTGAATCCTACATTGGAGAGGTCCAAAGACTTTCTGTTATGGTGACAGGCATATCTGAGAGAAGGTTGATCATACTGTTTATTGAGGGTCTTTTTGAAGCCATCAAAGGATGGATCAAGGCATTTGATCCACCTACACTGTAGGAAACCATGAGGAAGACTCGCAGTATGGAGCTTACAACACCTAGGAAACAATTTGGCTCAAAATCATCCACTTCCTACAATGATACTAAATCTGAACCAAAGAAGTTTGAAAATTCTGATCAGAAAAGAAAATTTGCAGCACCTTTGGATCATGAAACAATTAACGATCTACATAGGAGGAAACTCTGTTTTTATTGCAAGGGACCATATGACATCAACCATGATTTCCCCCTCAAACCTAAAGGGAAAAATAGGCATATGGAGTGGTTCTTTGAGGAAGAAGAGCTAACTGATTTTTCAGACTAGCAAGCAGCAATTTATGGTATAGATGAGGAAAAATCAGAAAATGAGGCGAAAAAGGAGGTTCAAGTTGAGCTGCAAAAATCTCATATGTCTAGTATGCAATGAGAAGGTTCTTTCAGACTTCGTGGGCTACTAGCTAGTCAAAGAGTCATATCTCTTTTGGATATAGGTGCAACCCATAATTTCATTGATTCACAGCTGGTTGAAAAATGAGGCATTCAAACTCAGCAGTTTGAAGGCATTAGAGTGAAGGTTGTAGATGGGTACACTCTCAATTGTGAGAGGATGATTTCAGATCTGCCAATGAAACTCAACAATTTTGAATTTAAGGCAGATTTCTTTATTGTGAACATGGGAGGTACAAATGTACTCCTTGGCATGAAGTGTCTTCATGCAATAGGAGAGTTCACACTTAATTTACGAGACATGGAGATTAAGTTTAAAGTTGATGGCACAAATCATATTCTCAAAGCCATCAAGGACAGCAATATAAAAGAAATTTCACTCAGAAGAATGAAAAGATTGATTCAGCACGACATGGTAGATTGGGCAGCTAAATGCAAGATAATGCCTTCACAACAGGAGCAGCAAGAATCTCCTTATCATCCAGATATCCAGGAACTTTGAATCAAGCATGCGAAGGTTTTTAGTGCTATACCACCTGGTAGGCCTCCTGATAGAGGTATTGAGCATATTATAGAGTTGGATGAGGGCACAAAACCTATCATGATCACTCCTTACCGGCACCCCAAGTGTTTAAAATAAGAAATTGAAAAGACTATTAAGGAAATTTTAGCTATGGGGCACATCAGGCCGAGTAAGTCTCCCTTTGCTTCATTGGTTGTTTTGGTGAAGAAAAATGATGGTACACTCAAAATGTGTATCGATTACAGGATGTTGAACAAGAAGACCATCAAAAATAGGTATCCCATACCATGGATTGATGAGTTAATAGATGAGCTACATGGAGCTTGCTATTTCTCGAAGATTGATTTGAGGATAGGGTACCATCAGATTAGAGTCCGAGAGGAGGATATTGAGAAAACCGCTTTTAGATGTCACTGTGGACATTATGATTTCTTGGTTATGCCATTAGGTTTAACCAATGCTCTAGCCAATTTTCAGTCTACAATGAATAGGGTTTTCCATCCTCACTTGAGGAAATTTGTGTTAGTGTTCTTCGACGACATACTGGTTTACAACAGGTCTTGGGAGGAACACATAGCCCACTTGGATGCAGTATTGAGTATACTTAACAAGGATTCCTTGTATGACAAGGAGTCCAAGTGTGCTTTGGGCTTGGTAGAACTTTTGTATCTAGGTCACATCATCGGCAGAGAGGGAGTTAGTATGGATCCAGAAAAGGTTCGTGCTATCGTTGATTGGCCTACACCTAAGATGTTGACATAGCTCAGGGGTTTTGTAGGATTATGCACCTTCTATCATCGATTCGTTAGTGGATTCTCGCAGAATGTAGCGCCACTAACATATTTGACAAAGAAGGGAGCCTTTATGTGGACACCTTTATCACAGGTGTGCTTGGAGAAGTTTAAACTTCTCATGACTACATGTCCAGTATTAGCCTTGCCAGATTTCACCAAGCCATTTGAGCTACACTGTGATGCCAGTGGTGAGGGTCTTGGTGCAGTAATTATGCAGGATCAACATCCTATAGCTTTTGAGAGCAGGAAGATGAGAAGTCCTGAGCAGAGTTTCAACATCTATGATAAGGAGATGTTGGCCATCATGCATGCCATGGCCAAGTTTAGACAATATTTGGTTGGTAGTAAATTATGTGTTAAAACCGATCACAATAGTCTGAAACATTTTCTAGGACAATGAGATTTGAATGAAAGACAACAGAAATGGGTCAGTAAGCTTCAATCCTATGATTTTGACATCTCCTATGTCAAAGGTACTCAGAATGTGGTTGCTGACGCATTATCTCACCGTCCACACTTGAGTTCCATTACAGAGATTGTTGAGGACTGGAGACACATGATAGTGGTAGTGTATGCTAAGAACTCGTGGGCTTCTAGCATAGTGGATGGGACAGTATAGGATGGCAGATACTCACTTGTAGATGATCTTATCATTTACAAAGGGAGGATATTTTTGGTCCAAAAATTTGAGATGAGGGGCAGGGTATTGAGATCATTCCATGATTCACCTATGGCAGGACATCCTAGTTACTTTAAGACCTACAGGCAGGTACGAGACAGATTTTCTTGGAAAGGTCTCAAGCCTTTTGTTCTTCAGTATGTCAAGGAATGCCTTGTTTGTCAACAGAACAAGCAAGAACATACATACCCTACAGGATTACTATAGCCGCTTCCTATTCCTGAGAGGAAGTGGGAATGGTTGTTGATGGATTTCATTACAGGTTTGCTGAGAGCTCAAGGGAAGGACATCATTTTTGAGGTAGTAGATTGATTGATGAAGTATTATCATTTCTTCCCAATCATTACTACTCACTGGGCTACACAGGTAGCAGAATTGTTTTTCCGCGAGGTATTCAGATTGCACGGTTTTCCTCAGAGCATAGTCAGTGACAGAGATAGCAGGATTTTGAGAAACTTCTAGTAGGAGTTATTCAAACTTTGTGGGATAGAACTCACTCTGAGCACCAGCTACCACCCACAAACAGATGGGCAGACAGAGATAGTCAACAAATGGGTGGAGGGATACTTGAGGAATTATAGTTCAGGGCAGCATAAGGCATGGGTGATGTGGTTATACCTTTGTGAGTATTGCCACAATACCACTCATCACATGAGTATTTAGATGACACCATACCGAGTGTTATATGGATATGATGCTCTGATTTTTCTAGATTTGTTTTTGAGTGACAACAGAGTACCTAGTGTTGGGGATCTATTACAGGAGAACCAGGACATTATGAGAGCACTTAGAGAGAACATTCAGAAGGCTCAAAATAAAAAAAAAACAATATGCCAATCAACGGTGAGTGGAGCAATCTTTTGAGATCGATGATTTGGTGTATCTGATGCTACAGCCTTATAGGCAGTCCACTCTTCATAAGATGGGTGCCAAGAAACTCAAACCATGATACTATGGACCTTTCAGGGTTGTAAGGCATGTTGGTGAAGTGGCTTTTGAGTTGGATCTACAGGTGAACAGTAAGGTTCACAATGTGTTCCATGTGTCGCGCCTCAAGAAGGCGTTAGGAAAATTGGTGATTCCTTCTATAGATTTACCACCCCTAGATGATGAGGGGAAGTTGATTTCGATACCTAAAACCATTCTAAAGTCCAGAGAGCGTCATCCTCGGAGATGAGTTATAAGGGAATATCTGGTGAAGTGGAAAGATTTATCAGCAGAGGATGCTACTTGGGAGGGTGACAGTATTTTATAGCATCCAGCTTTGAGTTTGCTTGTAGACAAGCAAATTCGGGGAGGGCAGACTGTGATGTCCCCGCTCTATTTAGTTTTCAAGAGCAATGGAGTTAGCCTATCTCTTGGACCCTTGTAGTTTGGCAAGATCTGGTTAGAGGGTCAGTGGCCATTTGGTGGGTTTGTCTTTCTAACCCCTTCAGGCAGTATGTGTTTCAATACAATCATGTGGAGTTCAGTGTTCGCCAACTTTTGACATCAAGGAAAGATACTGTGTATGGAGGAAGTTATGAAATATTTTGTGGTTAAGTTAAATATTAATATTTAACTTAAATGGGTTATTATTATAAAGTCAAATTGACTTTATAAATTTAAAACCACTTAAATATATTATAAAGTAATGAAGTATTACTTTATAAAAAGTGATAAAGTAATTTTAAATCACTTAAAAGACATAAAGTGTGCCTAAACTATGGAAAGGAATTAAAATACATTTAAATGTATTTTCAAATGAGAAAGAATCTGTACCTTTTGGGAATTTGTGCCTTTTTGATGGCTATAAGAAATTTCTTTGCAAATCAACCTAATATTTGTTTATCATTTGACTTTGCAAAATTATTTCTCTGTGATTTGTCTAAAGACAAGGGTTGCAAGAAAACTCCATTGAAGAATGAAAAATCTTCATTGGATCTATGATTGTGAGGCTGTGAGATACCAGCTGAATGATTGCCATTGATGAGAGCTTCAATCATAAGTTCTTCTAGGCCAAATCAATACAACTTTGTTTAGTTATTTAGTATTCAGCTTGCAGGAGAGGGGTTCCTTTGGACAGTGCCTACCTTTTTCCATTACCAGCTTCAGAGTGTTCATTTGCCAAAGGTTGTACCTTTTGAGCTTTGTTTGGTGTGCTTTCCCAAAAGAGGCGCTCTTCCTGTTGAAGAAAAACGCCTTTCCTTTTGCTGGTTTCTGTATTGCATATTGGGTGTCCCATTCTCTCAAACATTCTTCTTCAGTTATTCTACAGGAGAATTTAGTTTTGTAGCTCTGGTGTGCATGCATGTTGTTTCCAACCATTGTTGCCTGGAAAACTTCACAATTTCTTATTTAAATAATCTGGAGGCTCATGGGTACGTTTATTGTTTGGAATCTTATTGTTAGAGTTATTTAATACTATTTGCATTGATACTTATTCTAAATTAGCTTAGATTCTGGTTTTATGAGCTTTTACATGTTGTCGTCCCTTCTATTTCTCTCTAGAAACATTCTTAAAAAACTAAAACAAACACAGAAAGATAATTAAAACAACAGGGGTTTGAGAGGGAGCTAGTTGGGCTCACCACACCAATGGAGGGAGGAGCCCAAAAATTAGTTTCCCTCCCCTCCATTTGTACAACCCCATTTTTCTCATTCTCCACATCAAGCTCTTTGTCCTCATCTTCTCCATCCTATTCCACAACTTCATTCATCCTACATATTCTCCTCAAATTCATTCTCTGAGTCTTCTTCCTCCCAACCATCCTCAGATTGAGGAAGAAAATCCTCACCATCAACCTCTTCATCATCATACTCCTCCCAAATCTTGTTCTCAGTACTTTGGGCTTCAGCCAGTCTGGCAGACCTGCAACCACCCAGCCCTTTGGTGTCACAATAAATAGTCCCCACAATATCCTCCTCCTTCCCCTCAACATCAGATATGTCAATAGCCTCACCCTCTGTAGAGAGGGGAATTGGGTCTTTAAATTTTTTCTTATTTTTTTCTTGTTGTTCCACATGCACACTTAGGACCACCACCTTCCTTTTTTTGGCAAGTGAAATCACCAATAGCTCATTTTGGGAAGGGGGGGTGTTAATCTTTGCAAACATCTTACCCTTTTTCCCATACCCGCCTTGCCACAAAAGCTAGGGCTAGGTTCATTCTTAATCGAAGAAATCGAAGGGGTCTTAGAGGCTTTATCATCCAAGAGTTTAATTTTGACACTTCTCTTAGCCTTGGGATTGGTAGAGGGGGTCATGGTAAGATAATACTTATAGAGAGTCATGATAAGGCCTTGGTGCAAGGCAGGGTAGGCATCATTGAGAATACAGGCCTCGAGGGAAGAGAACAAATAGAAAGGGAGATACATTTTTTCTATGACGCAGATGGTTAAGTATGGGGAAATGGTAACCATGTACACTCTTAAACCAACCTTCAAGAGTAAAATATTTCATACAATGGAGACTTACCAACATCTAAGGAGCCAAAACCTTCTCCCTACCATAGTTGTTTTGGAAGTTGGCCGGTTTCTCCTCACCGATGAAGAAGGTTGTGATAAACCTTTTATATTCCCTTTTTCTCTTCTTCTCCACCTTGAGGCGTTCACAAGCTAAACCAATAGCCTTAGCAATCAACTCATCACGGACACAAAACCACACCCCATCGATGGTGACCTCGCCTTGAGACTAGGGAGTCACAAATTTTGGGGTGAGTTGATCGTTGTAACCCTTCATAGCTTGGAAGAAGGGGGTAAAGCCACCTCTATCAAATGGCTCTCAAAGCTTGAATTTTTGTTCGAGAGCTTCACAAGAGATAGGCTCAGTCCTAAGCTGCGAGCCACCCATAGTAACCTTTTTGCTAAGAAGCACAAAGACCCACCCAAGCCACAGGAAAAGCAAGGGAGTCGAAAAACAAAGCAGAGAAACTAAAACAATGAATCCTTTCACACCTTTTTTGAAATGCATTCACTTTTGGTGTCGATATTGTAAGAGCAATACCAAATAACGTTGCCTCTTCTGAAAAATTCCCCAACTTTGGTGGTATTGGAGTCATCATTTTACATAGCCTCCATCATCTTATGGCTAACAATCATAATCTTACTGTTAATGGTCTTATGAGGGAAAAAACTAACCTCACAAACGAGAAGTAAAATTCGCACGAGCCGGGAGGATGTTTCCATATCAAGCATCACAATAATCTACCAAGTGTACTAAAGACATAATGCACCACAATCAATTCCCATAGCCTTAAGATCTTCTCAACTACCTTTACTATAAGACCAAATGTAAATTATATTATCATGACACAAAATGATGTAATCCCTTGTGGGAACCATTGTAATAAAATTATTGCAATCCTTATTTATATCCAGCACGGGATAATTGTGAGTTACAAGCCACATCATAGCTTCCATGACAGTTAAGCAAATCCACCGCATCCCATTCAAGTCATCCACCTTGAATCGACCCCAAAACATGGAAAAACTAATCATAACAAAATAGGAGTGTAACTATTAAGTTAAAGTTGGGCAAGAATATGTTGAAGAGTGCCCGGGAGATTTGAATTTGAATACTAATAGTTCCATTCTTCACACTATAGACCAAAATTACAAGCCAAAACAATCGCACTATTGCCCTCCCTATAGTTATTACTAATTGTAACTTGATGGAAGCTTTGGAGGTCATTTTTTCAATTCTCAATAAATTTACATACCTTCCATGAGGGGACCATGTCATTTTGAAGGAGGTTAACAATGACTTAAGATTCACCTTCAATTTCCACAACAAGAAACCCTAGCCTCAAAAGTCTTTTCACCCCCCACCACACAACCATAGCCTCTGTAACATTATTTGATTTGCATCCAATAGCCCAAGCATATAATTTAATTAGGTTTCCTTCATCATCCATTATTATACCTCCCGCCACTACCTCACCAAGGTTTCCTTGCTCCTAATGTTAAGTATATAAGGAATGTATCTTTTAGACTATGAAACTTAAAAACTCAGTTCCTGGGCTATAAACTTTGTTTTTGGGAAAATAAAAATAGGTTGTTTGGCATTTTTTCCAATATACTTGTTGTATAGGTATTTTTGAGTTCTCCAATTTTATTTTTTTAAATGAGCCCCAAAAACCTCTCGAATCAAAAGTTATGGCCTCTAAAAGTTGGGCCTCTTACATTGGAAATGTAAAATCACATAGGACAAAAAAAAGAAGTAAGCAAATGTTACACTTGTTGAAAATCTTATAATGCATGTTACAATATATAATAAGGCATCTTTGAATGGAAATTAAAAATCCAAAATAAAACATCCAAGTTGGTGAGTGGATTACGACACGCTTATAAGAGATGGAAGGAATATGCTAACTTTAGCCTATGAACTCATCTTGGGGATTTGGGTGTTGGTTTTCTAACTAGGTATTTGGGTGCCACTTTATTTGGTTGTTTTAGCTCATGGTTATGTTATTATCATTTTATGTTTTCATTTAATACTTCTCCCATTTATAGTGTTTGAGATGGAGGTATTGGTAATGATTTTGTAAGTATTGTTATGCTACCAAATTACTCTACATCATTGGCTTGTGATAGTCTTGTAAAGGCTTTCTCTACAAGTGTATTATAACTATGTTTAGATTACTAAATAATACATTAATTTGCTTTAAAGTATTAGTTTTTTCTCCCGAAAGGGTTTTCCCCACATACCTTGTGTTGTGGTATGATTTTTTTTATGTTTTATGTGTTTCCCCTTTTTTGTAATTGTAAAGATCTAAAATTTGCACAATACTCTCCTCCAAAATTAGTTTAGGAAGCATTTTCATGCACCTTGCTTCCTTTCAACCATGCTCCCTACAAAATTTATCGATATTTGTAGAATAGAACTCTCCACCATTGTCCATTCTCAAAATCTTGATCTTCCTCTTTGTATTGTTCTCAACAAGAGCCTTAAACTCTTTAAACTTCAAGAAGACCACAAATTTGTGCATAAGGATAAACAACCATGTTTCCTTAGAGATATCATCAATAAAAAAATATAAAACAAGGATTGTGCTAGTGAAGGTACATCAATATGACCAAAAACATCATTATGAATCAAATCCAAAGTCCCTTTGGATCTAACAAAGTTTGAGTGAAACTAAACATGATGATGTTTTTCATATACACAATGCTCATAAAAATTAAAATGTAGGGAACAATCAATTGGAACCTTACACAAGCTTTTACATTTCAAGGCCCTTAAGCCTTTCTCACAAATAATGTCTATACATTTTTGTCATGGGATGGTCTTATCTATGGGAATCTTATGGTTCCTTGAATCAAGAACCTCCAAATCCTTATATTGCATGATGCTAGTATCCAAATGGAATAGGATCCCAAACTAAACCTTTTTGGCCAAGACCATGGCCCCATGCACCATCTATAATTCATCCATAGTGAAGACCACTTGCACACCAACATCATTCAACTTACTTATAGAAGGAAGGGTCCTCAAAAAACCTACAATGTGCAAAATATTAGAAAATGTTTTGGTCCTTCCATCTTCAAATGAAAGCATGACTCTCTCATCCAATGATTTGAAGAAATAATTTATCTCCCAAGAACAAACCTCCACCTTCATAGCTCTCATAAATTGAGAACCACTCCCTATTAGTAGTCATATGAAAAGAGGATTTAAAATCAATAAGCCATGCACACTCATTTGCATGCATTGCAAGAGATACAACAAAAGAATCACAAACATCATCAATGGAGGCCCTCAATTCTAAATCATCATTGGACTCCTAATCTTATCACAATTATAAAAATTCATCTTGGATCTACCAAGAAACTTAGAGCTCCCCTTAGATTTGGCACACTTGTCCTTTTTCTTTTTCTTCCCTTTTTCCTTAGAACAACCTCTCACTATTAAGGCATTTTTTATGGAATCTAAAGTTTTCCACCTCATCTCATCAAAAAGAAATGAACCCGCCACCTCATCAACCTTTAGCTTTGTGATGATGCTATTGATTTCTATCATGAGGTTGTCCCAACTATCAAGCAAATAAAATAGGAGATTTCTGCAATGATCATCCCCATCTATCTTACAGACACCAAGTAGCTCACTAATTTATTAAATGCATTCAAGTTCTCCATCATTGAATCTCCATATCCCATCTTCAGAGAATAAAGCTTCTTCTACAAAAAAAAATCTTGTTCACAAGGGACATTGTTTGATAAAAATTCCTAAATTTATCCCAAATCTTTTGAGTTTTGGTCTCTCCCAAAACATTCAGGAGCACTAAAACTAGAAGGCAGAGCCTAATGATACTCCTTTCCCTTTTGTCAACAACTAGCCAATCATTCATCTTCCATGTTGTATGGCTTCTAATCCAAAACCACTATCCACATATCTTTATCTAGAAAACCTTCCATATTGATCTTCCAAAGCTGAAAATTGGTTCCATTGATCCTCTCCACCTCCATTATAGAAGTGGTTTCCATGTTTGTTCCTAGAAACAAGATCAGCTACAAAAAACTCCCACTAGAACAAATATTACTATGAAGTAGGCATACTCTCTCATAGATCTAACAAGCCACCCAATATTTGATACCAAATGAAAGGAAATATGAAAAAACTTCCTACTTAATGTGATGTCCCCGCTCTAGTCAGTTCTCAGGAGCAGTGGAGTTAGCCTATCTCTTGGACCCTTGTAGGCTGATAGGATTTGGTTAGAGGGTCAGTGGCCATTTTTAGTGGGTATTGTCATTGCCCATTCCTTTACTCCAGTATTGGTTTCAGTACAGGCATTTATGGTTCAGTGTTCGCCAGCTTCTGACGGCACAGAGATATATGGAGTTTTGAGGGAGTTATAGATATTTAAGTGATTTAAGTTAATTATTTAACTTAACGCTTTATTATAAAGTCAAATTGACTTTATAAATATTATATCACTTACATATTTCATAAAGTGATTAAAAATAAATCACTTAAGGTACAAAAGTGCGCTCAACTTGGTAAAGCAATTATTTAATTGCCAACTATGGAAAAAGTGAATTAAATACATTTTAAATGTATTTTTATATCCCAAGTCATACTTTTCTTGAAACTCATGCCTTTTTGGGGATATAAGGCATTTTTGGCAAATAAAACTCATTCATGATTATTTGACTTTTCCATTTGGTTTTTTCCTGTGCTATTCTCTAAGACAAGGGTTTGAGCAATTCTTCCATCACAGAGAGAGATCTTCTTCAGTGTTGAGCATTTTTGAGACTGTGAGAGACCAGTCAAATTAGTGCATCTGTGAGGGCTTCATACAAAAATTTTCTTGTGCTTCATCTGAGTTATTTATTCAACATTTCAGTGTTTGCAATAAGGAAGAGGGATTATCTACCTTGGACGCCATTCTTCATTAGATACCTAGCTTTTGACAGGGCTGTACAATAGCATCAGAGGGTTGTATTTTCTCCTTGGGAGGTGTGCTTCTCTATTTGAGGCGTGTGAACTCCGAGGAAAAAAAGCCTCTCCATGAGGTTTTTCTTGTGTTCTATTGTTGGCATCCTTCATTGTCAGTAGCATTTCTCCAGCTTCTGCATGGGAGAAAGCAAATCATGAGCCCCGACAGTGGTTTCCTCCAGTTTCAGTATTCTTGCTTGCCAAGCTCTGAAATTTTTTATTTAATTATTCTGGAGTCTTTCGGGTATGTAATTTTCTTGCAATCTCATTGTATATACTGTAAATTAATAACTATTACATCTATTGTTCAAATGGTTATTGTATTTCAATTCTATGTGCATTTATATGCTATCGCCCCTTCTCTTCTGTCTAGAAATCTTCTCTAAAAAACTTAAAAAGACACAAAGATAAACAAAAATACAGGGGTTTGAGTTGGGAGCTAGCAGGGTTCATCACAGTGGTATTAGAGCTTTCTATTCCTACTAGATTGTGGGAAAAATAATTCTGTGTGGCCACACCAGAACAGATTTGACATGCACTACATACGTAGGGACCTTGGAATTCAGAGAAACACTTTTGAACCTTTTCAGGCAATTCCATTAGACGAACAGGAAGAGGATTTTGACTTTGATAATATGGCTGAAAGGAATGATGATGCTCATCTTAATGATGAAGACAGGGAAGCCAAAGAAGTACTGAGAGGAATGGTGGCAGGCCAAGAACAGGTGGCAAAGATCCTCCAGCAACTTAGTACCAATGTGCAGAACCAGACAGTTCTGAGAAGGCTGAATCTGGATTCAGATCAGGAAGGAAGTATACATGGAGAACACCATAGGAATATTGCTCCAGCATGCACCTTTGAGAGACCCACACACCCTACTTTTTTCAAAAATGACGTTGAGGAGGAAGAGGAGTTGGAAGAAGGTGGTGAAGTGAAATTTGCTGGCAACATCTTGACTATGCATGATGAATGGGATGCAATGCCTCCATGAGTTAAGTATCACCTTAACTTTGACCATTTCATGAGCCAGAAGAGAGAACACACTAGGAACAGGAATGACAGGAGGCCTAGACACTAGCATAATGATCTACGACAGGCTACCAATAAGCTTACCTTAGTGAACTATGATGGCAGTGGCAGAGTTACAACACGTGCCTGGGTGAGTAAATTGGATACGTTCCTGACACTACATCCTATGCCAGAGGAAGATGTCATTCAATTTGCAGCTCTTCATCTTGATGGCGTGGCACATGACTAGTGGATTCATGGTATGGTAACACTTCATCATGACAGGATTACCTCGTACTAGGAGCTTATTGATAGACTGGTAGAGAGGTTTGATAGACATGATTCCAAACTATTCTTCAGAGATCTTGCTCAGTTAAAACAATTGGGTAGTTTGGAATGCTACACTGGAGAGTTCCAAAGACTTCCTGTTATGGTGACAAGCATATCTGAGAGAAGGCTGATCATAATATTTATTGAGGGTCTTTTTTAACCCATGAAAGGATGGATCAAGGCATTTGATCCACCTACTTTGCAGGAAGCCATGAGGAAGGCTCACAGTATGGAGCTTACAGCACCTCGGAAACAATTTGGCTCAAAACCGTCCACTTCCTACAACGATACTAAATCTGATCCAAAGAAGTTTGAAAATGTTGATCAGAAGAAAAAATTTGCAGCACCATTGGATCATGAAACAATTAACGATCTATGTAGGAGGAAGCTCTATTTTTATTGCAAGGGACCATATGACATCAACCATGATTTCCCCCTCAAGCCTAAAGGACAAAATAGGTATATGGAGTGGTTCTTTGAGGAAGAAGAGGTGACTGATTTTTCAGACCAGCAAGTTGCAATTTATGATACAGATGAGAAAAAATCAGAAAATAAGGTGGAAAAGGAGGTTGAAGTTGAGCTGCAGGAAGCTCATATGTCTAGTATGTTGGCATTTCAAATCGCACCTCTGGAATGCACTCTAGAAATGGACAACTATGTGCAGTAAACTACTCTTCGAATTAGGAGGGGAAGCTCCCTCTTTTGCTGAGTTGCATAAAGAAATTAATCTAAAGTTAATTATTCCTATCTTTTTGGTTCAGCTGCAAGAACACAAGGTTATAGAACACCAGATGTTGTGACTGAGGTTTTCCCTTTAATGAAACTAGATAGCTACAACTTAACCTACGCTTAATAATTTTATACCCTCTCAAGTAAACACAGAGCAAGAGAGTTTAGAAACGGACGAGTTTGATTTCTGACAAAGATACTTAAACAAACTATTCTTCAACATACATTTTAAGGCAAGCTGAAAAAGAGATCATAAAAGTATTCTTGAAATATGAGACTTCTATTTCAGGAGCACCAAAGCAAGCTTCAAGATTTTATTTACTCATACTTCTAACACAAAACAAATAGATGAAAATCTAAGATATTTATATCAAGGCAAACAGAGCATGCTCAAGATTTTATTCACTCAAACTTTTGGAACAAAGATTACAATTTCAGGACAGCAAGTTGTAGCAACACGCTTGCAACATGCGATCAACCTGATTATAATCGACACATAACACATGCACTAAACAAGGATTTGCAGCTAAGGAGGCATGCAAACTTGCTCTTTGCACAAAGTGAACAATACTAAATAACAAAGAGAAGGTACTAAAGACAATTATTTCTTGTTATCACGAGCACGGTTTAAACTAAAATGAGCAAACACTGCTCTTATTTATAACCAAGCAGAGGAGTAGGGAACCCTAAAATCTCCTTGCTTTTACAACTACTACTTGCCAATATGCAAGCTTTATTTCTAAATCTAGAAAAGATAAAACATCTAAAACCTAAGAAAGCATCTAAAAAAGGAAATGCCAACTCATTACACTTGTTTTCCTTCTTCTTCAAAGAATGGATAAGAAATGAGACAAAAATAGAAAGAAAGCGTGAGATAAGAATGGAAAGAAAGCTTGGAGAAAGCTTCTAGAAGATTTATGCTTTAAATCTCTCTCACATCCACTAAAAAGCGGGAAAATGCCTCTCTATCAGGAGCGTTGATACTATCTATAGCCACATTCCTCTTTCCTAGAATCTTCTCCTCTTTTGCAATCAAAATTAGAGAATCTTTGACATCATCAGCTTCTTTATGAGCTCTATTCTTGAAAAAAATCAGTGCCTCAAAAGATGACCCACTGATTGATAACTTGGCGGCTCTGCAACTTTACGCATTCTGACACTTCTCTTGGTTCTCCCATGAAAGAGTTTTGCACAAATTTTTGTGACACTTGTCCTTTCGCTCATACCACTCCCTCTGCACGTTCTTCAATTGAGATGATGACATTTTATGTCCACGATGATACTGAAAAGCATTTACCAACATCATCCATTCAGATAATTATGATACAACACTTGTTTGGCTTTGAATTTGATGGGAGAATACTTCATGCTGAAAAAATTGAAGATTGACTGTAAACTTGACTATGCTCGGACAAGCTCAGCACAAACCCTAAAAATAACTTGTTGATTTTCTTCATCAAACGGATGAATTTTTTGGAAATTTTTCTAAGATATGGGTTTTGATTAGAATTTTGTTACAAGCCAACCTAGGTCGTCTGTTTTGAAAATCCTGAATGAAGACAAAAAAAGCAGCAAACCCTAATTTTCTCCGAAAAAGCAGAAAAAGTTGGCATCTGGGTATTGTTCATGAGCACATTCTGGATGAACCCATTTGGTTAGATTTTGAAAACCTTGAAGTTTCACTGAAAAATCAGCCACTTGAAGTTTCTTTGAAAAAGATGTGATGTGGGTTTTGTCCAGAAGAAGGTTTAGCATAGACCCAGAAGATTAGAAATTGTAAAATTTGAAGTTTTCTTTGTCATGCAAAATAAAAAAATAGTTGCTGCAACCTTGAGAAAATTCTCCAAAAATTATCTAGAAGATAGAACTAGTATAAACCAACTCGCTGAAAATTGAAAAAAATGGCCTCCTTCTTCAAAGATTTGATGTTCTGATAAGAAAAACATGAAAAAGCAAGCCTTCTTGAGTGCTGATCTGAAAATTTATTGAAAAAACAGCAAGTTAAACTCTTGAATCTTGAAAAATAAGGGTTTGAAGTTGTTGCTATGTTTCTCCTTGAAGGCCACCTGCAAGAAAATAATGAATAATGAAACATAGAGGTGCCTTAAATAACCTTTTGCTTTGGGAAACAACTTCTCAAACCCTAATTCTTCAAAACCCTATTTCAAGTTGTGCAATGAACTTAGACTTTTGTCTTCATCTTCAAATTTTTGAAATTTCAAAAAATTTGACTAAAGCATGAGAATTTGGGCGCCTTTTTTGAGGTATGCCATTCTTTTTTCTAGACTTAGCCAACTTTTCACCGTTTTCAACTTTTGTTGATTTTTCAACCCTGTTTAAGCTCTGTCTCCTGGCTTCCAAATTGATCTGGTGAACAAGCTGAACATTGCATCATGGAGCCTGATCGAATCTGACGACATGATGTTGGAGACGTCATCTGCTAAAAACTTTATTTGATCCTTTGAATTTTCAGGTGCCTATCATTGATAAGGGTTCCCATTTTCTCCAGTGTTAGCCATTTTCATGGTTCTTCACTTTCAAAGTTCTAAAACACCTCTCACCGTGACCTATGTTTGATCTAAGTTTCTGGATGATTGCATGTTTGGATGAGCTACCAAAGACATTCACTATGAAGTTGGCAAGAAACCAAACAACGTTGCCTGGGGAAGCCAACCCTGACTTCATCATCTGATCCTTCAAAAAAAGAGGCACCTATTCTCCTCAGAGGCGCCCATGTTTGGCAGACTTAGAAACTTTTTTACAAATTTCAAAATCTTCCTCGTTTGACGTGTTTACCTTGGCCTCGACTGCCAGATATAGAAAAAATTTTAAGGCATGAGATTATGGGTGCCCTTCTTGACTGGAGGCACTTGGATTCACCAGAGTTAGACAATTTTTTGCATTTTTCAACTTTTTCAAATTCTTCTCTCCTTTCTCTATTTTCCTCACTTTTCATGCACATTCTTTGTTGATAGTTTCTGCTTGACGCTTGAACGTCTGATTCTGACACCTGGCAGCTGACTGACCCCCATTGATAACCTTGATTCTCTAGAAGAAGCTTCTGAAAAAGCAGAATAGACCTAGTAGGGTAAAACTGATCCTTTCGTAATTCTGAATGCACTAGCCTGATGAGGAAGTATTTTAAGCCAATCAGAATCAGTCTTAACCCTAACGACCAAACTTTCTATTTTTATAAATTTTCTATTCTTAGAAAATTTTGCAAGTATCCATTTCGAAAGAAACCCAAAAAAGACCCAAAAAAAGTTTCTATTTTTAAAAAACTACTAAAAATAGAAATTTTCCTAATAATTAGGGACGAAAAACTAAAATTTGGGTATTGTTGATTTGGTCGCTCTGAGCTTACCCAGATTGTCAGATTTTGAAAATTACAAGGTTTTGACCCCCATGCAAGACATGCAAACCCCAATTTTGACCTTTTTGACAGACTTAATAGTATCTTGACTCATTTCTTCAAAATGCCTAAGTGTAGTGAAAATTTTAATTTTGGGGTACAACACAGTATGCAACGAGAAGGTTCTTTCAGACTTTGTGGGCTACTAGCTGGTCAAAGAGTCATATCTCCTTTGGATACAGGTGCAACCCATAATTTCATTGATTCATGTTTGGTTGAGAAAAGAGGCATTGAAACTCAGCAGTTTCCAGGCATTAGAGTGAAGGTTGCAGATGGGTACACTCTGAATTATGAGAGGATGATTTCGGATCTGCCAATGAAACTCAAAATTTTTGAGTTTAAGGCAGATTTCTATGTTGTGAACATGGGAGGTATAGATTTAGTTCTTGGCATGAAGTGGCTTCATGCGATAGGGGATTCCACACTTAATTTACGAGACATGGAGATGAAATTTAAGGTTGATGGCACAAATCATGTTATCAAAGCCATCAAGGTCAACAATATAAAAGAAATTTCACTCAGAAGAATGAAAAGATTGATTCGGAACGACATGGTGGATTGGGTAGCTGAATGCGAGATAATGCCTTCACAACAGGAGTAGCAAGAATCTCTTTATCATCTAGATGTCCAAGCACTCTGAGTCAAGCATGCAAAGGTTTTTAGTGCTATACCACCTGGTAGGCCTCTTGATAGAGGTATTGAGCATATTATAGAGTTGGATGAGGGCACAAAACCTATCATGATCACTCCTTACCGGCACCCCAAGTGTTTAAAATAAGAAATTGAAAAGACTATTAAGGAAATTTTAGCTATGGGGCACATCAGGCCAAGTAAGTCTCCCTTTGCTTCATCAGTTGTTTTGGTGAAGAAAAAGGATGGTACACTCAGAATGTGTATCGATTACAGGATGTTGAACAAGAAGACCATCAAAAATAGGTATCCCATACCATGGATTGATGAGTTAATAGATGAGCTACATGGAGCTTGCTATTTCTCGAAGATTGATTTGAGGACAGGGTACCATCAGATTAGAGTCCGAGAGGAGGATATTGAGAAAACCGCTTTTAGATGTCACTGTGGACATTATGACTTCTTGGTTATGCCATTCAGTTTAACGAATGCTCCAGCCACTTTTCAGTCTACAATGAACAGGGTTTTCCATCCTCACTTGAGGAAATTTGTGTTAGTGTTCTTCGACGACATACTGGTTTACAACAGGTCTTGGGAGGAACACATAGCCCACTTGGATGCAGTATTGAGTATACTTGACAGGGATTCCTTGTATGCCAAGGAGTCCAAGTGTGCTTTGGGCTTGGCAGAACTTTTGTATCTAGGTCACATCATCAGCAGAGAGGGAGTTAGTATGGATCCAGAAAAGGTTTGTGCTATCGTTGATTGGCCTACACCTAAGATGTTGACATAGCTCAGGGGTTTTGTAGGATTATGCACCTTCTATCATCTATTCGTTAGTGGATTCTCGCAGAATGTAGCGCCACTAACATATTTGACAAAGAAGGGAGCCTTTATGTGGACACCTTTAGCACAGGTGTGCTTGGAGAAGTTTAAATTTCTCATGACTACATGTCCAGTATTAGCCTTGCCAGATTTCACCAAGCCATTTGAGCTACACTGTGATGCCAGTGGTGAGGGTCTTGATGCAGTCATTATGTAGGATCGACATCCTATAGCTTTCGAGAGCAGGAAGCTGAGAAGTCCTGAGCGGAGTTTCAACATCTATGATAAGGAGATGTTGGCCGTCATGCATGTCATGGCCAAGTTTAGACAATATTTGGTTGGTAGTAAATTATGTGTTAAAACCGATCACAATAGTCTGAAATATTTCCTAGGACAACGAGATTTGAATGAAAGACAACAGAAATGGGTCAGTGAGCTTCAATCCTATGATTTTGACATCTCCTATGTCAAGGTTACACAGAATGTGGTTGTTGATGCATTATCTCGCTGTCCACACTTGAGTTCCATTACAAAGATTGTTGAGGATTGGAGACACATGATAGTGGTAGAGTATGCTAAGAACCCATGGGCTTCTAGCATAGTGGATGGGACAGTACAGGATGGAAAATACTCACTTGTAGATGATCTTATCATTTATAAAGGGAGGATATTTCTAGTCCCAGGTTCTGAGATGAGGGGCAGGGTATTGAGATCATTTCACGATTCACCTATGGGAGGACATCCCGGTTACTTTAAGACCTATAGGCAGGTATGGGAGAGATTCTCTTGGAAATTTCTCAAGTCTTTTGTTCGTTAGTATATCAGGGAATTCCTTGTTTGTCAACAAAACAAGCAAGAACATACTTACCCTGCAGGATTACTACAGCCGCTTCCTATTCCTGAGAGGAAGTGGGAATGCTTGTCGATGGACTTCATTACGGGCTTGTCGAAAGCTCAAGGGAAGGACAATATTTTTGTGGTAGTATATAGATTGACAAAGTATGCTCATTTCTTCCCAATCACTACTACTCACTCGGCTACACAGGTGGGGGAATTTTTTTTCTGCGAGGTATTCAGATTGCATGGTTTGCCTCAGAGCATAGTCAGTGACAGAGATAGCAGGTTTATGAGTAACTTTTGGCAGGAGTTATTCAAATTTTGCGGGATAGAACTCACTCCGAGCACCAGCTACCACCCACAGACAGATGGGCAAACTAAGATAGTCAACAAATGGGTGGAGGAATACTTGAGGAATTATAGTTCAGGGCAGCAGAAGGCATGGGTGAAGTGGTTATACCTTTGTGAGTATTTCTACAATACCATTCATCACATGAGTATTCAGATGACACCATACCGAGCGTTTTATGGATATGATGCTCTGAGTTTTCTAGATTTGTTGTTGAGTGACAGCAGAGTACCTAGTGCTAGGGATCTTTTACAGGAAAACCAGGACATTATGAGAGCACTCAGAGAGAACATTCAGAAGGCTCAAAATCAGCAAAAGCAATATGCTGATCAACGACGAGTGGAGCGATCTTTCGAGATTGATGATTTGGTGTATCTAATACTACAACCTTATAGGCAATCCACCCTTCGTAAGAAGGGCACTGAGAAACTCAAGCCACGATACTATGGACCTTTCAAGGCTGTTAGACGTGTCAGTGAAGTGGCTTATGAGTTGGATCTACCAATGGACAGTAAGGTTCACAATGTATTCCATGTGTCACGCCTCAAGAAGGTGTTAGGACAATAGGTGATTCCTTCTACAGACTTGCCACCCCTCAATGATGAGGGGAAGTTGATTTTGATACCTGAGGCCATTCTAGAGTCCAGAGAGCGTCATCTTTAGAGGCGAGTTATTAGGGAATATCTGGTGAAGTGGAAACATTTATCGACAGAGGATGCTACTTGGGAGGGTGACAGTATTCTACAGCATTCGGCTTTGAGTTTTCTTGCAAACAAGCAAATTCGGGGAGGGCGGACTGTGATGTCCTCGCTCTAGTCAGTTCTTAGGAGCAGTGGAGTTAGCCTATCTCTTGGACCCTTGTAGGTTGACAGGATTTGGTTAGAGGGTCAGTGGCCATTTTTAGTGGGTATTGTCATTTCCCATTCCTTCACTCCAGTATTGGTTTCAGTACAGGCATTTATGGTTCAGTGTTCACCAGCTTCTGATGGCACAGAGATATATGGAGTTTGGAGGGAGTTATGGATATTTAAGTGATTTAAGTTAATTATTTAACTTAACACTTTATTATAAAGTCAAATTGACTTTATAAATATTATATCACTTACATATTTCATAAAGTGATTAAAATTAAATCACTTAAGGTAAAATTAAAATAAAACTCATTCATGATTATTTGACTTTGCCATTTGGTTTTTTCCTGTGCTATTCTCTGAGTCAAGGGTTTGAGCAATTCTTCCATTGGAGAGCAAGATCTTCTTCAGTGTTGAGCATTTTTGAGACTATGAGAGACTAGTCGAATTAGTCCATCTGTGAGGGCTTCATACAAAAGTTTTGTTGTGCTTCATCTGAGTTATTTATTCAACATTTCAATGTTTGCAATAAGGAAGAGGGCTTATCTTCCCTGGATGCCATTCTTCATCAGATACCTAGCTTTTGACAGGGTCGTACCATAGCATCAAAGGGTTGTATTTTCTCCTTGGGAGGCATGCTTCTTTATTTGAGGCATGTGAACTTTGAGGCAAAAATGCCTCTCCATGAGGTTGTTCATGTGTTCTATTGTTGTTGTCCTTCATTTTCAGCAACATTTCTCCAGCTTCTGCATGGGAGAAAGCAAATTGTGAGCCCCAATAGTGGTTTCCTCCAGTTTCAGAATTCTTGGCTGCTAAGCTCTGAAATTTATTATTTAATTATTTTGGAGTCTTTCGAGTATGTAATTTGCTTGCAATCTCATTGTATGTACTGCAAATTAATAACTATTACATCTATTGCTCAAAAGGTTACTGTATTTCAATTATGTGTGCATTTTTATGCTATTGCCCCTTCTCTTCTGTCTAGAAATCTTCTCTAAAAAACTTAAAAAGACACAAAGATAAACAAAAATACAAGGGTTTGAGTTGGGAGCTAGCAGGGTTCATCACACTTAACCCCACAATGAGAGAATTACAAGCTATCTAGTCTACATAAATTTCAACAAATTTTTAGAATATGAAACAAAAGTTAGAAATAAACAAAAATTGAAGAATTGAAGAGAGAATGAGACAACCCCATGAGAGAGATAGACACAACTATTCCTAGGAAAAATATTTTAGTAAAAATCCCAACCTCCAAAGCACTAAACCAATGTTAAAATTCTTTTACACTCTAAAGCTTAGAGCTTCACAAAAAATCAACACTCTCAAAATTGAAGGAATTCCAAAAGAATAACAATGCAAAAAATATGACATGATTTCCATCCCAAATCCTTAATATGTCGGCCTTGGGAACCACCAATACCTTCATCAAACTATGTACCAAAACCATGAGCCTAAAATGAGCACCCAATTCTTCATGATCAAAATTCAATTCCCCCTGAATGTGTGACGCCTCCAAAATAGAATGTAGCTCCTCTTACAAGTCATCTTTGACCAATATGACATGAGGTTTCATAAGAAATTCCCTAGCATTCCTCCTGAAGCACTGATTACTTCTACACACTATTACATGACTATTATTAGGCAGTGAAATATGTTAGACCAAGTCCACTAAGTAACCACCCAAATCAATGACTTACAACTATCATAAGATTAATGAAATGTGGTGGAGAGTATCAACTACATCATCTTCATGATTCTACCCAAGTGGAACACCCTTTTCCATGTGGGCACAATTAATTACAATATTACATTTATTAAATAATAAGACTACACCTAGTACTTACAAGGTGTACAACACACCTAGTCCCCTAGCCCTAACATTACCAACCACTTCAATTTTGTAACTCTCAATATAAGAATCTCAAATATCAATATTTGAAGAGGGGAATTCAACACCTTCAACTAGCAATTGAGTGAAAAAAGTGTGTCACAAAAAAAGTGGCAATTTTTCTTTGTTGTCCTCACTTTTGGGTGCTTAGTATATTTGATACTTGTCGTGCAACCTACAAGGAGTGGAAGAGTTTTTATTCCATGCATCCCTAGTTAAGTTTCATAGTAGATCCTTTGAAGTATCCTACAATTTTCAAGTAAACATCTTTCCTTGACTACTATTTGATAAATAGTTCATTATATAGGTTCAAATAATTATGCATTCCTGGTGCCACTTCGAGCTAACCTGTCCTCAAGGAGACTCACTCATACTCCTATTGTGGAAATTTTGACCTATAGAAACCTTGTAGCATCATAAATGTTACTTTAATTGGCCTTCTAGGAAAAAACATGTTAAATATTACATCTATCAAAAGCTTGGCTTATGTTAATCGGTACATCAACCATGGGAATCCATTTTAGCATAAGTGCATTTTTTTGTTTTGTGTTAGTTCTCCAAAATGCATATCTTTATACCCTAAAAATATTGACAGGCTATAAACTTTCTTTAGGCATGTTTAGAAAAAGTCACTTTTGGTGTTCAATTTAGACCCTTGTAAGTTTTCAGTTCCACATCTCCACTTCATTTGTCCACCAAAATGATGGATAAACAATAATCACGTTAGTTTGTGCTCTTTACATCAATTTGGAACAGGCACACACATATAATCCACCATAGCTATAATTGGACTAGACATGGGTGACTCAGCTTATAAGGTTGTTATGGCTTCCAAACTTCAGCTCTTTACAAGAGTTTGGTTGTTGTTTCAACTTCTATTACATTCACTACCGATAGAAGGAGCATGACTACACTTCTTCCTTTGTGCATAATTTGATCTAGCTTATAAAAATTCAAAACATTCTTTAGCAGATTTGAACCAAATCAAGGCACTCTAAGACTAGCATCAAGTACCTAATTCTTTCCAAGTTGGTGATGAATTTGTATTCACTGTAATAAGCATAGATCTCACAACAAACATAACAAGCTAAAACCCATCAACTATAGCTCCTACACTATTTTCCAGGTAGTTAGGCCCAATTCTTTTTGCCTATATTTTCCACATCACTAATGTTATCAAGGCAAGCCAACTCAAGTTGTAAAATCCATCTCCATTGAAGAAGGAGGTTTCCATCACATGTCTAGAAGTTACCATTCCAAATTTTTAACAACTGTAGGTCAAGTATACATTATTTACACAATTGTTTGCAAAATTCCTCTACTATCAGGAATGGAAATGTGGTTCTCTCAAATTGTTTTTACAAAGGATTTTCCTCATCTAATATAGTTGAAGAAAAAATTCTTTCAACATGAAGATAACGAGGAGTCACTATTGTAAACATTGGGATATCTGTCCTTATCTTTCCTTCTTACAACCAAATTCACTTGATCATTTTTTACTGTACAAAGATAAGCTGAGATGTGTTTTTTTACTTTTGCATATGGTTGGCCTTTTCAAGGAAGCACACACCCTTAACTTTGTACATTTATTTACCCACACTAATGAAGAGTGTAGAAAAATCAAAGTTGGTGATTATCTCCTTGTTTTCTCTATGGTTACTTAGTTTTATATAGTGAGAAATATGGGACCATATCAAAGATAGCTAAAAAAATTCAATAACTTTCTAATTTTCATGCCATTAGCTCTAATGTCAAGAAAATTTCATCTCTACAATTGTAGGTGCAAGGAGGTCCAAGATTTCCTCAAAAATCAAACAATAAACTCCAAATGCCTCAATGATATTGTTATAATTTTATAAATCAACTGCAAAATCATTCCAAGATGGCAAAGGTCTAATCTCAAAATCTGCAATATTACCATCTACAAAGCTTCATTGATGCTCTTAGATTTCTGCACTCCCCAATAAAGAAAAGGAAGCAACAAATATGACAGAAGTTGAATAGATACTTTTCCTCCATGCTCCCATTTCTAAAGAAAAATTCCTTAGTGTGAATTATGAAATCTTTAGGCACTTACAAGCCAAGTCTGACACTCAGACTTGGTGAGTATTCCATGTCAATTTTTTACTTGAACTTAGCAAAACAACATAACTCAAACTCATAAATAATGTAATATAAAAGAACCATTTTTAATGTTTTCATGTTTTCAATTATTGTTCTATATATTGTTTTTGAAAACTAGTGAGTCTCATAACAATTATTGCTAGTGTACCCCATTAAGTGTGTCCACAAACCTCTAAACACATAGAAACCACTTGAGATTCCATCATTTTTTCATAGGTCATGTGCAATCCCATGTCTTTTTTGTTAGACTTTGTCATATGCAAAAAATCTACCCAAGATTCAATGCCTATGAGCTAATCACAAATACAAATAAATAGAATAAAGATATTCAATATAATAGAACATAATTACAAGGAATAACATACAAATATATAGACCTCTTGGATCCATGATTCATGGAAGTGACATGTTCAAGAGGTAAGAATTTAATTCCCAATCACTCCCAATTGTGAGGAGGGTCAACTCACTCTAACTAGCATGATAGTTAGAGTGTAACACAACTTGGAATAGATAAGCATCAATCAGCTGCATAAATTTAGGCATGACTGATTGACACAACTACCTGAGTGTGCTTAAGCAAATTGAATAGATAAAATATAAATGGTAGTTATTCTAGTCCAATGAACTAACATGAACCTACACTACTGAGAATATTTCATTACTCTTAACATCCCCCTTAAGTACAACTTAGGGAGAGAGAAAAAGCCCTCAAAGATGGGTCCCAACAACTAGGCCTGATTAGTTACCCATGTACAATTTGTTCCACCTCAGAAAAAGAGGAGAAAACATGTAAGAAAAACTCCCTTACAAGGAGTGAAAAGATGCAATAGTGTCCTAAAATCCTTACAAGGTAAGACATATGTGTGCCTCCACATAGTAGAGCAAGAATGTTGATGCAGAATGTTGCATGGTGAATGTTGTAGAAAGTCCCTTTGCAATGACTCATGAGTAATGGATCTTCCTTTTAAAGGAAAAAAAAACTCGAGTTGTTAAACTACTAATTTCCCACTTAGATGGGTGGAGTGTATGAAGGAATCAAGATGTATGGTTCTATAAGTCGCTCAAGTATTTTGATTCCGATATTGAACGGTGATTGAAATTGATCAATGCAACCAAGTACCATTGGAGATTCAAGAACATTGACCATGGATGAATGGTTCTTAATGTGAAATCCAAACTGATGTGAATCAAGATGTATCAAGATAGAAGCATGATATGGCAAAGAGAAAACAAAAGGATCTAGAATAGGAGATGCACCTCCATAGGTGTTTTCATCAAAGAGAATACACGTCCTCAATGGTGTCACCAAGATCCTGAATGTGGGATTATATAAATAACAAATGTATGTTGAGTAAGAAGGCATCCCAATGATAAATATGATCCTACTAAAGAGTAGCTTGCAAAGAAGCCAAGATCTCTATCAATGTAGTGAGTAACGAATATTGTGCAAAAGAATGTAGCAAAATAATTTGATGCTCCTAAAGAAGATACTTCAATTTATCAATATGACTTTGAATGTAATCATGTTCATTATGATTTTTCTTCTGACAATAAGCACATCTGATCCTACATGATTTGGAAGGCTTAAGAGGATAATCCTACTAAAGAGGGACAAGTCTACATGATTATATTCATCCATATTGGACATGGGAAGTATTTGGAGATGTTATGTTCTTTGTAGAGACAACATGAGGAGAAGTCTTTTGTAGGATACTGAAATGAAAATTGGGAGTAAGAGATCTATTGGACCCCCTCAACATGGAACTTTATATCAATTCATGATTACAAAAATACCCATCTATGAAGTCCCCACAAAGACAAGTACATGATGTGGAAATTTATAATTGAGTGCATTTTGCAATAACATCCCCCCAAAATACCTCAATTATGATACCCTTAGCAACTTTCCACGTTTCACACTTCATAAATTAGTGCACTTATAAAGTGGAAAGCTTATTTTTCAAAGTTTTAAAATGTCCAATGTGGACCAAAAAAGTAACAACAATATTAAAACATATAAACAACATTTTTATGTGGTGCTTTGAATATAACCAACTTCCAAAAAAAATAGGACTTAAATCCAAGTCTATTTGTGAGAATTATGATTTCTAGAAATTCAATGATCTAAGATTGTGTAGCAAAATCTGTGAGAAAACGAATTTAAAAAAAAAATGCAAGATTCATGAATAGTTGTTGATTATACTACTATGAAGAACATGGAATTCTTGCCCATTTCAGAAAAAATGCACCAAAAAACACCTTTGTATGGCTGAGATATCATCTCCTAAAGTTGCTTTTCAAATATGAAAAATACATTTAGAGAGAGGGTCTCTATTTTGGCAATGCTCTATTGGTGGAATGGTGGCCCATGGATGGCAAATAGGTGACACTATTGGCTGATCTATGATGTGGCAACAGGCCAATGGCTCTTTGGTGGCACAAGAGAAGAACTAGAACTGAGCACCACTTGGGCAACAAGATGGTGGTGTGATAGTGGAGAGGAGACCGCAAGGTGGTGTAGTTGTGAATTTGTGTGATGGCACAGTTGGAATAGTGATGCCAATCTAGGCCACCAAAATCTTGAAACTACCCAGTAATTTATCCTCAGCTACTAGTGTTTGGTGAGGTGTGGAGAGCCACACCTTGTTCACAACAAGGGTCATACCCTACTGTGGAAAGTTATTGGAGTACCTCCTTTTTCTTATAGCACCTATAAACTATTTAAAAATAAATCATTGCTTTTTTTATTTAATTTGTTTTGAACAATGTTTTTTTTTATTAAAATTGAAAAATGTATTTAGCACATTACAAAAAAACAAAAAATAAATTAATTGCATCAACCTATACAGGCAAGCCATAAAGCCTTGATCTATTTAAAAAATTCCTTTAAGCCAAATACTTCAATTTTAGTAAATTTTATGTTGATATATAAGTTTTTGGCCACTCTATAAGCAATGGTGCATTCCTTTTTGTGCCAAAATGCTCCAAAATAAGAGTTGCTCATAGAAGACCAAAAATAAGCCTTATAGGAAAAGCATAACAAATTGACAAATCTAGACAAAATGATAGTGGATCCTAGTTTATTTAACTATTTAGACACAATGGTGAGCTCCAAATGGCTCCAATATTCATCGAATATTCCAGATACTAAGATCTACTTGCCCCTATTACCTAGAAAAGGACTAACCCTTTCACATCTTGGCTCTACTACTATTTTAGAATTTTTCATATACAACAAATCTACCTAAGACTTAATTCATATGGACTAATCATAAATCCAAATGAATAGAATAAAGATATTTAATATTCAATATAAAAAAGCATAATTATGAATATTTCGACCTCTTGGGTGCATGATTGATTGAAGTGACATGTTCAAGTGGTAAGAACTTAACTACCAATCCCTCACAATCAAGAGGGGAGTTAATCTAACAAGCATTATAGATGGAGTGTAACTCAACCTAGACTCTATAAGTATCAATCAAATGCATAAATCAAGGCACATGAAAACTTGACACAACTATCTAAGTCTGTTTAAATAGAGTGAATAAATAAAATATTAAATTAATTATCAAGCTAATGAGCTAGCATGAATCTAGATTGGTGGGAATATTTTGTTTGTGTTCTACAATGATGTGCCCTTGGCACTCAAAACCTTAACCCCTTCCCCAATGGCATTTCAAGTATGGAATTACAATAGGGGTCATCCTCTAGCCATCCCCAAAAATCTTTGAAACGAAAAAAACTTTTAGAAACACAATGCAGGAACAAGAAACATCATTGGGATGTTTGGCCATCCCTAAGGCGGTTGGAGGCATCTAAGACATTCCTCAATTGTCCAAAGGATGACTAAATGTCCTGAATGGCAAGGTTACTTTTTATAATGTTTTTTAAAAAGAATCCTTCATGATATATATATATATATATATATATATATATATATATATTAAATAAAAGGGGTGTGGGTTTCCTCAAACCCTCCCATGCCCCTTATTTGACCTTAAAATCACAAAATAGGTTGCCACATGATTCATTTGATCATTTAACATCTTATCAGCTACTGAAATATTCTATTGGTGTTGCTAGATTGAGTGTTTTTGTATGGTTGCTACAAGTTTTGGAGACCTACCACCACTTTTAGAGAACTACTACCACTTTTAGAGAGCTACATTTTCTAATTTGGAGCCATTAAAGTATGCTACTATGCTGTTCATTTTTTTGTTACTAATTTTTATTTGTATTTTACATAACAATTAGGAAGTGAGTTTGTAATTTATTTTTTAAATTTTTTTCAATTTTCTCACACAAAACTTCAAAACCATAGTTCTATAACACTGCCAACCCATGAAACATATTTGAAATTAAAAATGAGCACTAGCAATACTAATGATAGTGAGATGGTTAGTGAAGAAGTAAAGAAAAGAGAAGTCAAAGGGAGTGTGGGAGTTCTCATTCTTCTGAAAATCCAAACACAAGTTTTTTTGGAACATCACAAGACCATTTCGCATGCCCTTCATTCTCTCTTCAATACTTGTTCATTCTCTCTTCAATACTTGGCAAAAGGCCCTTTCAACTCCAAAATTCCCTTGTTACAATTTGTCGCCAATTTAAGCACTAATAAGGGTAAAAATGCAAAGGTCAGTAAGAATTGGTTGTGTCATGCTTGCAAAGCTGATTTGTATGTGAACTATGGTAGGTTGGACAAGATTTATTGTGTGAGTCGACATGAAGTTAG
Source organism: Sequoiadendron giganteum (assembly GCA_007115665.2). Classification (NCBI taxonomy): domain Eukaryota; kingdom Viridiplantae; phylum Streptophyta; class Pinopsida; order Cupressales; family Cupressaceae; genus Sequoiadendron; species Sequoiadendron giganteum. Next base: position 449,559,880 of record CM021105.1, read on the forward strand.
AGTTTATGGGTATATATCATTGGAAAAGAGGTTTGTAATGGCAAAGCTAGTTGGGGAGAGTGAGGAAAAAACTACTAGTACTACTGGAAAATGTCCATCCACACCATTGCCATCTATTGACAATTATTCCAATATATCAATTGGAGAGGATTATGATAGAGGGAAGAGGAAGGCCACTTCTATTGCACATGAGAAAAACATAGTAATAAGGTTGTTGAATTTTCAAAAACGTGAGCAATCCAATGATTCAATAGCCAATTTTTTTATACCCATGCCATCCCATTTCATTTGGCAAGGTATCCTTATATCAAAGGGATATTGAGAGATGTAATGGCAATTGGACTATCTTATGTTCCCCCTAGGGCACACAAATCGCATACCTCCCTCCTCGAAAAGTAATATTCAAAAGGGAACATATTGATGGAGGAAAGGAGATAGACATGGATTTTGCTGATGTTAGATCAGCTTCAGGCCTCATCCTTCCAGCCATGACTTTGAAGAGATAAATTCAATATAGCCTATCGGCTATTTAATTTATCTAAGTTGATATTAATGTGAAGAGGCGCTTCACATGCAAACAATAAAATATTAATTATTGATAATAATTATATGTGGCTGACTTGAAGAGACACGATTTTCTATGAGAGGCCAACCTTGCATCATGAAGGGATGCGTCCTCTCCACCGATTGGTATATATGAGATATCATTTCCATTCTTTAGACATTTAAGTTCATTCAAAATAATTTGCATTCATAGAAGAAGTTCCCACCTGAGCAACAGATTATCATCTTGCAACAGCAGATCGATTTCAAGGAGAAAATTATTCATTTGTATTCTTGCATCTAGGAGAGGTGCGATTATTCATTGTATAAAAATCGGCATTGTGTTGTGCTTGAGTTGTAAGAAGATTTCTGCTCTTATTACTTCAATATATAAGCGATATATTTGCTGGGTTTTCCTAGGGTATCTTGTTGTGTTCATTGTATTATGTGTTGCATTTCTAGTTATTGAATATCTGATCATAAAACTAACATGGTATCAGAGGGGGTTTAAAGAAGATCATGCTCAGATTTATATAAAGCAACGCATTCATCCATTCTTGTTCCGATCTTCTTGAATCTATCTTATCTTTGAAAGTGGTGAACGGGCTCAAGATCGAAGATAGGCTTGAAGGTGCTTCCAACTTCACATCTTGGAAGTTTAGATTGATGCTTGCATTGGAAGAAAATGAGATTGCTGAGTTTGTGGAGGACAAAGTTCCCAAACCTTCCAATGAAAATGAGAAGCTTCAATGGAAGAAGAACTGCACCAAGGAGAAAAATATTTTGGTTGATTTGGTGAAGGACCACCTTGTGCCAATTATCTCCAAGTTGTAGACAGCAAGAGAAATGTTCAAAAACTTGGAGGAAATGTATGAGTTCAACAACACAAGTAGAGCTCTTGCCTTGAAGCAACAACTTCATCATGTCAAGATGGCAAAAGGAGATTTTTTCATGTCCTTCATGAAGATCATTGAATTGAGAGATCAGCTCTCTACCATTGGGCATATGGTTGATGATAAGGATTTGGCCATGTTGGCTCTTAATGGTCTACCTAAATCTTGGGAAACATATATCCAAGGCATTAGTGTGAGATCAAAGCTACCTAATTTTGATCGCTTGAGGGAAAATTGCATTCAAGAGGAATCGAGATTAGCAGCAAGAGGCAATGGGAAAAATTCTACCAATGAGGAGATTCATGTACTTATCGCTCAATCTTCGAAGAAGAAAGGAAGAGAAGGAAAGAAAGGCTACTTCAAGAGGAATAAATATAGAAGATTTGATGGTGCTCCTCCATTTAAGAAGAAGAAAGATCTTTCCCACCTACAGTGCTTCAGATGTGACAAGTTTGGTCACTATGCAAAGGATTGCCCAACTAGACCAAAACATCATGCTTCAATTGCGGATGTGGGTGTGATCTCTCCTCAAAAGGATTCAAGTGAATTTCTATTCTATTTTGCCTTATCAAACAATGTTCCAGCAAATAGAAACACTTGGTTGATTGATAGTGGTGCCTCCCGTCACATTACTAGATTCAGAGAACATCTTTCAGATTTGGTGATGAGAGATACAAGTGTTCAAGTCATAATTGGAGATGATGCATGTTATTCTGTGAAAGATGTTGGGACCTCCACTATTCACTTAGATTATGGAATCTCCTTGCAGTTGAGTGATGTACTATTTGTACCAGGCATCAAGAGGAACCTTGTCTCTATTTCAGCCTTGGAAGATAAGGGATATCAAGTTGCATTCTCTGAAGGAAAAGTTCTTGCATGGCCGAAGAACTCTAGCATCAAGTCAGCCCGAGTGATTGGTGTTCGGAAAGAATGTATCTATAGACTTTCCACTCGTCCTCTACAAGCGTTGTTGCATGATACATCAAGTTCATGCGAGCTTTGGCATAGAAGACTTTCTTACATTCACTTCCAAGAGCTTCCAACCATGGAGAAGATGGTCACCGACATTCCTAAACTCAACCAGGAGCATGAAGGTACTTGTCGAGGATGCGCATTGGGTAAGAATACTAAAATACTCTTTCATAGTAGTGAAAGTAGATCTAAATGCATTCTAGATCTTGTTCATTCTAATTTGTGTGGTCCAATGTCTGTTGCTTCTTTGAGTGGTTTCTTGTATTATGTAATATTTGTTAGTGTTTAAAATAACAACCCAGCTAGGATTTGTAATTCTCTAAGAGGTAGCCAACCTCTATATTGAAGAACAACAAAGACTAGTGGCCAACAAACAAGATTCAATCAAAGACTGACATCTCCTACACTTCTGGCTCTGTAGGACCAAGGTGGGTAAACCTAAACAATGCTCAAAACTTAATTAACTCATACACTGACATTGTTTTATAAAGCAGATAATTCCCAATGAAACAACACTAAGGGGAAGCATTGGTAACTTTAAATTTGGCTAAATTCTCAATAACTCAACCCTCTCTCAGCCATTGGAAAGCAGGACACACAATAACATAGTAAGATTAGAATGATTTTGCATTTAAAATTGTTTATGAGATGCACAAACTAAAAAATAAATCAGTGCCAGTTCTGGGCCATGGAGTCAAACACATAAAACAAATTCTCCAGCAAACAGTCTTCAACTAGTGGATTTAACTTGCTAATGCTTTGCATTAACTATTAGTGCCTTGCACCAACAATCCTTCTGTTGATATCAATCAGATTCTTCTTATTAAATCCCATCTGCACACCTGAAATCACAATCACCTGCTCAAAGCATTTTAACCATTTCTTTGAAACAGAACAGTGAATAAGAAAAACAATCTCATGAAATTTGAGATGATAAATTCAAAGACACTTTGTATTATTGAATTTACATGACTGAAAGTTTACAAATGTGGAGACAATCTGATGACATTCATGAAAGTGGAAGCACTTCATGATATTAAATGCATAAACTGGTTGTATTTACTCTTGAATTCATAAAATTACAGCTTACAGACTCAAACAATGACTCATAAAATACAAATCCCTATCTACCCAGCCCAATACAAAAACTCAGAACCTTTTACAATGAGAGAATAATAGAAGATATAGAAGAATGGAGGAAATAGAAGAAGCCCTAAATTCAATTTGTTGCAAACACATGGCAGCTCCATTCCCGTTGATCAATCAAAAAGAATATCTTCTCCTCTTCCTCTACAGCAACAAAAAACATTCCCTCCAAACTGCCTCTACTCATCATTGCCAAGCAACAAAAACATGCCCAGCTAGAGAATCCCATCATTTCATCCAGCTGCAAAATATCCTCTTTCCCATGCAAAATATTTATGTTTTTTACTCTTCATTTACTGTAGCAATACTTTGAAATATTTCCCCTTTATAATGTTGTAGCTTTATTCTTCTTTCATTTATTAAAGTTTAATAACTTTAATATTTTTGCTCTTTAATACTGCTGCATATAAAAACCCAACACATATACTTGTTTATAAAATGAATAAATTCACTTTATAAAATATCACCAGTGCATATTTTAATTCACTCTCCATTTACTTGGGCAAAAAACAAAAAATTACCCCTGGGCATGCTTTACCATTTAAATTTTTGGCATTGGGCCCACCCCATTTTAATCAAAAACAATAATCCTATGAGGTCATGAGGTCCGCGAGGTTGCATTCTCGCCAACCTCGCACCTTTTTTATGACATTACCAATAATCCCGCGAGGTCGGCGAGGTTGCGAGGTCAGCGAGGTCGCGAGGTCGGCGAGGTCGCGAGGTCCACGAGGTTGCGAGGCTGCGAGGTTGCGAGGTTGCGAGGTTGCCCTAAATTCATTTTTTGGCATTCTTGCAAAATGGTCAAAACAGGCCAGGTTGACTTAGGAATCAATCTGGGAAACCATTCAAACGACCTCCGGGAGACATGAAAACTTGCAAGCATTTAGACATTTGATTCGATAATACAGTGCAACAAACAGCTCAAAAAAATCAATCACGAGGTGAAAGATATTAATCGGCAAAGTCGCCTAGTCAGGCTTTTTTGAAACAACAGTTGTTCCAAACCAATTGAAACTGATCCAATTGCCAATTTGTACAAATTAAAACTCAACTCCTAGCGAGCTGCCATCAGAGACAGAAGTTCATTAAGGTACCTTGAGCACGTGTGCAAAACGAATTGCTTTGCAAGATCACCGATCAAAATTTATTGACGGTTGAAGTTGGCCTCTCAGAAAGGCTATCAGGAATGCAGTTGCAAAACAGAACAAACTGCATTTGGTTTCGATCTGCTAAAAATAGCAAATCAGATCATGAAGTTCTACAAACTGACATCTGAGATCATTTAGGTATGGAGAACACATAACAACATTCATTTTGACATAACAGTCAACTGGTTGCAAAATCCAAGCTCAAACAGGAGGTTGTTTCGCAAACTGACAAATCTACAAACAATAGATCAATGCAAAAACCCTCCAACTTCACTTTTCAAAACCCTGACAAACTTATCGTGGGAAGTTGAAAATTGACACACACGCTCATCTATGTCAATCAAATGCATCTGCAAATGGGTTTTGCTTGGAAAACAACATGCCTCAAGTTCTGATTCTCCAAAGTGGGTCATTCAAACTGACCCCTCAAGTGCACTTCTGAAAGTGCAAAAACAAAATTTTGAAATAGGCATCTCAAATCTGCAAAATTTGAGAGTGCCAACAATCTTCATTGATGACTACTCTACAAAGACTTGGATTTATTTTCTTAAAGACTAAAGAATCTAAGGAAGTACTTGAAAGATTCAAGGAATTTCAAGCTCAAGTAGAAAACTTGTCCGAGAAGAGGATCAAAGTTTTGAGATCTGACAATAGAGGAGAATACATCTCTAGAAGCTTTCGTAACTTTTGTGTTGAAGCAGGAATTAAGAGGGATTTTTGTGTTCCCTACAATTCACAACAAAATGGTGTAGCAGAAAGGAAGAACAAATCTATTGTAGAAGCAGTTAAAGCCATGATTCATGATCAGGATCTGAAAATCTTCCTTTGGGCCGAAGCTTCTAGGACACCTGTGTATGTTTTGAATCGAAGCCCTCATCGTATCTTGGAGAACATGACTCCTGAAGAATCTTTCACAGGTGTGAAGCCTAAAGTCGGCCATTTGAGAATATTCGGTTGTCCTATGTATGTTCATGTCCATAAAGATAAAAGGACAAAGTTGGAACCATCTGGCAAGAAGGGAATATTTGTGGGCTATAGTGAGTCTTCAAAAGCCTACAGGATTTACATTCCAAGTCAGAAACTGATAGAGATCAATAGGGATGTTACATTTGAAGAAGATGTTGCATTCAAGAGATCTAAAGGCTCTCACATGGAGATAGACAATGAAGACCAGGAGTCTCCTCAGGACATGGAAGTTGACCATACTCCTGAGATTTAGAGGGAGACTACTTATCCTAAAGAAGATGATGATCCAGTTGAGCCCTTGGAACCTACTGATGGGCCTTCAGACATTGCTATTGGTCGAAAGAGACCTCTATGGGCTAGGTAAACAATGCAGGAGGCAGAAAAGTTTGCAACTCCTAGAGGAGCATTCAAAGAAAGCAAAAGACCTCAGAAGTTTTCAAACTATGTTGCATTGATGAGTCAAATGATTGAATATGAGCCTTCCAGTGTTGAGGAAGCTTCAAGTCAGCAAGTATGGAAAGATTCTATGGTTGAAGATTATCAATCTATCCTCAAGAACGATGTTTGGGACATTGTACCTAGACCAGAAGACAAATTTGTTGTATCTTCTAAGTGGATTTTCAAGATCAAGCATGTGGTTGATGGAAGCATTGAGAAGTACAAGGCTAGATTTGTGGCAAGGGGGTTCTCTCAGAAAGAGGGAATAGACTATGAGGAAATATTTGCCCCAGTTGCTCGTTATACCTCCATCAAGACTATCATTGCCATTGCAGTAGCTAAAGGATGGAAGTTACACTAGATAGATGTGAAGACAACATTTCTAAATGGTGTAATTGAAGAAGAAGTTTACATTGAGTGACCTGATGGATTTGAAGTTCATGGGAAGGAGTCTCATGTTTGCAGATTGAAAAAGGCTTTGTATGGCCTCAAGTAGGCTCCTCGTGCTTGGTATGAGAGAATTGATCAATACCTGTTGAGCTTGGGCTTCTCCAAGAATGATGCTTATTCAAATTTGTACTTCAAGGTAATTAATGGCGAAGCATTGATCTTGGTCCTCTATGTTGATGATCTATTTCTTACTTGAGAAGAACACCTCATTATCAAATGCAAGGAGTTAGCTTCTGAATTTGAAATGAAGGATCTTAAGTACATGCATAACTTCCTTGATTTAGAAGTATGGCAAAGGCCTAATGAGATCATTCTAAGTCAAGGGAAGTATACAATAGAAATCTTGAAAAGATTTGGCATGGTGGATTGTAAATCCATGTCTACACCTATGGAAACCAATTTTCAAAAATTAAAGGAGGTTGCAGCTAGTTTAGATCTGGTGGATCCTACTATGTGCAGGCAGTTGATTGGATCATTGATGTATCTAGTCAATACTAGACCATATATTTTCTATGCAGTGAGTGCACTTAGTCAGTTCATGTGTGAACCAAGGCAAATACATCTAGTTGCAGCAAAGCATATCCTGAGATACTTGCATGGCATAGTTGGGTATGGATTGAGGTATTCTTCTGGTGTGGACTTGAAGTTGCATGGTTATACTGATTCTAATTGGGTAGGGTGTGTTGCTGATCGGAAAAGCACCTCTGGATGTTGTTCCAGTTTGGGGTCTGCGATGATCTCCTGGTGTAGCAGTAAGCAGTCTTCAGTGGCACTAAGCACTGCAGAGGCCGAGTACATTGCAACATGTGTGGCAGCTCGAGAAGCAGTGTGGCTTCAGAAGCTCCTTCTAGGATTGTTTTCTACAATCATTGGAGTCGACTGTCATTCTTTGTGATAATCAAAGTTGTGTGAAGCTTTTTATCAATCCAGTGTTTCATAACAGAACCAAACATGTTGAGATCAAATACCACTATATCAGAGATATGGTATTGAGGAAAGCAATCCAGTTGAAGTATATTAGCACTGATGAGCAGACGACAGACATTCTCACCAAACCTCTCTCCAAGAGTAAAGTTTGTGTACTTCTGAGACGAGCTTGGTATTGTGGAGAATGAAGCCCTAGCTGAGAGGGAGACTCAGCTTCAGTGATCTTTTGTGATTTTTTTTAATACATTTCTCTCTATGAGAGAGATTTGAGGTATAAGCCCTTGTGAATGCATCTTTCTCTGTGAGAGAGAAATTTGAGGTGAAAGCCCTTGTTTCCACCCTCTAGGAGTAGCCATGGTGGATGTCATGTTGAGTGACTCCGTGACAACATCACGTGAGAGAGTCCTTGATGATTTTCTTGTACTTGTGTTTATTCACCCTCTGGATGTAGCCATGGTGAACGTCATGTTGAGATGATGACATCACGTTGAGTGATTCCGTGATGGGCACTTGTGCACATATGCTTTACCATACATGGGAGTAGCCATGATGGTTGATATCACGATTGAGAGAATCCGTGATGAGATCCTTTCACACTTGGGTGTAGCCATTGTGGATGTCATTTCATGACATTGGTCAGTTGGAAGAACTCTTCCCTAGCTGAGAGGGAGTGTTGATGTTAGATCAGCTTCAGGCCTCATCCTTCCAGCCACGACTTTGAAGAGATAAATTCATTATAGCCTATCAGCTATTTAATTTATCTAAGTTGATATTAATGTGAAGAGGCACTTCACATGCAAAAAATAAAATATTAATTATTGATAATAATTATATGTGGCCGACTTGAAGAGATGATTTTCTATGAGAGGCTGACCTTGCATCATGAAGGGATGCACCCTCTCCACCGATTGGTTTATATGAGTGATCATTTCCATTCTTTAGACATTCAAGTTCATTCAATATAATTCGCATTCATAGAAATTTGCGCCTGAGCAACAGATCATCATCTGAGCAACAGATCGATTTCAAGGAGAAAATTATTCATTTGTATTCTTGCATCTAGGAGAGGTGTGATTATTCATTGTATAAAAATCAGCATTGTGTTGTGCCTGAGTTGTAAGCAGATTTTTGCTCTTATTACTTCAATATATAAGCGATATATTTGTTGGGTTTCTCTCCCTCAAGTTGGAGGGTTTTCCCAGGGTATCTTGTTGTGCTCATTGTCTTATGTGTTGCATTTCCGGTTATTGAATATCTGATCATAAAACTAACAGATTTGACCTAGTTGTTCCATTGTCATGGATGGGTGAAATAGTATTCAACATTGATCACTAATTAATATTACAGTTTCATGTTTTGTTGGTTCATACATTCTTAGAACTATTGATTTCTCTAGGAAATGTAAGGATGATGATTACCAATTTGGCTTTTTGAAGGATGTCATAAAGGAGGTTGGGCCTTCTAATGTTATGCAAGTTGTAACAAATTCAACGCGTGTTTATAAGTTAATTAGTTTGATGGTTGAGAGCACTTACAAACATATTTTTGGACTCCATGTTGTGTACATTATTTAAATAACACTTTTAAAAACATCAAAAAAGTAGATTGGGTGAAGACAATGGTGGCCAAAGGTAATGGCATACAAATGTTTGTATGAAATCGCCACACTTTACTTGCATTATTCTAATCTTATTTAAAGAAAGAAGTCTTCAAACTAGTTGAGACTAGATATGCTAGCTATTTTATTTTATTGGAGAGGTTGTTGGAGATGTAGGATGCTCTACAATCCATAGTGGTTTGTGGAGAGTGGAAAAAGTGGGTTGAATCAAAGGTAGAAGGGAAGAAGGTGAAACAAAGGGTGTTTGATGATGCTTGGTGATCTAATATCAAGTAAGATATTTTTAATTAATATGTTTTTGCTTTTTTAAAATTTTTAATTCAAGTTTTTAATATTGTTAATTTTTTTAATTTTTTGAATGTTGCTTGCAAATATCTTTACCTATCATAGTGCCTATCGTTCTTACATATGTAGATACCAACTCTCTTAGCCTTGGAGAGATTTATGAGACTTTTGATAGCAAGCTTGATCAAATGAGGCAAGTAATTTGTTGCAAAGATCCTAGATTAGAATTATACGAGGAGCACATCAAGCCTATTGTTGCAAAGAGGTAGAAAACAATGAACACACCTCTTCATATGGCTACCTATGCTCCTAATCCCAAGTGGTGTGCAACTAGACCTAGCAAAGTTCTTCCTTCTAAAAATGATGAGGTAATATAGGGGTTTATGAAGGCCCTTCATAAAATGTATGGCACTGAAGATGCAACCATACTTTGGGAGCAATGGCTTCAATTTTTTTATCTTTTGGCTCCTAAATTCAACAAACCAAAGGCTAGGATGGATATGACCAATATTGCACAAAAAAACCCTATTGGATGGTGGAATTTCATGGGAAGGACACACCAGAGTTGAAGCAACTTATCATTTGTATATTCTCACAAATTGCCAATTCCTCTACTATAGAGAGAAATCAATTCACCTATGACTTCATCCATTAGATTAAGAGAACAAGATTTCCTCTAGACAGGTAGAGAAACTAGCTGCATGTAATATCCCCTTATGTTTTTTTTGAAGTTTTCAGCACATGAACTTCACTGTTAGCGTTAGTCCAATAAAATAATCCAGCTGAAAGGAAACCATTCACTTTTTTATCACCAAGATCCCAATGTGGGCAAGGTGAGAGCATATGGCACGAGGGGATCGTTAGAAGAATACTGGAAATGAAGTGCAATATTGTAGGCGGCTAGCCGACCATGTAGGAAAGTAAATGCTGGAAATGTAAAGCACAAGTGGTAAACCGACCATAAGAGCTCAACCACTTATTCAGCGGGAGTGGATTTACAAAGTAAACAATTAGGCAGCATATCGACCATTATACATCTCAACCTCTTTCCAGTGAGAGGGGATTAAGAAACAAGTAATAAAGTGTTGAAAGTAAATACAAACTCAACCACTTCTTTAGTTGGAGTAAAATAAAGAATTTAAGTGCAGATTTAAACAACTGTTTATTACTACTAAAATCAGCTTTACAAAATTAACTCCAACTGCACAACACTAGTAAAGTGTTACCAAATACTTCAGAATTGTAAGAGACAAATTCCCTAACTGATACAAGATGAATAACATTATAAATTGAGCTTATAACAGCAGATTATTAGATCTGATAAGAAACAGTAGTTAACAGAAAATCAGATCAGCAACATCGAAAATTCCCCAGTATGCTCATAACATCATCAAACGGACTCTGAATGATGTGAGACTGAAAGTAGAGGATAGCTATGAGTTGGGCATCCAATTTGTAGCAGACCAACATCCTCAATTGTGCCTCAAAGAATTGGTGCGAATCCCAATGCAGCCTTGAAATGGTATGGCCTCACAGAAGAGGTCGACCTCACCTTAAAAATCTGAAACTCAACAATAAAATATGAACTCTGGAGAATAGGGGTGCCTTCCATAGTTGTATAGCTGGCACCAATACCCAAAACCAAATAAGATATGTTGATGGAGCCACAAACAAAAATGTGCTTTAGCCAAGCATTTCCAGTAGTAGAAATAACAGATTATACATCAGCAATCTGCTAGTATAAATCAGAAATTACAGCTCTATTTGCACTTCTAAGTGAAGCACAGTCTTCAGTAAGTCCAGCTAGGTACTGTCTTTCAAGTACGAAGATTGGAAGAAGAAGCTAAGAGGTATGCGTTCCTCGAAGCAAAGCTCTAAAAGTATTTCAGCAGCAATTCAACATAATAATTTTCCAAAGATCAGAATGAATGAGCAAGACATGAATAAATAGACTCTTCTTGGAAACTAATCACTCTGTAACCTCCAAGAAGAAATATGAATCATTTCAACTTCTCCAAAAGGGACGGCCAAACACCATTTTGAAATAATAATTTAAATTACCTTTTTTTACTCACTTTCCTAGGCGTCCACTTAACTTAGGCAAATATTTCAACTTTAATATATTTATTTCTCCTCTTTAGGCATCCAAGTCAAATCCCCTCTTTTAAAAACAACTTGAAGTTATTCACCAAGGAACGGGGTCCAAAAAGCAACGCTAAGAAATGACTAAGTTATTAAAACTTAGCTCCAAGAGGAATGGAGAAGCCAACGCCCAAAGCTGAACTATCTTCTTGCCAAAAATAGAATGATGGACTGAAATAACTAAGTTGCTATTAGAATAACATTGCCACAAATAGAACTTACCAAAAATAGCAAACTGCTATAAATAGTAAGTGTTTGCAAACTCCATTTGAACATAAACCAAGCAGCTGTCATGACTTACTAAAAATAGTAAGTGTTGGAAAAATTTGTCAAAAGCAAATGCATGTTACACCACTTTGGAGTTATCTAAAAACCTAGAAAAACCCAAAAACTTTTCCTGCATGCAAAACACCTAATAGAAATGTATGTCATTTTCATGAAATGCATGTCACATCACCCTGAAGCTCTCCAAAAACCCAGAAAGCTCCAGGAAGCTCACTGTCAAACTCTTGCATGCAAGCCTTCAAAAGCACAACCGAAACCCCTACAAAATAGGAAACTCTAATTTACACTTCTAATTAGCCTATGGGTCTCCAGAAATAGGCTAACAATCACTTAAGAGCATAGGGCTAAAATGGGGACATTACACTACAGTTCATAGTGCCTTCATACTTCAGGATTGGAAAACTACTGAGTATCAACAGACTCCAACAACACATTGGGATATTGATCCTAAAGATGTTAGGCAGAATGACGAGGATGAGGTGTAGCCAAAATTGGTTGGGCTTCCATCAGACAACCTACAGCTTCAGCCAACGAGTAACACAAATAACTCTTTTGATATTGATAACTCAAATGAGGCATAGTTGTACTTAGTAGTTAGTAGTAGAACTATATTTTTTTATGTTTCTATTTTGAAGTTTGAATAGTGAAATCAGATATTCAAAGTATTGTTGTTAGTGTTAGCTGTTATATAACATATATCATTAGCTATGAAACTAAATCATGATATATTTATTGTTGTTATACTACGGTCGTTGTTGTCACTACTATCATGACTATTTCGATTGTTGTTGTACTGCTGTCATAATATATTTGTTGCTGCTAGCTATCATTGTCTTAAATTTGATGTCATGTTAGTCAATAATGGTTGAATATATATATATATACATCCCCCAAAAATGGCCCCTAGATTGCTGTCCCCAAAATGCATTCTTTTTTGTCCCCATCCCTAGAACACCCTAGGACATAGTATTTTATTACTCTTTAACATTTTAACAATTGGAAAAATCCCATGATGTTTTACAACTTTTCATGGCTCTTTTTGTACCTGCACAATCCTAAGAAAAATAGCAAAATCTAAAGGATTATAGTTTATGATTCACTTATTAAGATAATGAGAGCAAGAAAATGGCCAAGATCGTATTGAAAATTCATTATGCTTTGCAATTTTTCCCACCACTATGTCTATAGTGCTTTATCATAGTTGGCGATTCTCAAATAGCAATTAGCAATTCCACCCATTAGATCCATTCAATTGGAACTAACAAAATGACATGTATGCTTGCAATGACACACTCATTAGTATGCCCAATATGTGTTAAATTGAAATGATAGTACAAGAATGTTTATACAGAATGTAAAGCACCATATGACTTCATCCCAATTCCAAAGCATCAATGACTCTCAATGCACATAACTAATAAAGAAAAATCACAAAATGCCAACTGATTAAAACAAACACAAGTTGGGCTCTCTTAATTTGTAAAGGTAAGGAGAGTTGGGTTCTTGATCATGAACAAAGAGAGGGAGGTTGGGATGAGCTTACCTCTCCAAATCCAATTCCTAGAGTAGTTCCATATCTAGATCAACTATATAAAGCGAGCAAAGAGGGGCCAGCAAGGGTGATTGCAGTTTACTGAGTGAGACTAGTAAGTTGATGGTGCATTACATTTTGTATACACAAAATTGGTAGAAAGAAAGGCCAAGGTTCTCCATGCACAATAAACGTTTCCCAAGTACAAAGTTTGACTTAATAAAGATCTTACAAGGAAGGCCAAAAGCCCTTAAGTATTATTATATTTGAAATCAAAGGACATTCTAGAAAAATTCTAATGCACGTAATAATATAGAAAAATGGCAAAGTTCTAACCAGTAAAAATAAGCACAAGCAAGGCAAGCTGGTTGATGAAGTATTGTTGTTTTGTAGACAAGAACTTGGTAGAAAGGCTAAAACCCTCCAAACAAGATAAATATTTCTTCTAGAATATGTTTGAACTAAGAAACAAAGATCTCACAAGGGGACACTAAAATCCCTTACATATTGTTATATTTGACACCAAAAATGTGTTCATGAAAAATGCCACAAAGGCCATAAGCTCTTAAGCTCAAGATCCCTCAAAGATAAATTATTCTAGAGAGAATCAATGAGTGAGATTTTTAGAGTGGATAATGACATGCTATTTCCATACAAGTATCCCAAGATAAATGGTATCTTTCATTATCATGGAATGAAGCCACTATAAAATTTTGTTGTAAGGTTCTCTAAATATGAGAAATATTTATGTAGTATTGATGTTGAACTGAAACTTGAGAATTGCTTTGAAACTAAGAACAAAGGTCATGTGAAAGAACACCAAAATAGCCTCAAATAGGGTTCTAGCTGAGACTAGTGCCAAGACTCAATGGGTTTTTGAAATACTTGCAAGTTTGTGTGCCAAGTGACAAGAAAAAATTCAAATATGCTCAACATTGCCAGTATGAGTGAGAATCAATTATTCTAGAGAGAATCAATGAGTGAGATTTTTGAAGTGGATAATGACATGCTATTTCCATACAAGTATCCCAAGATAAATGGTATCTTTCATTAGCACGGAATGAAGCCACTATAAAATTTTGTTTTAAGGTTCTCTAAATATGAGAAATATTTCTGTAGTATTGATGTTGAACTGAAACTTGAGAATTGCTTTGAAACTAAGAACAAAGGTCATGTGAAAGAACACCAAAATAGCCTCAAATAGGGTTCTAGCTGAAACTAGTGCCAAGACTCAATGGGTTTTTGAAATACTTGCAAGTTTGTTTGCCAAGTGACAAGAAAAAATTCAAATATGCTCAACATTGCCAGTCCACCAAGTCCTTAAGCAAGTCAGCAAGTCTTCTGGGACTTTCAAGTTCTGAAAGACTCATTGGCATTGGCAAGCTCATTCGTTTTCAGTATTTACTCTCTGGACTTTGTGTAAGACTTAGAGAGAGCTTAGAGTATTGGTGAAATGATAATCATCGACTCCAAACACAGTTTATTAGTTCTACACCATAGTGTTTGATTTGTATCTTAGGTTTCTGCTTTTGGAGATGATATCCTTTGATTTTATGCCTCAAAAAAGTTATCTTACTTCATTGACCATAGGGATCAAGTGAGAAATTAATCTCAACAATCCAAAGGCTCTCCTCACCAATTGAATGGATTTTTGGTGGCATTTGATGCTATCTTTGATTGTTACTTCCCTCCATTAAAATAAGATCCAATGCAGAAGCATGTCACTGTGAACTGAAAAAAAGGTATGTTAGATAATAGTACTGTAATGCAATTGTACATCGAACTATAGATTCTAAACCATCTCAATTACCATCTTGCACACATAAGGCCATAATGTGGGTTCGTCCATTGGCCAAAGGTAATGAGTGTGATTATTGCTCTTTTCAAGACCTTTGAGAAAAAAAAGGCAGAGGGGCAGAACTTGGAAAGGGGTTGAGCTCATCTATTCTCCTACTAATCCTTCAGTGATTCTGCTTACAATTGGACCTAAGATCTGTAAGAGTTCTACTTCAGCTGGCACCAGATTAATGTCATGTGTTTTCCTCCATTATACTCTCATTTCTCACCAATCAAAAGAAGGACAAGTATGATGTAGCAAGGTAAGCAATATTGATTTTCTGCTTTTAGTTTTCAAGCATACCATTCAACAAGGAAAGATGAAAAATTGCAATTCTTTCAAAATGCTAATTTTCATTTTTGTGTAGGGCATTGAATCAATAACACAAAATATTTCTGTTACTAAGAGTTATCACCATTATCAGATCCTCTTATTTGTCAAAATTGATTGACAAATTGAGCATTTATGGTGCAAGGTTAAAATCCCCAACTATTGATGATATGAGAGATTCAACATTGGATGAATCAATACTGTACGTGGGTTTGTTGATTGATGACCAATGCTTTATATGGGGTTAAAGAGATGCATCCTGATGGAAAAACTCATGAGAACAGAGTTCTTGATCTTTTTGTTACTTCCTCGAGGGCTATTGTTTTCTTGAAATTCATTTATGCATCAAATAAAACTACTTGACTGAAGGGTTTTCTGACATATTAGTCCTAAGGTTTTGTGGCATTAAAATGTTGTCCAGTAAAAATGTTGCCAATTAAATGGTTAGAAGAAGACTTCTATTGCAAAAACACCACTCCCGTTTTTAAGACTCCTCCATCCCGTTGCATTCATCTTGTGCTGAAGCACTTAGAGAAGATGAGTTTTGTTAAACTTGTTATAAAGAAAACAAAGACCATAATCAAATGCATTTACAACCACTTGGGTTCTCAACTTGATAAAGATATCCCAAAAAAACGTGGAGCTTGTCCAACCATTCATTATCTCAAACATTATGCCAATTGTCCTATCTACCTTACCTCTCTTCACTAGGGCTTTCCAGTAAAAACAAGTTTTTGGCCCATGGAAACCCCTAGTGCAAAACATGTGTTAGTTTTTAGCACATCTTGAAATTAAGTTTCATAAAGAATTTTGTATCTTGAAAATCTATGCCTGTGAAAATAATTGCAGCAGTTTCATGTGAACCGTTAAACTCCCAGGTGAATGTTATAAATAGAAAAAATATAGCTGCTTTTTTGTTTAAAAGTTGGTATTTAAGAAAAAAATCACAGTGAGGTTTTATAATAAGCACCTTTAAATTTTTAGCATTTCAAGGAAAACATAGTCCACTTAGCACATCTTAATTATAGAGTTATTTCAAAGAAATTGTATGGCATATATTTGGTAACATGAGTTGTTCACCTTGTCCATAATAAATCCATATTTCTCAATCAAATTCCCAATAATATATTCAAAACCCTTTTTCAAGCTATTGAAGCATCACATAGATGCTTCTTTAAGATGCGAAGTAGAAAAATTGGACAGTAGACTGTTGGCCACACCAACATCATAACCATGGAATATGCACCAACTCGGAATCGTGTCTGCACTCATTTAGAATGTTTTTCTATTGTAAAAAAAAAAAAAATCTACTCAACGGGATTAATAGTTAGCTTGTCCAAACCCGTAAGCATGAAAACCAAATGTAGCCAAAACTCGTAGTTCAAGCACCATGCCTCTGTCTGCAAGCTTCTCTAAGGAATCTTTTTGTTCTGTAAACAACAAAATTGTTTTAGCTTCTCACAATTGTAACAGATGGATAATTTAGGGTACTGCTTAAGCATAGCATAAAAGTGCAACAGCATTATTTTCACCAGTACATTATTTTAAGTATGAACTAAAGCAAAACAAATAAATAAGACATTCCCTTCATTGTCATTGTAGAAAAATTTCAAATAAAATATACCACCACATGTCATGCTCTTCACTATATGTTGACCATAATAACAGAAAATCATAGAATACAATATATATAGGCCAAACACCGAAGTATGACATCTACTTTCCTGTCAGATCCCTGTTCAAGTTGTTTGCAATCTATTACATAATAAGAGCATTAAAATTTCTCTATCAATTACGTGTCAAACATGTCACAACGAGAATCTCTTTCTAGTATGCCTAGAGTCTAATATTATAGGGATATTCTAGGTAATAACTACTAAGAACAATCTACCTGTTGAATTTTCACATCACGAAGAGATATTTGCTGCATATAGTGACTTCTAATGTCTCGTAGTGTTGCCTTTTTCGAGCATTGTGGACACTGCAAACATTTTCAAAAATAAGAGATCAATTATTTTAATAACAATAAGTGACATACTAAACTGTTTTCAAAGTAAAAAAGTGGAAAAAAAAATCTTGAAATCAGAGACAAATTAGTACAAATAGAGATAGCAAGAAACTACTTGAGAGAATGCACCTAAAATGGTCTTACCTTAGAAGAACGAGATCCAAGTTGCTTAATCCATTTTGTTATACATGACCTGCCAAAAAAGTGCCCACAGGAAAGAGAGCTGCAGTACAACATTAATGAAATTGAGGAATAGTCCTTTGGCTACACTTTCAAACTTTAACTGACATATAATTAAATGGACGGATTTTTTCATTATCCCAATTTTTTACCAAGATGCATATATTCAATATATGCCTGCACGATCCTTTAAAGTTAATTTCATGCCAGAGTATTACTTTCGAATCTTTATGCCAATACTAACAAAAATATTTCCACTAAGAGAATAAAGAATACATATTTGCAGACTCAAAGGGTAATTTCATGTCAAATTATTACTTTTGAATTTTTATGCCAGTACTAACAAAAATCCTTTCACCTGGGGAGAAAAGAAATATCGATTTGAAATTTATGCCAATACTAAGTGAAATCTCTCCACTTAGGCTTTTGAAAATAAATTTTATAGAAGCGTGTGTGTTGGGAAGCATTCCAAGCGGTGCTAATATGCAAGTGGACGTGTGGGGGAGGTCGTGCCCTCCCTCGCGGAGGTTTGCATCTCTATGGGTGCCCTTGTACTCTTGTGTTTATTCGTATTTATTGCTTGCAAATGTGCTGCTGATTTTAGTGACTATCTCTAGTTGGATTAAGTTCTTTTCACATGTGTGTCATTGCTATTGTTGTAAGGATAGTTTATGTTCTATTTTGTGGAGTGTTCTCGAGGTTTCTAAACATTAATGGATGGGGGTACGGAGTCCCCCGATCCCCTTGCAAATGGGGGTGAAAGTTCTGAAACCCTGCGTAATCTGGCTAAATCTTTCAAGCAGGTTGTCGCGGACAAGGGTGTTGCAGTTCCAAAAAGCACTAAATTCTTGGTGGAGAACGGGCTCGGCGTCAATGGAGGCACAAAAGGTAAGTTGCCCTCCAAAACCCTACGAATATGAATCTCTTCCCTAATCCTAAGATGAAAGAAGCTATCAGCAAGGAAAGATCTAGGTTAAAAGACACCTCCATATTCTTGGCAGCGGTTGATGTTAACAAGATTCCTGCCAGAAAATTTCTTGATGCTTGGTTTTCAAATGTTTGGGCTAGTAAGTTTGGTATTCAATTGAAATTTTGTAGAATGTTACAAACTTACAATGTGGCTTGTTTGTTATTTTTCTGAAAAATCATGCCATGCAAGAAAAGACTCTCGCAAAGCCCTTCTAGAATGTAGGGGGGTGCATGTTTCATACCCTAGCATGGTCCCTCTCAGCCATTGCTGCAGAGATTCTAGCCCTGTCATGTCCAAGGTGGGTGGTTGTGAAAAACTTCCCCCCTGGAATACTAGAATATCATTCCACAAATTCTTGCTCTGATAGGTGGAGTAGTACGGGTGGACGAAGCCAAAGCGTCCCTCCCACATCTAGATGCCCGTGCCCTTGTGTCTCTAGAACCCGGGGTAGAAATCCCTAAAAGTATTGTGATCAATGATGATGATTTCCATGTTACTTGTCCTCTGGAAGTTTTGGGTGGCATCAATTTGTGTTATCTATGTAGAAAAGAAAGACATATCAGAAAAAATTGCCCTATAATTCAAAAAAAGAAAATAAAGGAAATTCGAGGCCAAATTCAATTGGAAATCTTAATGAAAATTGAAAACCCTAAAGTTGACATCCCTGCTTCATAGACGGAGCATGAGGATGAAAATGTTCATGATTCTAGTTATTCCTCGGTCTTAGAGGTTAACCAGATCTTAGCTAAGAAGGAGAGTAATCCCTCTTCGGTGGTGGAATTGGCCTGCAAGGGGGAGAACCCACGGGAGAACACAACCTCCCTGGGGGCCCCCGCATTGACTTTGTTGAGATTAACTTGAGGAACTCCTTTAGCATTCTCTTCGAGGAGGGTGGTGAGGTCAATGAAAATCATGAAAAATGTCATAAACGCATCTTTTGCTGGTTTGGGACCATCTTCGGCAACCCCCCACTCTCCCCCCATCCTGAACCCTACTAGTGATGTTTTGTTAATTGAAAATTTAAATGCTCAGCAGCTTGCTATGAAAAAATTAGCCAACGTATTGAAGAATCTTTTTTAAACAAACATACTGATTAAAAAGCCTCTTCCCCCGAGGTCTCTGAGTTTCAATTTAAAAGGGCCTCTCACCAAACTAGTCTCGAAAAAATTAATCAAGGTGCTGACAAGGTTGAGGTTGGTAATTTGGCTAGGGACTGTAGGGCCGCATCCCTAGCGAAAGACTTAGTCTCTGAAAGTGGAAAAGAGCCACCAGATGTTTCTAACCCTCATGGCTCAACCAAGCAGTTGGATAGCTTTAAGGCTAATAAATGTAATGAAGGGGAAACCCCTACTCTTGTCCTGGTTGAGACCCTAATGGGGGAAAGTAGGCCAGGGGCTCCTAAAATGAGAAAGTCTAGCGAGCTTAGATCCTCCTCACCAAAAGGTGAATCCCTACTTGCTCCCAACCAAACTAGCAGCCCCAGTCTTGATCAAGACTCTAAACCAAATAAAAGCCAATGCTAGTGTGATGCCAGTAAAAATTTGAATCAGCACTCTCTTGATTCTAAGGATATTGCCTCCTCCAGCACATGGGAGGGCTTAAGCCCTAACCTAGAGTCATAAGATAGCCCAATCCAAGAGGAGGCTAAGGGGGACAATAAAGGAAAACCCCACAGTTCAAAAGCGGGTAAGAAATCTAAAGGAAAATTAAAAGACAAATTGGAACAAGTTGAGGTCCTAGGGTGTGATGAGAATGAGAATATCCCTGATGGGAAGGAAGAACAAACTCCTAAGCCCCGGGTTGGCCCAGGGAGACCAAGGAAATATGGAAACTCTCTGTCAATGGGCAGAGGTGTACTGCTTTCCAAAAACAAAAGGAAAAAGACAAGCATTGTTATTCAGACACCTACTACGAAAAGACTAGAGGTTGAGGAAAAATTGCCAAAATCTTTTGACCAGTTTAGGTGTGAACAAGATGTCTCTCCCATGAATGTTGAAAATGAATCTTAATTGCATATCATGGAAAGTCGGAGGCCTTGAGTCACATGACAGGAAATATATTGTAAGAAGGTTTTTGAACCTTGAGAAACAAAAGGACTTTGTGCTCCTCCAAGAAATAAAGGCTATTGGTTTTACTCTTGAAACAAACTTGAGGTTCATTTGGAATGGGTCTTCATTTTTCACAACACATGAAAAAGGGAGAGGAGGTGTTGCTATACTCGTTTCCAACCAGTGGGCACATCATGTAACCAGCAATGGCACCTCCACTTGCAACAAGGTAGTGTGGATCACCCTGGAGAAATATGGGGTTTGTTTTGGAATCTACTCTATCTATGCCCCAATGATCACAGAGATAGGATAGTGCTATGGCAATGGTTAACCAGCCTTCCAGACGTTCCTTGGATTTTGGATGGAGACTTTAACATGGTGGAGCATTTGGAAGATAAATGGGGTGGGATAGACATGAAATGGAAAGGCAACGAAAGGCACTTTTGGCAGAGGCTGAAAAATAAGCTAAAATTGATTGACCCTATGGAAGGGAACAAAAAGGACTGCAAAGGGATTTGGTATACCTGGTGTAATGCTCAAAAAGGTGGCAACAGGATATACTGCAGACTGGACAAAGTCTATGCAAATAGAGACTTCTTCAGTTTCATTCCAAATGATGATGGCATTAAAGTAAGTGTATACCCATACACTCTTTCAGACCATCATCCTATCAAGGAAAAACTAATTACTAACCAAGGCAAAACAAAGGAAAACATAAAGAAGGCAGGTTTCATCCTTAATACCCACCTTCTAAAAGATAGTGACTATAGGGAAGCTATCTCTTCCCTTAGACAAATTAATAAGTGGATGTTAAAGGATGTAACTGCCATTGAGAGGTGGAATAAAAATGTGGAAGGATGGAGGAAGTTGTTTCAAACAATAGGCAAGAAAAAAGAATTGGACAATAGAAGGGAAGAGAATGAGCTCCAAGATTGCCTATTTGTGGGAGAATCAAGGGTACGAGAGAATCCAAATGATGAAAGCTTGTGTGAAGAGCTTGCTCTTGACAAAAACAACCTAATGAAAATCCAAGCCCACAAGGTTATAGGATTAAAGGTGAGAGCTAAGTTGAACTGGCTTAATTGTGGTGACAAAGGTTCCAAGTTCTTCTTTAAGTACATAAAGGAGAAGAGCTTCAAAGAGAAGATTTATCAAATTTGGGAAGGGGACAAACTGTTCACCTCCCAAGAGGAAATCCTAAAGTAATTCCAATCTTACTTTAAAAATGTGTTCACCTCTAAAGGTGGAACTGAAGATATTCATAAAGCCAGGGCTCTCATCAAAGGAATCATTCCAAAAATAATAACTTAAGAGGATATTGCAAAGCTGGTTGTAGGCATAACCAAGGAGGAAATAAAGAATGGCATCTTATCCATGAATAATGATAAATCTCTAGGGAGTGATGGGTTGTCTGTGGAGTTCTATAAGGTCTTTCCAGACTGGAAATGTGATGACTTGCTACAAGTCTATATGGAAGCTCTGGATAAGGGTTCATTGGTGAGGTGCATTCATAAGGGTATCATTAAACTCCTTCCAAAAGGGGGGATAAGACCTTAATAAAGAATTGGAGGCCAATAACACTGTTAAATATATCCTATAAGATATTGGCCAAGGTAATTGCATTGAGGCTTGTCAGCATACTTCCAAAAGTCACCAATAGTACTCAAACAGGTTTCATCAAAGGCAGATATATCTTGGAAAATCTGATTACAAGTTGGGAGGCCATGGAATGGGCAAGATATTCCAAGAAGAATGCAACAATGCTCCTACTTGATTTTGAAAAAGCCTATGACAGAATTGAATGGTCCTTTTTGAGGGAAACCCTAGAAGTAAAGCCATATTTTGTAACATGGTAGATACACTCTTGAAGTATGCCTCTACACAGGTAGAGGTGAATGGCTCACTATCAGATGAGGTTAACCTTGAAAGGTCCATCAGGCAAGGGTTCCCTTTGGCAATCAACTCTATTTGTTATTGCTTCAGACGCTCTATTCTACCTTCTGAGGGAGCATACCTTCGGACCTAGGGTTGGAGGTATAAGGCTCCCGGATCAAAGGGAACTAATCAATGTACAATTTGCAGATGATACTACTATATTCCTAGAACTTGATCAAGATAACATGGATTCATTTCTGAAAAAGCTCAACCTGTTCTGTGAAGCATCAAGTGCAAGAATATCTAATGCTAAATCCATTTCTCTAGGGTCGGAGGAATCCCAACCTGATTGGGTGAAAAGATATGAATTTCAATGGGGTGGTCCCAACAAACAAGTAAGGTATCTTGGGATCCCATTTTCTATCAACCCCAATCTTAAGGAAATGTGGAATTGGATTAGGTCCAAAATTGAAAAGAAGTTAGAAAGGTAGAATCTAAAAATAGGCAATACCTGTCCTTAGTAGGTAGGATACAGGTCTATCAAAATATTCTATCCTCTTACAACATCTACTTCCCCTCAGTATGGTTTTTTAGCTATTATTAGGTTAATGAAATTCAAAAAAGAAAAAGGGCAAAGGAAAAAGGCATTCAGTCAAGTGGGAGTGGTGTTGCTTGGACAAACTTCATGGAGGAATTAGCCTAAAAGACCTAAAATTGCAAGGCATTGCCTTGGCTGCCAAATGGATAGCCAAAGCCCTGTAGGCAGTGAACCTTGGAAGGTTTTGGTAAGGAACAACATTCAACTGACAGTTCCCAAATAGGCTAAGGCGTGGAAGATGCTGCCAATAAGTGATATTCTCATCAATAAGCACCCTATGACCCCAACTAGCTCCTTGGTTTTTAAAAGCCTCTAGAAGGCCTGGGAATTAATTAAGCATAATGTTCAGTTTAAACTTAGCAATGTAACCATTAATAATAATCTGAAATGTCAAACCTACAGTTCCATCTGGTGGAACTTGGAGCATAATAACAAGCCCCTGGTTCTATTGCAAGGGTGCTCTGCAAAAAAGTGAATCAAAATGGCATTCAGATTTTGGTGACATCTTGACCAATGTTCAATTAAGAAGTTGGAATATATTGGTCTCACATTTTAACATTCCTCCTTCCAACATGAGAAGCTACTCTACTCTTCAGGAAGCTTGCAAAGGTGCCAGCTTCCCTCTGAGCACTGATAAAAAACTAGATTTAACCAGTGATCTTGTTCGGAAGGATGGTGTTGTTCTATCTGAGATCAAAGCCAACACTATCTACAAGGACCTGTTCTGCAATATATCTATCACTGAGCATGTTAATAGATGTTGGGGTACTTCTTTGGCTGATAAAGATTGGCATAAAGTATTTTCTTCTATTTGGCATAACATTATGGAGCCTAAAAAGGCTTGTTTCAAGTGGCTTATTCTATTGCATAAAATTCCATTTAAATTTAATTACACTGATGTTGATATCTGTAGCATTTGTAGAACTCCTCAATCTGTGATGCATATATTTTTTTATTGTTTTTATGCAAGAGAAATTTGGAAAATATTCTGTAATAATTTAAAAATATGGGATAAAGATGACAAAATTATTTGGAAAGATGTTTTGATTAATGATAGGAAATTAAGTAATGATTGCAAATTGTTTTGGGACTGCCTTTCTACTGAAATTTTGTGGCACATTTGGAAAGCAAGGAATGAGGATAAATTCAAAGGTTGTAAGAGGGCACTTACTAAGTCTTCAAAAAGACTCACTTTTCTTAATGTTGCCTTGCAGGTCAGAGTAACTATGGAGATCTCAATGGCGAAATTTATGAAGCTGATTGGTGATGGCATAGTGATTGTTAACAAATCTGAGGTGAAATATGGACATACTTGGCACCATAACCAGGAAGATTCAGAAACCTTCTTGAGGGCGTTGAGAGAATTCCAGAAAGTTTTCAATGAGGTGGCAAATGGGAATGCAGAAAGACCAAGGGAAGTCTGACATGCCAGACTGTGTGTGAATGAAAGCAACAATCCGGCTATTGAAGAAGTAAGGTCAGATGAACAGCTGTCTGATAATTCAGGGTCCAGATGGGAGGATATGGAAGAATGCAGCAAGAGCTGCAATGGTTAAAGCCTCCTATACTCTACTTCAGACTGATCTACCTTACTATTATCCTACTATGTTTATTCTGCAGTCATATGTTAGATAAAATTTTGTACTGCCATATCATCTACAGCCTTATGTTAGAAAAAAAATTGTACAGCCATATTCTCTACAGCAGTGGTATACCCATACAGTATATGCATACATGGAAAGAGCTAATGTTCATGTGTTATAGGTCCTTCTGAGAAGACAGCATGCTATATTTTGTAACTATGTTACTGTAACCTGATACTCTGCTAAGGCAGCCGATGCATACATGTTTTTGATAAACTATTATTAATACAAAAAAAATCTCTCCACTTAGAGACTAAAGGATTGTTGCCCTGTGCAAGCATGTTTAAATCAATAATTGAAAGTCATACAGGAGGAAGTGCTAAGATGACCTCTGATGCTTTGTAACAAGGAAAATTGAAATATTATTAAAGTTCTGCTAATTGACATAGTATGTTCCGTATTAAACACATTTAAAGTGGATCTAAAGATGAGGACAAAAAGGTCTCACAAAAACATCTGAAATATTATTAAAGTATTGCTAATCGACATAGTATGGTCCATATTAAACACATTTACAGCGGATTTAAAATGAAGACAAAAAGGTCTCACAAAAAGCTCATTAAATTTGTGGAAAAGCCATAAAGTATAAACCATTTATGCAACAATTTGAGATTAAGTAGAATGTGAACATGCATATCTAAAAAACATGTTTTCACTCTTCAAAGCTAATGTCATGATGGAGTATTGCTTTGAAGATTAATGCCAATCATAACAAAAATCTTCCTCCTCGGAGAATGAAGGAATGCTGATTTGAGATAACGTGAGTAAATCTATTATTGAAATACATACCAAATGTGGGAAGAAAACCTCTGATGCTTTTATTAAATGTAAAAATGAAATATTCTTAAATGCTGCTAAATGGCACACAGAACCTTGATACCAGAAATTTACACTGACCCTTCCACAATGGCATCCACATTTCGGGACACTAAATCAAAAGTAAAAGTTCAGAAAGAAATTGAAGAAAGTGCTACATTAAAAGCTAGATTTAAGATGCGTACATACCAGATGTTATGTTCCCCGGACTGAGTCCATGGCTCCATGCAAATCGAGCAATTCTGAGTATCGTCAACGTCCAAAATCTGCTTGGAAGGACTCTCTTCAATTGCAGAAAATTCAAGATCCATTCCTGTCTCCTCGTCGCCCCTGAACACATCATTAAATCTACGATAAGCACCCTCATATTTCCTAATAACTTGCCTCAGCCCCTGCAGCTCCTTCTTCCACACTTTACTTCTTTCTTCAGCCACATATTCATACTCAGCCTTCACCAGACCATATTCTCTCTGGATTTCCTTCAGCTGGTCACACTGATGCTCCAATTTCTCCTCCAGCATCTTCTTAGTATGTTTCAAGTTATCAGTAATTTCATCTTCCGGTTTCCCCTTCGATATGTTTTGTCTCTCTCGCTGTTTAATGTCAGCAAATTGCTTCTGCAGCTCTTTCAGCTGATCACATATCAGCTTGAACCACTTTAACCCCTCTGTGATCTGCTCCAGGCCTTTACCCACTACAACTTTCTCCCCATCTGCCTGTGCTATCGCCAACTTTGCCTTTGCTAAAACTAAGTGATAATCCATATCTTTCAGCTGCCCATCTCTCTTGTTATATTCTTCTACAGCTTCCAGACAAGCCTTAAGTGAATTTTCAACACATTCAGCTTCCATTGTTTGTTTGAGCGCTTTATATTTAGGCTTTTTTCCTGCAACATTCTCTTTATCAGTTTCTTCTTCAGTAACATTTTCTTGATAACATGAATTTCTCTTTCTGTCTGGTAAATGTGGCGTTATATAACATTGCTCGTGTTCCGTGAAAGCCATCCCAACATATTCTTTCTCTTTTTCATTTTCTCTTTCTTCTTCATTTTCTTCTTTAAAATTGCTGATGCCTTGTTCAACCTTACTCAAAATTTGCTGAGCTGAAGTTTCCTCAGACGCCCCGTCACAATAGTCACCATCAATTTTTCCACTGGAAGAAGTCATTTTCAATAGCGGGCTTAGTGCGCCACAGTCGACAACAATCTTCATGGCTACCAACTTATTTTGCAAGCCAAATGCAGAGCAAATTTTATTTTCCCGGGCGCCAAATTCACGTAGACAGGAGAACTCTGTTATCTGAAAACCGTGGTTAACCCAAGCTGTGGTTTTGGTGTCCACCTAACTCTGGTAATTCGTTAGCAAAGCGCACATTTTTTTATTAAAAATATAGTTGACACGTCAATAAAGCCCATCTCGGCTCAGCCACGTGGAGGCGAGATAGAGAGGGTGCAGGTTATACGATTAAAATTTAAATGTGCGGGAATCTAGATTAAAATAAATGTTACTGTAGACATGTGAGTGTATTAGAAATGTGCTATAGTTTTGTGTTTATTTCGGAAGAATGGCTTAATATAATCTTATAGAAAGTTGTATTTATATGTAAATCTATTTTAAAGTCATTTTCTTGATTATAAATTTAACTTTCTTTTTTCCAAAATTCAAATTTCAATTAATTGTTGTCTTTTATTTTTCCTATTCTAAGTTGATCAAGTACACGTTTTACAAAATTTGATATTATATTTTAATATTTATAAATATTTGTCAATATTTATTTATCATCTCTTATCTTTCATACATCTCAAGTATCATCTAATCCTCTCTCAACTTAGATCATTAAAGGAGTAATCAATAGCAGAACATTTGGATTTGATGTTCTAAAAGGAGCAATGAATCTACATGCATCTGTAGACACCTAAAAATGTGTGGAATATATCACACATCTTGATTTCACTTATTAACATCATTTTCCTCATTTTCACTTAACTCCTTCATTTAATTAAATGATGTCCAATTTGTTGGCAATATGATTAGCATTGATGTCAAAAGGGGTATCTAAGTGATATCCAATGAGGGAGATTGTTGACTCATTATTGTCAAAAGGGCATCATAAGGATGTCAAAAAGAAAGATTGTTGCATTGCATTATGTTGTCATTGGGGCAAGTCTTGAAGAGTTGCAGAAGTTCGGGCATCGAGCCTCAAGCTTACCTTATATCGCTTGCTAAAGAAGGAAGGAGATGGACTATTTGAGCTAAGTCTAGTATGATTTCGAACTTGGGGCTTTGGTCATACCTTATATCGAATGCCTCAAAGAAATAAAAAAAGAATGAGTAAAGTTTGAAAGGCATCAGACTTCGGACTTCATTCATACCTTATACCAAATGCTCAAAGGAAATAAAGGCAGAAAGGGTGAAGTTCGAAAGGGTCGGGCATCAAAGGCTGGTGATAGGACTTACGCCTTATCAGAAACTCAAGAAAGGAGTATGAAAAATACTCGAACTTCGATACCCGAAAGGTTTTCATGGATCGCGGGTCAAAAGAGAATGGCTTATGCCTTATCAAAAGGCAGGTAAGCGGTAAGAAACAAGTGTGAAGGCCAATACCCAAAAGGGTTAAGTCAACTAACACTTGTGAAGGAAGGGTTTCACACATCATTGTTCGTACTTGTTCCTTAAGTCCTTCAAAACATTTCAAGAATGAGGAAAGGAGGATACCCGACATCTGACCCCCAATGAAAGAGAAAAATAAGGTCGATGAAGCAAATGACACATGAAGCTTGGTGGATCACAATGCTAGGCAGTGGGAAAATGCAAGAAGTAACGCGTGGAAATTGTTGGTTGGATTAGGTAGCTCAAGGCATCACATCTATTGCTCTTCAAACACAAATCAATCCTATGTCGTGCGATTAAAATCTATGACCCACATTTAAAGATATTTTGATTGAATGGTGATGATTTAAAGGTTAAGGCGACTAAGTGATAACTAACTGATCATGGCGCAAAGAACAAAGTCTATGGATAACATTTAATATTTTGATTTTGTCAATGGCTAGGTGGCAAAACAGTGAAACTCCCAGTTAGGCGAATGAGATTTTGGCACGGAAAATGAAATTGATTGATTATAAATGTTGGACAGCTAGATTTTTGTTGGGGATCAAAATGAATGGACGGATTCATTAAGCACAAATGATCATGAAATCTAGAATAGGTTGATCAAGTATGTATGACATTTAACGCAAATCAAATCTAGGATTTCACTATGCTAAAGATAGAAAACTCATTGAATGAGGTCGATGGTGCATGGCTCGAGGAGAAGAGTCTTGTTGATGAAGAAAAAGTGTGAAAATTTCCAATTGTGTTGGGTGATGACTAAGAGAATGTTGTGAGAAGGAAACCTAAACTGAATTAAAGAGAAAATCATCAAGGGTATGCATTCAGTGTGCAATGCAGTGAGATAGAGAAAAGGAAAAAGGGGAGAAGAAAAGAGAGGTATGAGTTGTTGAGATTGCAGCAGCAATAGAGTTAGAG
The DNA here is from genome assembly GCA_007115665.2 of Sequoiadendron giganteum. Lineage (NCBI taxonomy): Eukaryota > Viridiplantae > Streptophyta > Pinopsida > Cupressales > Cupressaceae > Sequoiadendron > Sequoiadendron giganteum. Next base: position 449,589,056 of record CM021105.1, read on the forward strand.
GAAATTCTTGGAGAGAGGCAAAGCAGAGAATGAGTATTTGTAGAACAGGTCTGTAACATTGGATTGGATTCTTGTGAATCATTTTGTAACTAGGAGTTGTTGCTCCATAAATTTCATTGTAAATTTGATTGGTTGGTGTCATCAGAAAGCTAAGTGGGTGCTTAGTTAGGGAGTGGGTTATTCCTTAGAGTTGGTGCCCTTAAATATTGTAACCAATGAGGTTCTATTGTGAGGCTGGAGTAGGATAGTAGATCCTAGTAGCATTTCTCACCATGGTTTTTCCCATATTAGGTTTTTCACGTATATTTGGTGTTATGTGTATTTGTGTGTGTGTGATATCTATATTATCTTTAATAAGCTTTAAGAGGTGTTAAAAGTTATTTTTTATTGATCTACTAATTCATCCCCCTCTTAATAGATGTTTTTGTTCCAACAATTGGCATCAAAGCCCTAGTTCCTTTGGAGAAGCTTGATCAACTCAGGTAGATCTTGGATAGTGAACACAAGATGGCTAGTCAAGAAGGTTCCTCCTCAAACAAATCACCTCTCTTTGATGGATCAAACTATATGTTTTGGAGCATTAGAATGGAAGCATATTTATCTTCTTTAGGGTTTGATGTTTGGATGTCTATTGTGAAAGGATATATAATTCCTATTACACCTCCTACCGATCCGGCTGACAAGAAATCATATGAAAATAATGCCAAGGAAAAGAATGCTATTCTTTGTGGGTTGTCCAATTCTAATTTTTTCAAAGTCATGCACTTTCAAAATTGTAGAATACCTCCTTAGGGTAGATGAAATAGTTAATGCAATCAAAGGCTTTGGAGAAGAGATGAAAGAATCAAGCATTGTTAAGAAGGTCCTAAGATCCCTACCGAAACATAGAAAGGGTGTAGGGGTTCAAAACATATAGGATTTATACTAAATTTGGAATGTTTCACCAAACTTACTATAAAGGGAAAGGGAAAAATGAGTGTAATGAACCCGCCTATTCTTCTATTTCATTCAGGAAATGAGATTCCTTAAGCTAAAATCCACTTTCAACCCTTAGGTGAGTGAATTCTTTGAGGAATCTTGCAATTTCCTTTTGTGTGTTAGGACGAGGGTACAAATCAAACAACACTTTGGGGAGAAAGATCAAAAATAGCAAATCAACTCCAAAATGCAATCTACAACTTGGATTTAGAAGATCTAGCATAACACTAATGGAACCTACAAATTTTTTAGAGAACTTGGAAGGGATAAATGTTGTGTACCCCTCACAAAAAGGTGTTTTCAGAAGTTGTGTGAGGACTCATTTGCCCTATGGCAAATGGGTCCTGGGTAGGACTCTTTGAAATTCATTTCTAGGTTCTTTGCTCCTATGTCTACACTTTTAGATTCTCAATTTTCATTGTAGGAAAGTCGGAAATAAATCCAAGATCTGAGTTTCCGTGAGATGACAACAAAGGTGACAACTTCAATAACTTTGAGATCTTCAACTTTTCTTCAACCTGCAAATCTACAACACACAAAGAGAGGGGGGAAATGTTTGTTTTTTGTGAATGGGGGTTTGCCTTGGTCAAACCCTGATTTGGTAATTAAACCTTGAAATGAAATAAAATAGCATGAAAGGAATGATGAATGAACAACTCAATGTCACAACTCACCAAACCCTTGAATGAACCTTTGAAGGACTAAAATTTTGATGTTGATCTTGCATGAAATGGTTTCAATGGATGTGGATCTTGATGCTTGAATCTTGCTTTGAATCTTTGACTTGAATGCTTGGATTAGATCTTCAAAACCTACATCACAATGTGAGCTCCAAAAAATGCATGATTAAACATAACTTTGACATGATGAATGGATCTTGAATGCTGCAAAAAATGATGAAGAAATCCTCTCTTGAATGCTCTTGACAATAATCTTGGCTCTTGTAATTGATCTCTTAAAAATCTAATTTAGAAACTTAGACTTGATTTGATGAAATAGCCTTGTATTTATAGTAATTTATCCTTAATTCAAATATCACAAGCCGACATTGAAATATAGATTTGAAAATATTAAAATACCGCCAAAAATATAATTTGAATTTAGGTCTTAGTTCTAAGTGAGGACCCATTCACCCATGGGCAAATGGGTCCTAGTTCACTTACCTAGGACACACATTGCTCAATGAGAAGTATTATGTTATGGCATTAATGAATGTCAAATTTTCCTCTTTGAAAATTGCAATTAATTATGATTGGATTTTAATTAAAGGGGCCAATTAAGGCATAATTAAATTCAATTAATTAATGAAGCCCTAAATAAGTGTGAAATTGTAAAGATACACTTCACAACACCACATTAAGGCACAATTAAGTCCATTTTAATTAATAAGTCCCTAAACTTAATGTGAATATGCAAAAGACATATTACAACACTAAATTAAGACATAATTTAGTTCATTTTAATATCAATATTTCCCAAATTAAGTGTGAAAAAGGGATACTTTTTCCTACACTACACCTACCATCCAGATATGATTCAAAAAAATTTGCAATAAAAGAAGCAAGAGATATGGATAAACTCACTATTTATGAGTTGCATGGCACCTTTACTACTTATGAGATGAGATTGTGAGATGCAGATACATCTAAGAGAGAAGTTTCATTCAAAGCAGCCAAGAAAGAAAAGATGGAAGCATCTACATCTAAATTTGAGGAGACTGATGAAGAAGAAGCTAACTTTGTCAAAAGATTGAGAAGAGGCTCAAGAAAATACAAAGGTAAGTTACCCTTTAAATGCTTTAAATGTGGTAAGATAGGAAATTTTACTACTAAATGCCCCTATTATGAAAAGAATAGATCTAAGCAAGAAGATAGTAAAAAGAAGAAACCCTACTTCCCTAAGAAGAGGAAATTTTTAAAGAAGAAGGTTTTGTATACACAAGAAGAAAGTGATTCATCTAATGTTAGTGATAGCTTAGATGATGATCATGATTGTGCCTTTACGGTCAAGGGAAATGAATTTCTATTCAAATAGAAAAAGACTCTGCAAATCAAGAAAATGGAGAAGTTGAGGCTTCTAATGAAGAAGGAGAAGTTGATCTAGAGGGTGAACTCATTTGTGCTCTAGATGAGATTGATAGCTTAAGAAAGGAGAACAAAAAGAAAAAAAAGCTTGCACAAAAGGATATTGAAAAGTTGTCTAAGAATCTCAAAGATTTTGACCAGATGGTGGTGAGCTTGAAGACACAAGTTGAAGAAGCTAAAAGGATAGAAGATGTAGTCAAATCTAAACTACAGTCTAAATCTAATGAATAAATGAAGCTAGAAGAAAAAATAGTGGCCTTGAGAAAAGAACTTGAAAATGTTAAATACCATATTGACAAAGGTTTGTAGCTAAAAGGAGGCTCATGTTGGAAAAAGTGCCTCAATGCTTATTGACATGGAACTCTTGAAAGAGCAATATCGGTGAGACCCTTGGAATGTCTTGTCGACAAGCAGTTGTGTTCTAAAATCTTGGAGGGATCGAATCATTGTGACCTAGGACCTGTCTTGCTGACGAAATTCATCAAGGTGACATGAACTTTCGGAGTGAGATTCCAAACTCATTCTGACAACAAAAGTCTGGGCGATATCGGTGTGACCCCATGATTGTCTTGTCGATGAGAACCATCGATGTAACCAGAGCAGTCAGAGTAAGATTTCTAACTTGTTCCAATAGTAGGTGTCTGGGCAATGAAGATCATCTGGAAGACTCTTGCCAATTGACGCGCCAGGGAGACTTGAGTTGTCAACGTGACTTCCTGATCTCTTGTCGATAGTATTACTCTCGCTAATGGATCCGCTCCTGATGAATGATTGATGTGACTCTTGCCAATATGTGTGTTCTTGGTGTTCTTTGGGACATCGGGGATACTTGAACCATCAGTATGACTTTCTAGTCTATTGTCGATAGCGTTGGTCTTGTCGATGGTCCTGAGATTGGGGAGACTTCACCAAGTCTGAGTGATGGACCCATAGAAGTCGATGCAGTGTGCAATGGTTTGTGGGCAGTCTAGCATCAGTGAGACACGGTCTATTGTCTCACCGATGAGCGATACAATTAAAGTCTATTGACCAAATTTTTGTCCTACATGGTTTATATTGAACCAGTGAGAGAAGCAGAATGCAAACCGTTTGGTAGTTGAACTATTAAGACCGTTCTCTTATGGGAAATGAACATACCGCTTGAGTATGAATGAATAGTTCAGTCGAGGGTCTGGTTGGAGAGTTCGACAAATGAGTGATCAAAATTTTGTGAACTTCATTATATGTTGAATGAAAGCATTGTAACAATGTAATTCGATACAAGGTTGATCTGGGAAATGTTGCTGATATAGAATTGTCATCTGAAAAGAAGATTTTGTAACATGTATGTAATTTGTTTACTGTAATACAAGTGATCTTTCTTTGGTGTGGTGGGTTTTTCCCACGTAAATCTGGTGTCAATTGTGTTGTGTTTATTTCTCAATTTTGTTGTTTCTTTCATGTGTGTCTTAATGGACTGTAATTGTAAACATTAAAAGGCATATCTCTCTTCTCCTCTTAGTTTTGACATTAGGAAAAGTTTGTTCCACAATTGAATTTTTCCTAACAAGTGGTATCAGAGCCTGACCAGTTGTGTTATCCTTGTGGGTAGGTTGGATTTTTTGTGTCAATTTTTGTTAAGTGGGATTTTTGTAGAGGTCTTGAATTTTTCTAATTATAGATTGAGATGGAAATGAAAATTACGTCTGGAAGAATTGATATTGAGAAATTCAATGTCAACAATTTTGAGTTGTGGAAACTCAAAATGGAAGATCTATTGGTTGACCATGATATTTGGGTTATTGTGTCTGGAATGAAACCTATAGGCATGAATCAAGAATATTGGGACCTCACATATCAAAAAACAAAAGGGTTGATAAGACTCTGTTTGGAAGATTCAGTTCTTTTGAATATTCATGAAGAGAAGACTGCATCCTCTTTATGGAAAATATTGGGAGATATTTATCAGGATAAGTCCTTGGTGAATAAGTTGTTTTTGAGGAAGAATTTGTACTCTTTGAAAATGGAGGGAGGAATATTTGTTGATGATCATTTGAATACCTTTAACATGTTGATAGCTCAATTAAAATCTGTAGGTGTGAAGATTGATGAAGAAGATCGATGTATGCTCTTGTTGTGTTCTTTGCCGGATTTGTGGGATCACTTGGTGATGGCGATTGGGAGCACAACAACCACTTTCAAGATGGAAGATGTAGTTGCTTCTTTTTTATCAAAAGAGATGAGAAGGAAGTCTTCTGAGATGGTGAAGGAGGCTCTGGCTATTCGAGTTAGATCAAAAGAAAAAGGCAAGAAGAAGGACAAGAAGTTCAAATCAAAATCAGAAGGGAGATCAAAGTCTCCTAGCAAGAAGTCCAAGGTGAAGTGTTGGAATTGTGGGCAGCTTGGTCATGTCCGAAGGGATTGTAAAGAGGAGAAAAAGAAGAAGAAGAATTCTTCCAACAATTATTCTTCTCAAAGCGAAGCAGATGCCTTCATTGTAGCCTTGGCAACTCAGGCAGCAGATGATGTTTGGTTGATTGATTTTGGAGCATATTTCCACATGACATATCACAGAGACTAGTTTACAAAGTATGAAGAATATGATGGTGGAAAAGTGTATTTGGCAAGTGATTCATCTCTAGAGATAATTGGTCATGGAAGAGTCAGAATTTATTTTCCTGATGGAAGAATTAAGGGAATTGATAGCGTAATGCATATACCAGGTCTGGCTCAAAATTTACTTTCTATAAGCAAGTTGAACGATGTTGGAGTGCAAGTCTCATTCTATGGCAATGGCTGTAAAATGACTCGAGGCTTGATGGTGTTGGCTAGGGGTGCCTGAATTGGTACTCTGTACAAGCTTGACGCATTGGTTGTTCAATGCAATAGCGTCTCTGCAAAGCCACAAAAGGTTGTTCATAAAGAGAAGAATGAAAATGTTCCTATTGGGGAAATTTATTTGGAAGTTAAACTTCCAGCAGAAAAGAGTATCCTCTAGCATCAAAGGATTGGTCACATTGGTGAAAAAGGTTTGACAGCCTAGAAAAATAAAAACCTGGTTAAGGGGCTCGATGATTGCAACCTAGAATTTAAATTTTGTGAACACTGTATATATGGAAAAAATCACCGTGTTTCATTTTATTCTAGTCCTCATAAATATTCTAGTGTTTTGGATTATATTCACTTTGATGTGTGTGGTCCAATGGATGTTCCTTTTTTATCGAAGTCTAAGTATTATATTTCTTTCATTGATGATTATTCAAGAAGGGCATTTGTGTATTTCTTAAAAAGTGAATCAAAAGTGTTCATTCGTTTTAAGGAATTTAAAAATATTGTGGAAAATAAGACTGGAAGAAAAATAAAGTGTCTAAGGACTGACAATGGTGGTGAGTTTTGTGTTGATGAGTTTGAAAGGTATTGCAAAGACCATGGGATTAAGAGGTATAAGAAAACACCTTACACTCCGCAACAAAATGAAGTTGCTGAAAGGTTGAACAGGATGTTGATGGAGAAGGCAAGAAGTATGTTGAGAAATGTTGGTCTGGAGTAGAATTTCTGGGCTGAGGCTATGGCTACAACATGTTACTTGTTAAATTGGTCTCCTTCGTCAACAGTTTTTGATAAAATGCCTATGGAAGTTTAGTCTGGTAAGAAGCCCTCTCTGAGACATATTTGTGTCTTTGGCTGTGAAGCATATGTTTATGTGTCAGATGTAAAGAGATCTAAATTGGATAACAAAGCTGAAAAATGTATCTTCATTGGGTATGGCCTTGGTGTGAAAGGATACAATCTTTGGAACCCTATGACTAAGAAGGTATTGTACAACAAAAGTGTAATCTTTCAGGAGCTGAAACCTTCTTCAGTGGATTTGCAATTAGGGATGGAAGAAGATAAAAAGGATAATAGTTTTGTTGAGATACCTCTAACTCCAAAAAAAGAGGAACAACACATTGAAAGTGTACCTGAAATTGAGGAGAGTTTGAGAAGCTATGAGAGTTCTGAACAGGAATAAGAACCACAACCTCAGCCTCAACCTATGAGGAGGTCTACACATGAAAAGAAACTACCAGATAGGTATGGATTATCTACGATACATTCTAGTTGTGCCTACACCTTGATTACTAATGTTGATGAGCCTAGGACTGTAAAAGAGGCAGTTGAAATGTCTGATTCAGATTCCTTGTTGGAAGCCATGAATGAAGAAATGACACCATTAAAGAAAAATGATACTTGGGATCTGGTCCCATTGCTTGAAGGTAGAAAGCCTGTGGGCTGCAAATGGTGTTTAAAAAGAAATTTGGTCTGGATGGCTATGCCAAAAAGTATAAAGTGAGATTGGTTGCGAAGGGTTATTCCCAAGTAGAGGGAATTGATTATGGAGAATTTTTTTCTCCTATAGCTAAGCTGACATCTATTAGATTTATTTTGTCACTTGCAGCAGCATATGATTTGGAGATTGAGTAGATGGTTGTGAAGACAACATTTCTTCATGGTGATCTTGAAGAAGAAATCTATATAGCTTGAGCACTTTATGAGAATAGGTAAAGAAAATCTGGTTTGCAAGTTGAAAAATCTATGTATGGTTTGAAACAATCACCTAGAATGTGGTACTAGAAATTTGACACTTTTGTTTTGTCATTGGGATTTGTAAGATCAAAATCATATCACTATGTGTACTACAAGACTAAAAATGATCATTTTCTTATTATTTCCCTTTACATTGATGATTTGTTGTTCATAGGCAATAGTAAATTAATGATTTTCTGATCTAAAATATCAGTTGTCTGCAAAGTTTGAAATGAAAGATCTTGGTGTAGCTAGGTATATTCTGGGGATGAAAATAACCAGGGACACAAAGGGCAGAAAGCTTTGGCTTAGCCAGAGTAAGTATATTAATACTGCTATGGAGAGATTTGGTATGAATGATTGCAAGTAGCTAGTTGTTCCAATTTTGCAAGGAATGAAGCTATATGTTGAAGATTGTCCAAAATCCCCTACTAAGATGGAGGACATGGCTAGAGTACCTTATGCTAGTGCATTTGGTAGTTTAATGTATGCAATGGTCTATACAAGGCCATACATTGCCCAAGCAATGGGAGTTCTTAGTCAATTTATGGTGAATCCAGAAAGGAGACATTAGGAACACATTGGGATGTTGTGAAAAGAGTGTTTATATATTTGAGGGACACTTCAAAATATGCTTTGTGTTACCATGGTAATTTGGCTGAATCACAAAGGACTCTCAACATTCGTGGATATGTGGATTCTGATTGGGTAGGGAACATTGATAGTAGAAGGTCCACCAGTGGATATACTTTCATGTTGAATGGTGGTGCAATTAGTTGGATGAGTAAGCGACAAGCTTTAGTCGCTTTGTCCACTATGGAGGTTGAGTACATGGTAGAAAATCATGCCTGTAAAGAAGCAATTTGGTTAAAACATTTGTGTTCTAACATTGGGTTTGATGCAAGACAGATTACAATTTACTATGACTGTCAAAGTGTTATTTGTCTGGAAAAAAATCCTACTTTCCATGTTAGGACGAAACATATCAATGTGTAGTATCACTTTGTACGAGATATGGTGGAGGATGGAAAGGTCTCTTTAGAAAAGGTGGATATTCTGGAAAATGTTGCAGATGTATTGACGAAACTAGTGAGCACAGACAAGTTCAAGTGGTGTGCCAGTTTGATGGGCCTTGGTGCCCATGAATCTCAGTAGTTTTGTTGTGCTTTGGAGATGTCAGTAAGATCTTCGTCAAGTGGAAGATTGTTGGAAAAAGTGCATCAATGCTTACTAACAAGGAACTCCTGAAAGAGCAGTATCGGTGAGACCCTTGGAATGTCTTTCTGACAAGCAGTTGTGTTCTAAAGTCTTGGAGGGATTAGACCATTGTGACCTAGGACCTATCTTGCCGATGGAAGTCATCGGGGTGACATGAAATTTCAGAGTGAGATTCCAAACTCATTTTGACAGCAAAAGTGTAGGCGATATCTGTGTGACCCTATGATTGTCTTGTCGATGAGAACCATCGGTGTGACCAGAGCAGTCAAAGTGATATTTCTAACTCATTTCGATAGTAGGTGTTTGGGTGATGAAGATCATCGAGAAGAATCTTGTCTATGGATGTGTCAGGGAGACTTGAGATGTCGATGTGACTTCCTGATCTCTTGCCGATAGTATTACTCTCACCGATGGATTTGCTCCTGATGAACGATCAGTGTGACTCTTCCCAATATGCGTGTTCTTGGTGTTCTTTGGGACATCGGGGAGACTTGAACCATCGGTATGACTTTCTAGTATGTTGCCGATAGTGTTGGTCTTACCGATGGTCTTGAGATCAGGGAGACTTCACCAAGTCTGAGTGATGGACTAGTAGAAGCCGGTGCAGTGTGCGATGGTCTGTGGGTAGTCTGAGATCAGTGAGACATGGTATGTTGTCTTGTTGATGAGTGATATAGTTGAAGTTTGTTGACCAAATGTCTGTCCTACGTGGTTTTTATTGAACCAATGAGAGAAGCATAATGCAAAATGTTTGGTAGTTGAACTATTGTGACCGTTCTCTTGTGAGAAATGAACAGATCGCTTGAGTATGAATGAACAGCTCGGTCGAGGGTCTGGTTGGAGAGTTCGACAGATGAGTGATCAGAATTTTGTGAACTTCATTGTATGTTGAATGAAAGAATTGTAACAGTGTAATTTGATACAAGGTTGATTAGGGAAATGTTGCTGATATAGAATTATCATCTAAAAAGAAGAGTTTGTAACTTGTATGTAATTTGTTTACTGTAATACAAGTGATCATTCTTTGGTGTGGTGGGTTTTTCTTCTGTAAGAGTTTTCCCACATAAATCTGGTGTCAATTGTGTTATGTGTTTATTTCTCAGTTTTGTTATTTCTTTCATGTGTGTCTTATATGGACTATAATTGTAAACTTTAAAAGGCATATCTCTCTTCTCCTCTTAGTTTTGACATTAGGAAAAGTTTGTTCCACAATCAATTTTTTCCTAACAGCTCAGAGATTCTTGATGAGTTGATTAACTCACAAAATCCCTCAAAAGAAAAATCCACCTTGGGATTTGAAAAAGGAAAGGGTTCCACTATCAGTGCATTTGTAAACTTATATGATAAATTCAAAGTAGAAGAAAAACTTGGAAAAAAAATGAGAAAGCATGCAAGAAGAATGCCTCTAGAGATGAGAAAATAGATGAATTTGCACTGCTGAGATGATGAAATTAGAAGGAGACAAGAAGCCTATATAGGACAAGAAGAAGAATAAGCATGTCCCTGAAAACCTAAAGAAGAAGCAGAACTCAAAGGGAGTTGATGCAAATGGTTTCATAAGGGTGAGAGATTTGAAGAATCCAAAGCAAAGAAGACCTCCTCATCCTGCACAAAGAAACGCTATGACCAAGTATCCCTCATTTTTTTATTTTTACTATTATACATGCAATCAATTTGGTCATAAGGGTAGTGAATGTAGAGTTGAACCTACAAGAATAAAAACTTTTGTGAGTAGTCATTTTCTCCTTTGGTAGACATAAATGTGATATACTATAACTGCAATAATTTTGGTCGCATAGCTAAGTAATGTAAAGAAAATTTTGTAAGACCAAAAGTACATAGTAAGAAGAATGGCATGACCCATAGAGTGAACAAAGGTTCAGAATCCTCTGCAAAAGAGAAAGATGAATCATAAAAGAAACCCAAGAAGGTTTGGAAAGAGAAAGAGCAAAAGTCTACACAATATATGATAGCTCAAACTGCACTCCATGCTAAAAGGCAAAATTTATGGGTGTAGACACAGAAAATATACAGATTGATCCTATACACTTGATCTTGATTTTACTAACACCAATTCGTCCTAAATCATCTCCTCTGTTAGCCATTTAATTAAATAATATTTATTTAATTAAATTCATCATATTTCCTCACTTAATTAAATAAATGAAATTTATCTGATTAAGTCATCATCTTCTAGTAATTAAATAAATTATTTTGTTTAGTTAATCCTATGGTCCCTCTTTTAATTAAATAATTCATTTTATTTAATTAATCTCTAAAGTCATCTCATTTAAATTAAATAAATTTATCTTTATTTGATTTAAAACTAACACCATTCTTTTTAATTAAATAAATTAAAATTTATTCAATTAAGTATAAATTCATATTCCTCTCAACTTTGATTTAAATCAATCCAAAAATCTAAATCAAATTGTCACATCAGCTAATCTCCTTTTAAATTAATCAAATCTTGATTACTCTTAATTTTAATCCCTCAAATCCTCTAGTTTTTGCAACTTGCACAAATAAATCATTTTAATTGATTTATTAAGTCTCCTATTTTCTCTCAACATAGCATCAAAGAGGGAATATTCTTCAAATTCAAAAATCCCTCCAAAATGGTGTGTACATCCAACAAGGCATTAAAAACTTCTTAAACGTCCTTTGCCTTGAGCCAAGTGGCATTTACTCCATTCCTTTTGATGAGCCTAGTTTTTGGTCCAATTTTTAGTAGAATCTATAGTTTATTTGCTAAAGTTGACATGGACTTTGATATTAAATGTTGATGTTTTTATAGAGTTTCCCTCAAACCATAAACATTGGGTTTAATTCTGTTTATGCTAGTTTCAATGACATTAGCCTATTATGTGGATTATCTATATTAATTTTGCATGTGGTTAATGAATGTTCTTTAAGGTGGTTATAGATGTGCAATTATTATGCATACTAAAATTACCATGAAGACATACTTGAGAATACTAAATTAAGAAATGCAGCCGTCGGCTGGTCATGTAGAGGAATCATTCAAGGGTCAACTGAACGATGATGGCAGGAGATTCCCCATGTCAGCCGCATGTAACCACCTTGTATTGGTCTTTCATGATGTTGAGCATATGTGAGCATTATTGCAACATTGAGTCTGCATTTGGATATGCATGTATGGTCGGATTCCCTAGATGTGTAACCACCCTTTTATTCTTTTCTCTGTTTTCCTAAATGGTGTCCTCTTAGTTAGTGGGAGTTGTCTGCCTTATTTAGTTGATAGTATAAATAAGGTTTAGATCCCCCTTCTTCGGGAGTTGCTAAGTTATTGATGTTGTACAATCTGATAATATACTAGCATTTTCAGACAAGCTACTCTTTTGTGTACTTGCATTTCCCAATGAATAAGATGAAATTTTGAGTTGAGCATTTGAGTTTATGTTAGTTTTAGAAGATACTCATCCAAGGGGGACCACTTGGTGAGTAATCCATCATTTAGTTTAGCTAGATTAGTTATTAGTTTATGTTTAGTACTTAGTTAAGAATTTGACACTGACTGTTCCTGCAGCCACTAGAATTTCATTTTGTGACTGTTCGTATAGCTAAAGTAGACATAGTAGTTTCATATTTGTTTCTCATATTTTCATTCTTTTCATGCATGTTTATCTTAGTTTAATTGTTGAGTGATGTTCAACATTTATTTTGTTCCTTTCCATGCAATTTACTTTCAGTATTGAATCGTTCTTAACTATAGAATGAAGATGACTACTTTGAGTTCCTAGTGCACATGCTATGCTGACCCATTTCAAGTTCATGTCCCTCGGTTGACAATTTAAATGCACCTTCATGATGGTTGAAATGGCTATTCAGGCTAGATCTCTAAATCACGACTGTAAAGGCTTAGTTATTAAATCATTGTAGGAGGCCGACATTTTTGGCCCCATTGCCAGGGATGGTATCAAACTAGGGAGTTCTTTGGAGTCATTGCTATTTTTTCCTGATGTAGTATTTCTGGAATTTATTCTTAGTATTTAGAAGTTATGATCCACTATTCTTTCACCGATTCTTTGTGTGAGTTGATTGATGTTGAGTTGATACTGCATGCATAGAAGAAGAAGAAATGCTTATGGGAGATTCCTTCCTAATAATCCAAAATGATTTCAGTTAGTAGAGCTTCCAAATCTACCCAGAAACGAAGAAGAAGAAGAAGAAGAGCCACACCCCTTTGCTGATACATTTCCTGACTTAACCAGTTCTGAAGTTTCCCTTGAAGATCAAAATCTAGTTGAAGAGCTCTCTACTTTGGAACTTCATCAAGCAGATATGGGTGATGCAAATGGAAAAAGGTCTAACAGGCAGAACGAACCAACTTTTCCCTTCCCCATTGCTTAATAGAATGAAGTAGACAACCTCAAAAATTTCCCTGCTTTAGTCCTTCCTAAGTTTTATGGACTTGTCATAGAAGATCCCGATACATTCTTGTTTGAGTTTGATATACTCTGCAGAAATTATGACTATATCACTGATGCCCACAAGCTTAAACTATTTCCTACCACTTTAAAAGAAGTTGCATTGATATGGTTTATGAGCCTTGACATAGATACTATGGAGACTTCGAAGGACATGAAGACAAAGTTCCTTGATAAATACAAAGAGTATTGCAGGGGTAGTGATATGAGAGGAGATGACATTTTCATAATGCAACAAAAGGAAGATGAGAGCTTGGAGGATTTTAGGAGATGACATTTTCATAATGCAACAAAAGGAAGATGAGAGCTTGAAGGATTTTATTTCAAGGTTTTTGTTTTGTTTGTAGAAATCTCCACACCATACACTCAATTAAGACTCACAAAAGCTTCTTTTCTTGAGAGGAATTAATGAAAGCTGCATTGATGCCTTGGACCTGATGTCAGGAGGAGATATCACTCAAGTTCCTTGGGAGGATATCAAGAAGATATGCTAGAAGTATTCTAGGGCAACTTCAAAGAAAGGGAGAGCTTACCAAATATCTATGGGTAAGTCATCCACCAGTGGAGTTTCAAGGATGGAGATTACCCGTTTGCTAGCAGATTTCAAGCAGGATATCATAAACAATCTAGCTACTCAATTGGATACACTTTAGGCCAAGAATAAACATGAGGAGGCAGAGGCAATTCTAACATAATATTGTCTTCATTGCAGACAAAAGAAGAGGGATTGTAGATGCAAGATGGTAGCTAACATTGACAACAAACAGATTCCACCTAAGTTCAAACCAATTCAAATCGAGGAATATCAAGTCTAATTTGTTGCACAGAGAAGGCCATGGGCTCCAAGACAAGGTATGCCACCAGATCCACTATCTTTTGTTGGGCCATATTTTAATTCTTATTCATCTAGTAACCAGTGGCATCCCCCATGTCCATCCAAATATGGAGGATATCCACCACAGTCTTGGGGTAACCCTCCACATGCTTGGCCTAATTATCAAAATTCTTCACCTCAATGGCAACAAACTCAAGGGAATTGGTAGTAGTTTCAAGGACCCTGGAAACCACCTCCAAGAAATTGGCAATAAACATCTCAATGGAGAGGTGGATAACAATGGACAAACTAGACAACCAATTACATGAAGCCACCTTCTCAACCCAAACAACTTGCTATAATGCCTCCGTCTGCTAATCCCATCTCAAATGCACCTAAACCCACACCTAATCCAAATAATAAACCACAACAACAACTTGTATACTCTGCTGATCCAAATCAATTCCCTACATATGTTGTTAGTTTAAGTGATATACGTTTGTGTTCAGGAACTACTTTGCTAGCCCCTTCCACACCCATCATCACTGAGTTTCCTTGGAAGAAGAAGAACCTTTGGATGTTCCCATTCAGCCTAGTGCACCTAAAAATCTTGAACTAGTTCCTGCCAAGCAAATGACACAAGAACCACCATTCCCCCAGATATTGGAAGTTGCCAAACAAAAGGAAGTCAAGGAGGACACTAATTTGGACACTCTAGACTAGCTGAGGCATATATGTGTCTAGATACCCCCATTCCGGGTCATAAAATATGTTCCTATATATTGAAAAGAAATCAAAGAAGCATACATCAATAATTTGGGTAGGGAAAGAAAGACCCAACTACAGTTCATGTAGTGGGACAATTGGCTGACATCATGGTTGGAAAAGTAACTATCCCCAAGTACAATGATCCAGGTAGTCCTGTGGTTGAAGTTATTATAAATGGGATACACATAAAGAAAGCTTTGATTGACTTAGGTGCATCAATAAATGTGATGACTAAAGACATCCTGCAACAACTAAACATTGTAAGTATGATATCCACTCCTACTGTCCCGCAACTTGCTGATAGTTCCATTGTTAAGCCTGATGGCATAGTAGAGGGCCTTGTGGTGATTCTAGAATCTTGGGAGTTTCCCCATACCAGTACCCCACTGGAAATGACGCATCCTCTAGTATCACTCTCACTACATCTGGCTTGGACACAATGATGTGCTCCTACACCCATACCTAAAGCAACGCCACATGGCACACGCTGAGTCCCTCTCGATAGTATACCACATGCATATCCTTGCAAAACTGCACAAGGATGCATGGACCCCATGCAAAATCTCCATCTCTCCCCTTGACAATATGTCGAATCACCTCCATGTAGCTGAGGCTGCAGAACCATCCACTCCTATTCGGTATCAATATCCCATTGATCAATCCGCACAGGTATAATGGCAACAGTGGTACTCTCAAACCCAAACATCTATCCACGTCTAGCCCCTTCTTCTGCATTGGTAGGTCCTCTCGCTTGAACAAGACCCACATGGTCTGATCCAATGCCTCCCCCTTCGATCTCATAGTGCTCACCATGCTACCTGCTATGGGAAGCCTCCTTATCCGCCACACATCCTCTAAAGTCATAGTCATCTCCCCTATCAGGTGATGGAAAGTCGAGGTCGATGAATCCCAACACTCAATAAGGGTTGTCAGTATCACTCGATGCACTCTAATAGATGGATATCCCAACATCTACAACAGTCTCACCTGGGCCAAGGTTTGATGATCCACTCCTGTCATCACTCATCATGTCGCCTCCATCACTTGTGATCTCCTCTCCCGAGTCCACAAACTATCGAACAGCTGTAATCACATCACACAACCTATCAATCATCCAATCCTCTCCTTCATTTATTTCTTGGCCCTGGGTTCTTTTAACAATAACCTTTTCTTCA
This sequence comes from Sequoiadendron giganteum, assembly GCA_007115665.2. NCBI lineage: Eukaryota > Viridiplantae > Streptophyta > Pinopsida > Cupressales > Cupressaceae > Sequoiadendron > Sequoiadendron giganteum. The sequence continues at coordinate 449,605,089 of CM021105.1, forward strand.
CTCCTTCTCTAGCCAACATTCCACAATTGTCCCACTTCTTTCTAATGCTTTCCCCCTTTTTTCTATTTATTTTGGCCCCCCTTCTTTGCCCTCGGTGTCCTCCCTTTTTCAGGCATGACCACCCCATGGGGTGGGGGCTGCCCCCACCAGGGCATAGTCGCCCCTATCGGGGCGTGACCACCCCTCTGCGGGAGGGGCTGCCCCTGCCGGGGTGGGGGCGTGACTGCTACTCGGTGGGCGGGGCTGCCCTTCCTAGGGTGCGACCACCCTTGTGTGGGAGACTAAACCCATTTTCCCTATCATTCTATTTGGTTTTTTTTTTTAAAAACCCCCTTTCCCCCATGCCTCTAATTGGTGTTTCTTCCTACTCGATGGACGAACTTGATTTTTTCCCTCTACCCATTTTTCTAATCTACCCCCATACCCAAACCCATATTTTTTAGTAGCATTGTAACTTAGAAATAAATCATAAAATGCTAAAAATCACAAGGAGGGTTTGGGCTTAACCTAGTGAGGGACCACGCGCTCATGGTAGAAACTTCACACCTTGTCTCCTCATTGGATGATATCATCATCGTCATTATCCAACATCTTCTCTCCTTGCATCTTTCCTCTCCTCTTCTCTCTCACTCAACTATCAGCTGTGCAAACAAGGAATAGTAACTCTGAAATGACTATTTATAACTTTCCCCCTTTTTTTCTTTTTTAAACAAAGGGTATTTTTTTCTTTTATTTAACTTTATTCTCCTTCAATTAATCCTCCAACTTCTTGGGGCCACCATTTGCACCCTGTGTGTCTGTTTGACTCTGTTCAAATGCAAATCTTCATGATTTTTCGATCTCTTTCTAATGGTACCTTTTGTTTCTTCCTATCGAGAAGTTTCCCAAGGTCCCCTTTTCTTCCCCAACTACCCTCTTGAGGGGGCATACCCTACCATATTCATACATACCTCCTTCTTGGTCATTTTCCCGTAATATTGGGGCATCTCCCTTCACTCCCATCCATTTGGGTAGCTCACGCAACCTCTCTCATGCTAGGGCATCTTTTTTCTAATCGCTTCCTCTATAGAGTTATCTGCATTTTATTTTTCTTCGAAACACTATTATTCTAACAATATTTCAAAGAGGGGAAAAATGTAGACATCCAAATTTGACCACTCCCATATGGTCAAAATCCTATCATTTATTTGTCTAATTCATCTATATTAATTAATATTATCCCATTTTCTAAGGTTTCTAAAAGTATTTAATTAAATACTTTATCCTTTACCATTTCCTCTCTAAATTAAATAAATGTATCAATTTATTTAATTTAGTCAATTATCCTCTTCAATTTTAAATTCATTCTTTCTCTCTCCTTGTCCCATCCTCCATAACCTTTTCACTAATCTGGATTAATCTAATTAATTCTTGACTAAGATGTGCATATCCTTAATCAGGATTAATGTCACATCCTCTATATTTAGCTACTTTCCTCTAATCTTCATTAATCTACCTAATCACCTGTTTGCACAACCTTAATACTAATCACTTACCTTTTCTAGAATGTCCTTAAGTCAATCTTTCATGGTACTTACCTTATCAGGTATTGACCTCTTCCCCATGTCCTTTCCAATGGAATTTTAAATTTCATTTATTCCTCCCATGCATTTCCCTTCCTCATGACCTCTCATAGGTCACATCATGCACATGGGACAAGGACCTCCTTTAGGAGGACCTTGTCTTATCTGTAGACACTCGAATTTGTCCTTGCAATCATCACATTATTCGTCTATTGATTAAAATGATCAATTCATTCAATACTTTCTTCTATTCATGCATTTCATCAAATCATTAAATCATCACATTATCATTTGCATCTGTCACATTATCATTTTTCACTATCATTCATCATCATAATAATTTCATTATCATAATTATTCACCAACATTTCATAATAAAACTATATTATCATTTAAATCACATCATTTGCATATATCGCCCACCTCATATTGCATGTTGTTAAATCATCACATCATTAAAATATTATCACCACATGATCATTCATAATCCATTTGCATAATAAGTCATAAACATCATTTCCATATTAAATCAATTATCATCCATAATTGTTTCATATTCATCTCCATTAATAAATCAATTATCATATCCATTGATTATTATTTCATAATAAACTAATTATCATAAATTTCATATTAATCATATCTTTTGCATAAAACATTCATGAAATATTGCATTTTAGTAAAGCATCTTTAATCATTTTATTCATATTTAATCATTTCGGTACATTTTAATCTAGTAACCCTTTATCACTTTCATTCTCATCCATAACATTTAACCCAACAATGTGGGATAATGGAATTTCCTTCTCCCACATATTTTATCCCACATTTCATCTTCAACCCCTCTCCATCGTCAAGTAACTCCTATTTAAATGTGATTCGCCTCTCATTTTAGCTCTCATAAATTTTGCTCACAAGTTTACATACTCATAGATCATCTTTGCATCTTGATTGCATTTCTCATTTACCATAGCCTCTTTATTGCATTTTGTACTCATAAAATCTGAAAGAAAATGCATGAATAAAGATCTTGGTGATAGGGAGACAATGGAGATTGATTTCTTTTAAAAGCATTGTTTTGTTTCTGTAGTTTAGATTTGCATTTCTAGTTTTGCTTTTAATTAGAATGGCTCTATTGATGTGGGCTGAAATGGTGGTTCTTACTCCATAGAATCAGGCATTTTTCTGGTTCTACATTGGTGAACCCGACGTGAATCCTTTGATCTAGATTGCTTTTTTGCAGGTTTCATTAACTTTTTGTTGCAGATCTGCTTTTTTTTGGGACAAAACCCTAGGTTTTAAAATTTTCATCATATCTTCCAAATGGCTTTGTATTTTCCTACAATATTTTTATAGATGGTTATACATCATCTCAAGAAGCTACAGTAAAAAACTTGAGGTTTAATCGCTATTTTTTTAGGAGTTATAATGATTTTATATTTTTTCATAAAATTAAATTTCTGGACGCAAATGAAGAAATTTTTCATATATTTTTACATTTCTGGAAAGCTCTTAAAATTTTAATATGGGTTTTTTCTTTTTAACAGATTTGATTTTGATGTTAAATGAGGTGCTAAGTAAGCCAATCTTTAGTTATTGTATGTTTTTCAAAAATCCACGGTTCTGGGTGCAAAACAAGGAATTTTTCTAAGTTTTTTACATTTTTGGAAAGCTCTCAAAAAATTAGCAGGGGTTCCTTCTTTGAGTTTTTATTTTTCAAATCAATAACATCTTCAAATAATTGAATCTAATTTGATTATGTTAAAAACATGTATCTGAAATTGAAATTTTCTGATGAACTTTTTTTTATGATTGCATTATAATATCATTTTTTTAAATTTTTTGCAAGTGATCATAAGGAGCTGTAGTAGCAGCAATATCACTCATACACATCAAATTGGAAAGTGAAATTTTTTGGGTGCACTCATTCTATTATCTTTATCTCTCATTTAATCAATCAATCTTGTTTGCAAAACACTTCAATTTGGGGCTTTAAAACAAACATCTTGTTTGCAATCACACTTTGGAATTGGACTTAAAAAGAACCATTGTCTTTCATCATACATTTTGACTTTGGGTTAAAAATAACAAAGTGTTTGAATTTTTTTACACACATTTCAATTTTTAAAGGGAAATTAACAATTGTGAGTGTGAATCAAGTGTGTGAGTGATCAAAAATAACTCACTTGGTTTGATTTTGGCATACCCTTCATAGGAGGCCTGCTAGGGGATTTCATCACCCCTAGGGACGGCCTCAATCAAGGAGTGAATCGAAAGACATGCTTTTTTGGGAGTTAAATTTTTTTCACTCTTGGCTAAGCCCCAAAGAACTTTATACCTTTGGGAAGTGAAGGTGAAGGGTGGGTTACCCCTTTCTCCCGGCTATGTGGTGGGATTTTTCTTTCAAATTGTCCCTAGTCAACCTCGTGCATCCTAGCTTAAGACTTGATTGGCCATACCCACTTGACTAGCTCTAGGACTTGTTGATGTGTTGTCTTCAAGTGCATGCTTAATCATCACATTCATAATTTTAAATTCAAAGTTGTTTGTGTCTTGCATGTGTGATTCATGTGTGTACATGTGTAATCATTTGTTTGTAAATTTCCATATCAAGCTATAAACACCAACACATAAACATATCATTCTAATCATCCTAATCATCCTTTTTCTAATCACATTCCAATCAGTCCAAGTTATCCAATATAATCATTCCACATCATCATCATCACCCTAATCCTAGTCAAGCACTTGCTAAAATGGTCCTAATCCTTAACAATTCTAGTCACAAGCCCAAGGTCATACTTCGAGGAGCCCCTTCACCTAATCATGAAGATAATCCAAAACCATATATCCTCCAAGGTGGGTCAAACTTTGCTCCTAGTGATGATGAGAACTTTGTAGATTTTAGTGATGATGAAAACTTTGTAGATATCTTAGGTCACCTTGATGATATTTTTGACAAGGGAAATACCGCCATAAATTTGGAATCATACACCATTCCATCTACTAATCCTTCATCACCATCTAATAAAATTTCTATTTCAAAGCATACTAGTCCTACACCAACACCACCATCCAACTTCTCAAGCTCTAATCCATCAACCAAAGAATCCTTTAACAATTTTCTCCAAAGACTACTAGCACAGAATAGACCATCCCCATGTCAAGCACCCATTAATGAGCTTACCAAAAAACCTTTGAATTCCATGTCTATTCTTCTAACTCCATCATGTGGTCCACAACCTATTGATCTTATATGTCTAATTCAAATTCCATCATGCCCTCATGTTGTTGATCATAAAGAGCATACCAAGCCTCTTTTAGAGCCTTCCAATTCCATTTCCACTAAAATCTAAGAGCTATGTCAAGAGCATTATCCTAAGCATGAGTAAACATTAACCTCTCATTCTAATCAAGATCTAGGCCTTTCTAATGATCCAACTCATAACATACTTGGTCCTATTCATGATGAAGCTTCCATATATGATCTAGATCCTACCTATGATCAAGAAGGCCACGATGATCCTCTTATCCAACTTTATGCATTCCATGGTCAAGAGCCTATCACCTCACCTATCCATGAGAAGGAAACCTCCATTTCTCCTATACACCCCCTACCTAGTCTTATCCATGATCCCGCATTATCCACTTGTCATGATGAGACACATGACTCCCAAGTAAATATAGAAGATCAAACCAATAGTGTGGATCTAAATGAACATAATCAAGATCCTAATGATCCTTCCACATCCACTATCAACCCCATTTCAAATCCATCGACATGTCCTATTGGTATATCCATATTTATTCATGAATGTTCCTCCTTAGAACAACCTTTATCCACTTCACCTTCTTCATTTGATAATGAACTCAAGTCTAGTGTCCAAAACACACCTAGTCCTATTTTCCATCGCATGCTTCAGAACATGAACTATCAAGGTAAAGGTTTAGGCCTTCATGAACAAGTTATTTTGGAGCCCATCCATCATAAGTCCTCTTTCCACCATAAATCCTATCATATGCCTAAAACATATGTTGCCATCCCTCCTCCATCGTCTTAAAAATGTCAAAAGCATGTGTCCATACACCTTCCACCATCAAATTTTCCACCATTTCTTCCAACTCCTAATATCCCTCCATCTAATATATCTCCACTACTCTCAACACCTAATATCCCCATTATCCAATTCCCTTATCAACCTATCCATAAATCCTCTAAAAATCTTAATCATGATCAATCAATGCACACATTGTCTAGTCATGAAGCTTCCACTCATTCCACCATACCCATGGGATTCAAAAGCAAAAAAATTGGTGCCTCTATCTATAAAGCAAAAAATCTAAAGGGTCCTCATGCCCTAGGACACAAAAGCAAAGAATCAAAGAAAAACCCATCCAAAAAACAATATAAACCCATACCTTCAAAATAAAAGTCTAAAAACAAAATGGTTTGGGTACCTAAGAAAAAGGAAAACAAGTCAAATGAGGCATCTATATCTCAAAAATCCCAACCATCCACTTCCACATCACATTCCCACTTTATTCAAGAATCTTATATTCCATCCCACAAGCAAAATAAAAGTCATAAAAATATTAAGTCTATGTGGGCACCTAAAGCACTTCATCACCCATATCCTAAGAAACCATCTCCATTGCTTCCTACACCCCCTCCACATCAAAAACTTTAATGTTTATCATAGTGTGTGCAACCATTGGTCATGGTTCCCTTCCATTTGACAAAAAATCCACATACCTCCATATCCTCACCTTTCACTCATTATCCTACATACCTCCCCCATCACCTTCCTATGGTCCATTATATTGGCTAAGCCTCCCATTCATATCCCCTTCATAATACACATCATAATCCACCAATCCCTTCATAATCCACATCATAATCCATCATCTACCTACTCCATCTCCCTTTCATGTCATCTCTTACCAACATCTATGCGCATAATGACATTTGACATGGTCCATGAGATGACATCCACCTCTAGTGGGACTAACACCTTTCATGGAATTAGAAACTTGATTCCCTCCTATCTATATTCCCCTTCTCTTATCCAAAAAAAAAAAAGAGTAAAAAAAATCCAAAAAAAGTAAAGCGAAATCCTTTCGTCCAATGGTGAAAACCTAGTAAACAGGCACCCTGGATAAGTACCATGATAGAAACTTGGAAAAAAAGCATCATATGTAGGTTGATCTTCTATGCCACTTACACTCAGGGGCATGTTATCTCATCCTACCGTATCATTTTTTATCCTATCATATTGTATCTTACCATCTCATATCCTACCATCTTTAGCCATCATACCCATATACTTATCATATTGAGTCCATTCATCCTCTCTTCCTCCTTTTGATCTTGATAAAAATATGGGGAAAATGTTGAAACATGCTTTGGATATTTTTTGGTATACCTCATCCTTCCAAGCAAGCCTATCATTATCCTAGTGTCATAAGCTTTTTCATGAAAGATCCTAAGTATTGTACCTAGAATGGGGCATGCTATTCCTATGTGACATAGTCTTTGGAGATCACATCATTGCTCTCTTATGATGCATACATCCATTTCATTCACTAAGACTTATCATTTTTATTGATCTATCTATCATGATCCTTCTACCCCTTATTGAATCCATTATTGTACTCACCTACCATTTTCAAGAACTATACCCACCTCCATTATTGTATGTATTTTTTCATCAAGGAGCATACATCCAAGCATCTTCAAGGGCCAACCAACTCATCAATCTAAGAAAACAAAAGGTATAACATATCCATTTGTTTTTGTTGCTGTTTGTTTAGATTCAACTAGGTCTAATCTGAAGTTTTGTTTGTGTTTTCTTTGTTGTATTTCTATTTTTTTTTCATTTTAGACTTAGTTAAAACACCTGCACATATTTCTGGTATGCCCGGTTGGACCCACATCACGAGTCTGTTCTTTCATGTTTTTTGTTGTTTGGTGTTTTGTAGGTTCAGAAACATAGAGGTGGCCTTGCTCAGAACATAGAGGTGACTCCGCCCACAAAGGGGTGACCCCGCCCATGGATAGGCGACCCTGCCCATCTACTGTTTCTGTTTTCTATTTTATGACTATTTTTTTTGTAGGTTCTGATACAAACAGGTGACCCCGCCCAGTAGTTTAATTTTGTTTTTCTATTTTTTAACTATTTTTTGTTGGTTCTGATACAAACAGGCGACCCCGCCCATAGATAGGTGACCTCAGCCAAAGAGCTAGCTGTACCGAAAACATAGAGGCGGCCCCACCCAGAATAAAGGTAAATCCGATAAACAAAGGATTAATATTTCATTTCAGAGTTCAAATTCATGTTATTTTTCCTTATTGCTGACCTGCTAATGTGTGTTTGTTGGTGAGTGTTGTTTTTTGCTAATTTTTGTGTAGCTTGGTCATTGAAGACCAAAAACACCAAACTACTAACATATTTGTTGTAGGAGGAGAAAGTCACTTTCTTTAGAGTTTTGTTCGTTTGTTGTTTTTATTTCAACTAGGAACATAGTTCTAATTAAAAGGTCAAAGAACTTGTTTGAGTCTTTGTGCAAGTGGGCTATTGACGTATCCAATCCCCTTGTGTCATTTGGCGATCCTAGGTGAAGAGAAATCATAGTCCACTTAAGTCCTTTTTTCCCCTTTTTTTATTTCTTAGCGGGACCTGCTTGGGGATTCCATCACCCCAAGGGATGATCTATCCATGTGTTACTAGCAAGGTATATAAAGGGGGGAGAGTGAAAGTTCTACCTCAATCCAATCATGTCATGTTTGGTGGAGCATCAAAGCTAGGGTGATACCTAGACAAGATGTGAAGAGTTGGTCCGAGCTTCTAGTCTCTCGCTGGAAGTTCTTGACTCACACTTGCGATGGGCTAGTGTTCATGATTGTGCCCCATGTACCGTGTGTATATTGGGGACTCCCTTAGAAGCCTTGTTCAGCCTTGATAGAGGATCATGTTGACCATACCCTTAACACTAATCTTAGGATTGTTCTGCTTGAACTATCTTCTTTGTGTAAAACCAATGTTTATTAATCAGTTTTGGCCATTTGCTTGCTATTTTTGTCCTTTGCCATAACTCTTCTTGCCTAAGTTAAGTCCAGACCCTACCCTCAAAGGGGTGACACTGCCCTTCTTGTTTCAGCTATTTTCCACCTAGACCAAGTCAAATTTAACCAATTTCCCTAAGACAGGCGACCTTTCCCTCAAAGGGGTGACCCCACCCTCAAACAAGCGACCCTTCCCTCAAAGGGGTGACCTTTCCCTTCTTGTTTCAACTAATATTTACCTTGTCCAAGTCAAAATTGAATAGTTTTTCCTAAACAGGTGACCCTTCCCCTTGAAGGGGTGACCCTGCCCTCTGGATAGTCATTTTCAGCTTCCGTTTGCTAGCCGTTTTCCCATTTTGAGTACCCATTTTCCCATTCTAAGTGTCATTCCCTCATTCCAGGTATTCGTTTAACCATTCCAACTACCTGTCCACCCATTTTGGTTATCCACTTGCCCATTTCGAACATCGTTCCATCATTCCGACCATTCATTTTCTCGTTTCGGGTATTCATTCTCTCGTTTTGGATACCCATTTTCCCGTTCTTAGCAACGTTCACCCATTCTGGGTATTCGTTCACCCGTTTCGAGTGTCATTCCCCCATTTTGAGCATTCGTTCACCCGTTTCGAGTGATCGTTCGCCCATACCATGAACCTATTTTTCCATATTGGAAATTCATTTATCGATATCACTTGACCATTTTTTGGACTAAGATAGATCTAAAACCTATTTGGGTGACCTTGCCCAAGTTTGGGTGGCCCTGCCCCAAAACTAAATCTGATACATAAGATTGATCTGAAAAACCAACCCACTGGGATTCTGAAAAGCTTGTTTTCTGCCTAGCTGATATGTGCATCCCATCCGTGCATAATCCTCACGTCAGTCCATTTGCATCCCAATGCATCTACATCCAAATAATTATCTAGAACATGTAGGTGCATCTTTAATCATCCTTAGGTTATACATTAATTATCATTTTCCTGGTCCAAATCCTCTGAACTTCATTTGAAGTTGTTATCCAAATTGACCTAAGTTCCTGAAACCAATCATCATTCTTCAACATCTTCTTAGGATCACCATCCATCCTAAGTCGATCATCATCCTCGCCCCTATCAATCCCCTTCCATCTCAAGGCAAATTCAATGTCGTGATCATCAGTTCATCCTTTAATCTGATCAATCAACACCTTAAGTCACTTAGGGTGATCTATGAACTCAGTTTAGAATCCCTTCCAATCATCCAATCAATCGATCCTTAATCATTCAACCTTATCAATTGTTTTATCGATCAAATCTAATCTAATTCAATAACATCCTTATCCAATTATCCAATCAATTGATCCCTCATCCAATTCAATCAATCGATCCAATCATCATTTAGATCATCTTTGCATTGCATCTTAGAAGTTTAGCTACATCTTAGTCCACCTAGTTGTTTTTCACTTTTATGCTCGTTCAGACCCAATCACAAGGAAAATAGAAAATGGAAGAACAACAAGCCCAGGGTTCCCAACCAAACATCCCACAAGATCCTAACAATGTTCCAAATATCCCACAAGATCCCCATAATGGTGCTTCATCACAATCCAATATCGATGTTCAAAACACCACACCACCCAGTGACGAGAACATGGTCAATCAATCTGAAGTCACTGTTGAAAAATATCTTAGTGATCATGTTAATGTTCAGATGATGGATCGTCTCCTCAACGAACGTGGGGATAATATTCTCACCACTATGATCATGCGAGGAATCAAACCACTATCCAATTTTGATGCATCACAATATGTCGGTACCCACACTCTTCCAACACTTATAGATCCACAAACTTCACAAAATGTTTTTGGAAATTCATATGTCCCTGAAGGTGCACCCACAAAGAATTGGTATCACCCTAAGTTTGGAAACATTGTGATACATCAAGTTTCTAGTTATCCTCACCTCCCAACCACAACCTTTGCAGCACAACCTGAGCAAAGTGATCCCTATGCCTACATAATGAAACCATACATTCCATCAGCTCTGCCACTTCCATCTCAACATCCTAGTCAACCACCTGTCAATACTGGGGGCACACCTATCCTCACATTGATGCCACCTCCTGGATCTACACCTGCTAGAAACTTGCCACCACCTGCATTTAATCAACCTCCCACTAATCCTCACCCATCTACTGCATTTCAAGCACCACCACAACATACTATTGCTTCATAACCTACCACCTCATCAGAAACCTTCACAACACAACATCCCAATCCCACCATAAAATGTCTTGATTCCTACGTAACCACCACACCAGGTGACATAAACTACATCCCAGCCATCGCAACCGCCACATGGAACTTCTATAGTTGTCCCACAACAACCACATATTCCATCTCACCCATCTTACCAACAATCGCCACAACATAAACCTCCACTGTAGCATATAGACATTCCTATGCAAACACAACATAATCCTCTTACAAAATATCTTTATCATCCATCCAACACGACATTGCTCCATCCCATCCTAACCATCATCAGGCTTCTTAGAATCAAACACGGACTCAATTTCCACTTTACACCAACCCTCCACAATCACACACCAATCCTTATCAACAACCATCAAATCGACAACCACCCCCATATGTCATGCGAAAACCCACCGTTGCGCATCAATACCAATCCTATCCATCCTATCTCTAGCAACAACAATTATTATCAACTATCGCCATATCAACAAGGGGCTTCTACCTCTTCATATTATCAAAATCCTACACAATATCAATAGGGTACCTCATCCACTTCTTATTATCAACAACATCCCCCTACCAACAAGCGACTTCCACCTCTTACCATCACAATCCATCATCTTCATATCTATCATACATTAATCCCCAATCCACTTATACCAATCAAAGCCAACAAATGCCTCCTTATACACCTCAACCCTCTTATGATCCAACCGTTGTGGTACCATCCTCATCATACCAACAATATCATCCGTATAATCATCCTACTCCAATTCCTGCAACACCTATCAACAAAGACTTTGAAGAGGTCAAAGCTGCATTGAAAGACTTAGAAGCTGGGACATGCAAACAATCATTCAAATTTGAGGAAATTTTTCCCTATACATTTGATAGCTCCATTTACTTGGTTCCCTTCCCCAAACACTTAGAAATACCAAAATTTGATAAGTTCAAGGGAATCTAACATCCCAAAGCTCATCTTCAAGATTTTTATGCCCACTGCCAAGAAGTCATGCACAATGACAACTACCTCATGCGATTGTTCCCTAAGAGCCTACATGGAGTCACTCTTAACTGGTTCATGGGTCTTGAGAAGGAATCCATCAAATCCTTTGCACAACTGTCAAAAGAATTTTTCTCCTACTTCTCCTTTAATCTAGAGAAGGATATTGACACACTTGATCTCCTGAAAGAAAAACAACTTGATGGAGAAACATTTGCAAGCTATCTATAAAGATGGCAAGCCTTAGCCAGCCGAATGAAAATCCCATTGAGGGAAAAAGACATGGTTACTTTGTTTATTGAAAATTCCCATTCGGACATGGATCACAACTTCTGACTCCACTATATCACAACCTTTGCAGCACTAGTGGAGAAAGGTCCTATCCTGGAAAGAGCCCTTGTTGCTAAAGGGCAGGTCAAAATTTTTAATTATGATAAAGAGAGGTCCTTTGGAGATAAACCTCGTTATTGGAATAAGAATAAAAATGTTGTCAATGATGGCATCACCAGCACCAAACATGTCCAGGTGGCTACTACCTCACAAAAGCCATAATATCCTCCTCAACAACAACAGTCGATCCCAAACGCCATATTCGTGCCACAAGGAGCACCTCATTCTTAACAACAGTCAAATCAAAACAACCAAGGGGGAAATAAACATCAGTTTACTCAGTTGGGAGAACCCCTTAGTGTCATGTTTAATAAGCTCCCCCAAGCTATTTACCCCATCACATATCCTGTAACCAATCCCCTTGATGAGTCCAAGCCCAAGCCGACTTGGTTCAAAGAAAATGAGTATTGTGAATTTCACAAGATTAAGGGACATACATTGGATAAGTGCCAAGATCTAAAAACCTACATCCAGAGTCTCATAGATCAGGGTGAAATACATGTGGATGCTAACATGACAACTTCATCTAATGCTCAACTTCAAATATATCAGAATGCTTTTCCCAAGCATAATCAAGGACCTAGTACATCCAACTCCAATCTCGGGCCTAGCAACAACAACGACCAAAATAAAAACACTAATAACATTAGTTACAAGAATGTTTCATACAATTACCAAGGGATTTTCATGCACATCGACCAAGTGGAGCCACATGTATCTATAATATGTGTCAAAGGAAAAACCCCATAAGGTGTTGTTACCACCTGTCGTACCCATATTAAAGTCCCAAGAGCCTCCACATCTACCCAACCTCCATCTGTTAGTTCACAATATAACATCCTTGATCACTTGGGAGCAACCTACCAATTAGCTTTTAACTAGAAATATATGCCATGCCTTGACTCAAGTCATAACCATCCCCTTCACCTTGAGGTTGGTGTGAATTTCCATAAAGTAAAAAGGGTATTGGTAGATAATGGTTTTTCCCTAAATATTTGTACATTCAAATTTATACAACAGGTTGGATACACCCAAGCTGATCTAAACAATTAGGTTATCCCATCAAGGCATATGATTACGCAAAATGAGATTTTGAGGGCACTATTTGTCTTCTTATTCAGGTGGGCCCCATTGTGCAATACACTATGTGTCATGTTTTATACCTTGAACTTCCATATAATATCCTTCTTGGCCACCCATGGATTCAATCTATGCAAGCTGTTCCATCAACTTATCACCAATTTATGAAGTTCCCATTTCAAGGAATGAAAGTAACTATAAAAGCTGGTCCTCATCCATTCGAGTATTACCATGCACTAGAGGCTTCCTTTCCTCATTCTCATTACTGCCTTGGAGTAGAAATGGGGGCATCTCAAACATCAACATCTCATCTATCCACCGGCACATTAACCACCACTTCATCCACTCCATCATTCACATCTGATTCCACCATTACTAAGGGCCAAATCATTGACAAGGTGTGTGGTGAGTATGAAATGCGTAAAACATTGAATGTGGCAACCATGCCACCCTCACCACGTAAATATGGTCAACTGTCTCAATCTATTCCAAAAGATGAAGAGAAGACAATCACCCTCAAGGCTCAAAATGTGGGGTGTAGCACTTTTTGTTCTCCTAGATTATGACAAGATACACCCAAAGACAACATCAGACAATGGGTGTACTATGAGGAACCTGAACCATCTCCCCCCTTAAAAGAATACTTTCAGGAGACTTATCCTTGGCCCTCTAGGTTTGTAGAAAAACATAACTATCGGGGGGGAGGACTTGGTGTAGAGGAGCAAGGTAGATGATAGCCGATAGAAGCTTCTATGCGTCTGAAGAAGATGGTCTTGGGCTATGAGGTGAGATATATAAGACACTTCACTAGGTGGGTATCCTATTATCCTAAAGCTACACTAGGCGGGTATCCTATTATCCTTGGAAGACCATGGTTAGCAACAACATACACTTATATTGGATGTCGATCAGGTGACATGACCATTTCTGATGGCTGAAACACCAAAAAGCTTGTTCTTTATCCTCCTGCTCAGCCATCCCATGATGAGGATAATCATGTATGGTCACATGTAGGTGAAGAGGCCAAGGAAGTTAACTCTATGGTGTAGTTTATGATGTTAGGTAGAAGTTCTCTCCTACAGCTTCAAGATGAAGATGAAGTGTTGTCTAATATAATTTAGAACCATTGTAAGGTAGATGAGGTACCGCCCTCTCATGCATCTAGTTTTGTTGATCTTGTGAAGACACTTCTACTTGCTTTGCCTAATCTTCCTGCAACCACTATTTCTGCAAAAAAACTTCTTGCAGCTACTCTTCTAGCAGACAAAATTCCTATAGCAACAAGTATGTTCCACACAATGCTTCCATATGAACTTAAGGTACCATGTATTAATGAAACAATTATGATAGAGTTAACTACACAAGTACAAGTTCAAAAGGAAAATATTTGAATATTAACAACAAACTGGGAGAAGAACAACAACTGTCATTGGCGAATTTACTAAAGACCCACCATCACAAATTTGCATGGGATTATCATGATATGAAAGAAATAGACCCTAATATTTGCACCCATGGGATATATATCAAAGATTTTTGTCAACTGATAAGGCATCCGCAAAGAAGAATCAACCCTGCATTAAGAGAAATTATCAAAATAGAGCTACAAAAGTTGCTAGATGCAGGATTTATCTATCCCATTTTAGATAGCTAGTGGGTGTCTCCATTGGTGATTGTTCCCAAGAAGGGAGGAAAATGGTGAGTTTGTGTTTACTATAGGAAACCCAATGCTGCTACTTAGAAAGAATATTTTCCCTTGCCTTTTGTAGATCAAGTCTTGGACTCACTTGCAAGAAAGCAACACTTCTCTTTTCTAGATGGATTCAATGGCTACAATCAGATCCAAATTGCACCTGAGGAACAGGAGAAGATAACCTTCACATGTCCATGGGGGATATATACCCATTTAGTACTTCCCTTTGGTTTATGCAATGCACCTAAAATTTTTAGAGAGCAGTCATCAACATATTTTCGGACATCTCCCTTGACTGCATGGAAATCTATATGGATGACTTTACCACCTATGGTGCTAATTTTGATGAAGCATTTGAAAATATCAAGAAAGTCCTATAGAGATGTGAAGACCAAAATCTATCTTTAAACAGTGAGAAATGCTTCATGATGATGCGGGAAGGTGTAGTTCTTGGCCACTACATTTACCACCAAGGAATTCAAGTAGATCCTGCAAAAAATGAGGTAATTACTAATATTCCTACACCTGCAAAACAAAAGGATGTTAAGAGTTTCTTGGGACATGCAGGATATAATAAGCATTTCTTCAAATACTTCAATAAAATAACAACACCATTGTATACTCTTCTAACCAAAGATGCTGAATTCCAATGGACAGAAGATTGTGCCAAAGCATTTCTAACTTGAAGGCAACTTTGACCCATGCTCTTGTACTTAAGGGACATAATTGGGAAATTCATTTTCACATCCATATAGATGCATCAAATTATGCTATAGGAGAAGTCTTAGGACAGAAAGAAGGAGCCATTGAAAATGCCATTTATTTTGTTAGCAAAAAACTTACAAGGAGCTGAATTCAATTATATAGTAACAAAAAAAGAAATGCTAGCAGTGATCTACGCCTTGAATAAATTCAGGCACTACATAACAAGCTACTAGATCTTTGTGCACACCGATTATGTAGCCATTAGATATCTCATGAATAAACCCCTAATCTTAGGAAGGTTAGCTAGATGGTTATTACTGATGTAGGAGTTTGACATAACCATTGTGGACAAACTAGGGAAGGCCAATGTTGTTGTAGATTTTATTTCAAGACTGACCACATCAAAATATAATCAAGCCATAGATGACTCCTTTCCTGATGAGAATCTATTTTCCATTAGTGTGCACACACCATGGTATGCTGACATAGATAATTATCTAGCGACAGGGAGAGTTCCTCCTCACTTCTCTCATTGAAAAATATTTTCCTTTTTCATGGATTGTTGGATGCTTGTTTTATACTAGACCAGATCATGTTATGAGAAGATGTGTGAAGGAAGATGAGACATATGAAATTTTTCATGCATATCATGATGAAACCTGTGGAGGGAATTTTGCAGCCACAAGGACAATGATGAAGATTTTGAACACAGGATACTATTGGCCTACACTCCATAAGGATGCAAAAAGATATACAAGAAAATTTGATAGGTGCCAAAGAATGGGTCGACCAACCAAGTCAAATGAGATGCCACTCTACCCCCAAGTAGTAGTCACTCCCTTTGACAAGTGGGGATTGGATTTTGTGGGATCCATTGATCCCCCATCAAATGGAAAGTCTTATATCTTGGTATGGACTAATTATGTAACTAAGTGGGTAGAAGTCAAGGCCATGAAGTATGCAAGAGATAACAATGTTGCAAAATTTCTTTATGAATAAATTTTCACACGATATGGAGTTCCAAGAGACATAGTAACTGATCAAGGAGCTTAGTTTACCTCAACACTTGTTACAACACTAGCCTATGAATATAACATAAGGCACATAAAGTCTACTCCTTATCACCCTCAAGCCAATGGACAAGTTGAGGTGACCAACAGAGAAATTGAAGCCATTCTTACCAAAACAATGGCTATTCACATAAAGGATTGGGCAAACAGGTTATCAAAAGCAGTTTTGGCCTACATAACCACCTAGAAAACAACTACAGGCTTCACTCCATTTGAGCTACTGTATGGGAAGACAACTATGATGCCCATTGAATTCAAGCACAAGACTCTTAGAACTACAGTAGACTTAGGGATGGATATTTTTAAGGCACAAACAAAAAGAATCATGTAGTTGAATGCTTTAGATGAGATGAAGAAGACAACCTTGCACCACACCGAGGTCATGCATAATCAAAGAATCAAATGACATGATAAATTTATCAAAGAGAAGAAATTTTAGCCTGGAGATTGGGCGCTACTTTATGACTCACGATATCAAGACAATGCAGGAAAATTGCAGATAAGGTGGATAGGACCATATGAAGTTGCTGAGGTCTTTCCCAATGGAGTTGTTCAACTCACCACCATTGACCTTGTTAGATTCAAGTTACTAGTCACTGGTCATATTCTCAGATTGTATCACAAGCCAACTTCCAAAGAAGAGTTCTTGCAACAATTCATCCAACATGCAACACCAAAGCTTCGTGCATCCAAAGGAAGTGGACCTATTGTCCCTCCTTCTAGCTAATTAAGGTACACACTTTTTATAATAAAGACTTCTACTTTTGTAGAAGTCCATTTCTTCACCCATCAGCCCATTCATCACCACCTTTCTCTCTCTTCTATCACTTCATTCCACCTCACATCACTCCACTTCATCATCATTAACTGCTCAATTTATTTCCTAAAAATGAGAATGGTACTTTCTCCATGATCTTTGCAATGTATCCACCACACATTTAGGTATGTGCACATTAATTGATCTCTTAATTATCTTTTTAGTGCATTCATTTAATCGTTGTACGTTAGTATGGATGTTCACATAATTTTTATAACTCCATATCAAATCACTACTCCCATCTCGCATGTGTGGACACATGTCCAAATTTAGGTTGGGGAGAGGAAAGATGCAAGTACATTACCCACATTTCAGTCCATACTTGTCTACGTCAGTAAATCTAGCTGAGCTGATTTAAAATTTGATGTGAAAGATGAGTCGCATATGTCATGTGACACTAAATTACATAAAATTTTTTTTTTTTAGACAAGAATTGTAGGAAGGGAAATTTGCAGAGTGATAGTTGATTGCAAACAATGGGAGGCAGACTAATTCAAAATGAGCCCTTAGTTCATGATGCCTTATTGCAGGATGCACAGTGCCTAGCCAAATTTAGAAACTGTGGCTAGTTGGATTACTTCCTAAAGATGGATGATTTTGATGAAGGAATTGCACTAGAGTTCGCCTAGAAATTTTTTGAAGGAAAAGCCACAGTAAAATGGTTGGAGGTTGTGGAAACTGAGGAAATAATTGCAAAAATTATATGGTTACCTACTAACATCGAGAATTACCCTGTTTCTAGAGACGCTAGGTCAGCTAGGGTCATATTCACAATACATGGTGACCCTCCAATCAGTATAGACAAAAAAGGTGCCAAAAGAACCTTTCTGTCTGAGCCATGGAAGAAGGCAACCATCCACATTATCAGGTACATCACTTGTGAAGGTCGATTTTCAAACCTACATTCAATACATTACAAAATTTTGAGTCACATTAGTCACAGGAGGAGGATGAATGTGCCCAATGTCTTATACAACCTTCTCTCCATCATGGCGGTTGAAAATAAAAAAGGTAGGAACAATTTTGTTTCCCACCATTTCTTGATTAAATTTTTGGTTGAAAAATATTTGCATGATGTAGCACTTGAAATAACCTGAGAGGAATTCATAAATGTTGATCGATTCAGACCCAAGAAGTTGCAATCTAGAGCTTTACCTCAACCACGTAGGTCTAGCAGGAGATTAAGCATGGCTAAAACCACCCCTAGTACTTCAACCTTTGGTGTTGGCTCTAGTATGAATCCTCTTGTAGCAGAAGGGACCATAGAAATTAGTTCCTCTAAAACATAAAACTTTGAAAAAGAAAGTTCTTCATCAGATTCTGATAATGATGATGTTCCACTTGAAACCCTAATGAGAACTAGGGCACAAAAGAAGGAGGCAGCGACAGGAAAAGGAAAAGCCAAAACATAGCCTATGGAAAGAGAGGTGCCAATTCCTAAGAAGAAAAAGGTTGACATTATTCATCCTACAACCAAAGGAAAATGTGAGAGCCCTCTTAAGAAATCAAAACTAGTTGTTGATATGCCTTTGTGGGAAAACCATAAGTGTGGAGGGACATCAAATAAGAGCACAAAAGCCCCAATGGGGCAAGAAAATGTCAAAGAAAATAATATATTCAAAGAGGTAGCAAAAGTGACCCTGACGGATCTTTTTGCCCTTGTAGAGGAAGTTTGAAATTTAAGAGCATGAAGAAAACTAGGATTTCCTGCAGCAAGACCAAGAATTAGATTAGGAGTTACTGCAACAACTACAAGAACAAGAATAAGAGGCCCTGCAATAAGAAGTGGGAGAAGAAATTATACCTCTGTAGCCTGAGCCAGTTGGACAACCTGAATCTATACAAATGGTACTATATGAGGAGAAACCATCGACAAAAACCCTGGTAGGAAATCATAACCCTCCTAATTTTTTAGTACATACAACAATTTTGAATTTATGGGGATAGATACAAAGGAGGGAGGAAGAATGGAAAAAGGAAAAACAAAGATTGAAAAAGGAAATTCAAAAGAGATGAAATTAATGAAGAAAAGAATGAGGAGATTGCCTCTCTAAAGGAGAGGGTGGATAACATTGCAACCCTGGTACCAAAAATTTTAGAATGAAGAACCCCTCCAAGGGTTTATGCTCTACACCTGAAGGAAAAATATCTCTCTTTTAAGTTGTCAAGAAATATCTCAAGTTTGAATCCCTCTATTGAGACTCCCATTGAATTTTTCAATGCTTATAGGATTGCCTACCCTGAAATGAAGAATTTGTTATGTGAATTTTATTTACATAATTTTTTTGTAACTCAAGACCAAGACTGGAACCCAGTGTTGTATGTTGGAAATATCCAATTGAGAGCATTCATGTCTTGGGATCAAAATGAGATTAGCTGGGGAGAGCAATATAATGACTATAGGAAGAGGGAATCCAATATCCCCTTGGCCATTAGAGTTGAATCAAGAAACCCCAAGGATATTATAGAGAATGGCACAAAATGATTTTTAGGACTAGTTATGGTCACACAATTATATCTTGGATTGAGACAGTTTACGGTGAATATGAGGTAAAGACAACAACAAAAGAGGACACCATGAAAGGATATCTATCACAAAGATGGAACACTTTAACTGATGAGATGAAACAGGTTGAACCTCATTCCATCCAAAACTATGCTACAACAATAAAAAGGATTGAAAGGTACATTCAACTTGGGAGAACAAAGGGACGACAGTGGCTTCCCTTGAATTTTCAGCCACCTATGCTCATGTGGCTTGTGCTAAACTTCAGATTCTACCGCTATGACATTGATGAAGAAAATCAAAGATGGAGAAGACTTGATAGATTGGGAGGATTCTACTAGGACCCTAACTCACACTCAGCATACACTAATATTGGACAATTATCAGTTGCAAATTTCAGGGCTTTGATCAAACAGAAAAACAACTCTTCCCCTGCTAGAGGACCAACAAGACGTTAGGTTGGGGGAGTGATGAGCCTAGTTTTTGGTCCAATTTTGGGTAGAATCTATAGTTTATTTGCTAAATTTGACATGGAATTTGATATTAAATGTTGATATTTTTATAGAGTTTCCCTCAAACCATAAACATTGGGTTTAATTCTATTTCTGCCAGTTTTAATGACATTAGCCTATTATGTGGACTATCTATATTAATTTTGCATGTGGTTAATGAATTTTCTTTAAGGTGGTTATAGATGTGAAATTATTATGCGTACTAACATTTCCATGCAATCATACTTGAGTATACTAAATTGAGAAATGAAACTGCCACCTGGTCATGTAGAGGAATCATTCAAGGGTCAACTAAATGATGATGATGGGAGATTCCCCATGTTAGCTGCATGTAACCACCTTGTATTGGTATTTCATGATGTTGAGCATATACATGTGTTATTGTAGCGTTGATTCTGCATTTGGACATGCATGTCTAACTGGATTCCCTGCATGTGTAACCACCCTTCTATTATTTTCTCTGTTTTCCCTAAATGGCGTGCTCTCAGTTAGTGGGAGTGGACTGCCTTGTTTAGTTGATAGTATAAATAAGGTTCAGATCCTCCTTCTTCGAGAGTTGTTGAGTTATTGATGTTGTACGATCTGATAATATACTAGTATTTCTAGACAAGCTACTCTTTTGTACTTGCATTTCCCAATGAATAAGATGAAATTCTGAGTTGAACATTTGAGTTTATATTAGTTTTATAGGATACTCATCCAAAGGGTCCCACTTAGTGAGTAATTCTTCCTTTAGTTTAGATAGATTAGTTATTAGTTTCTATTTAGTACTTAGTTAAAAATCCGACACTGACTGTTCCTACAGCCACTATAATTTCATTATGCGATTGGTCTTGTAACCAAAGTAGACAAATTAGTTTCTTGTTTGTTGCTCAGATTTTCATTCCTATCATGCATGTTTAGGTTAGTTTAATTGTTGAGTGATGTTCAAGATTTACTTTGTTCCTTTCCATGCAATTTACTTCAATATTGAATCTTTCTTAGTTGTAGAATCAAGATGACTACTTTGAGTTCCTAGTGCACATACCATGCTGACCCATTTCAAGTTCACATCCCTAGGTTGAAAATTTAAATGCATCTTCATGATGGTTAAAATGGCTATTCAGGTTAGATGTCCAATCTCTAAATCATGATTGTAAAGGATTAGTTATTAAATTATTGTAGGAGGCCAACACCTTTCTCCCTCCAACTTGTCATTTCACTAATTTCAAATTCCACCTAACCACATTTATTTGCACATTCATCAAAATGTGCTCATTCCTCCTCCACTCACATGTTGACTAGTGGAATATTCCTATTGGTTGGTATTTTGTCCCATATTCATCCATTTTGCCTCTTTCTCCATCATTCTCTTCTATTTATAGAAGGGTCTCATTTGAATTTTGGATCCACAACTTCATGCAAGATTATTATCTTTGAGTTTTGAGGAATTTCCATCCATTTTCATATTGTCATAGCTAGGTTATGAAGAAATTTCATCAAGGAGTATCAAATCTTCACAATTGATCATCAAGCTTGCAAGGAATTGGGAAAGGGCCATCTTCCACATCAAAATGGCACCAATTTCTCCATGGGATTGAGAGTTTGAGCATTTAAATAGGATTTAGTAGCTTTTTCATTGTGTTCTTCATTTTATTCCTTATTTTTGTGTTTCAAATGGATTTCATGAGGAATTTTGTTTATAAATTGCATATTGGACTAATTGTGTGTTTGTTCTTTGTGTTTGTGCAGGTCTAGGATCACCATTCACATTTTGGCGCTAGAAGGAGGGAAAATCTGAAGAATCTAACACATTTTTTTGAAAATTTTTGTGGTTTTTTGAATTTTCTTTGTGTCTACAGGAAAAATACACTATTGGCCATCAAAATCCACCATTATCAGTCCAGCGACACCATATAGCGACGTTGAAAAACTCCAAACTACGACACCAACCATCCAAACACCAAATTCTGTCATTGGTTGAAAATAGCGCCGCATTTGCGCTCACTGATTTTGCACAATCTGCCACTATTAGTCCCCAATGACGCTATATAGCATCATTGACTTCCTTAAACTACACTACAATTGTAGATTATGCCGCTGGAGTTGGGAAAATGGTAATTTTTAAAATAAATTTTAACATGTGCTTTTGACTTCTAACTTGTTTTTTGCCTCTATTTTTGCAGTATTAACCAGTTTTTGTAGGTGGGCTTGATCAAAGGTGAAGGAAGAAAACAAAGACAAGGATTTATCTATGGCATTATC
The DNA here is from genome assembly GCA_007115665.2 of Sequoiadendron giganteum. NCBI lineage: Eukaryota > Viridiplantae > Streptophyta > Pinopsida > Cupressales > Cupressaceae > Sequoiadendron > Sequoiadendron giganteum. The sequence continues at coordinate 449,627,968 of CM021105.1, forward strand.
ATCCCATTATATCAAGTGTTTTTAAACACTTTGGGGAGAGATTATAATCCCTTTTCTAAGGATTTATCATCTTCATGCTTTTTAGGACTCAATAATTTTCATTTGGGCTTAAAAAGAAAAAAAACAAAGGGATTAAAAATAACCATAGGCAACTTACTAGATTTTGTTTTGGACTTAACAATTGAACAAGAAAATATCACACTTCCTCTTGCTCTAAAAAAAACTCAATTTTTCTTTTGATGAACAAGTGTATTTGGTGTTTTGTAATCCCTTATCCAAAGTAATATCATTTAAAAATATGTATGCACTTCTCTCACGCCTCACGAAGATCTTGAGAATCAAAAGGATTTTTGTGATATTGAGTTGTATAAGTGATTACCTCCATATTTCAATTTGGGTTCCTAAAAATTGAACAAAATCTTGCTAGTGTGAGTGGAGTATATCACGAGTGTTCTCTCTTTGTTTCTTAGAAAATATTGATTGAACTATGGATGTGCTTAATCACTTTTTTTAATCCTTAGAGGGCCTGCCTAGTGGGAAAAAGTAATCACCTGAGGGAACAACCCAACCGGTAACATGCTAAAGCCAAGTGACTTCCAGCCGGTATATAAGTGTGGATACTTGAGAAAAGTTCAAGTATCATGAGGATTGTTTTGACAAGAAGGGTGGCAATGGTCTCTTGCCGAATGGATGATCCCCCATGAATGAAATGCCTATATTAAAACCTTTTTTTTAGAAGGCCCAAATCCTTAAATCTATTTGTTGATGCAAGAACGGTCATTTTGAAGCCGTCCTATATTTTTATGACTCTTGGTAGAGATGAGAAGTATGTGTCATGGAGGGGAGCTAGTGTGTTCAAGCATCTAATCATCCGCTAAGGGTAAGCGCAACTGGAGAAATCCAAGTGGGAATTTGACAAATATTTCCTTTTCTATCCTAGGGTTGTGCATTTCTATGGAATCAAAACACTTTGCTTGGATCTAAAACATTGGAAAACAAACATTTAACAAATCCTCAAAATTTCAAACCCTTTAGGAGGAGCAGATACATTTGAAAAATCCAAGTGCTATTGCTTGCCCTAGGGATTCCATTATTAGAGGCTTCTAAGTATTTGGATTTACATCTCAATTTTATCTTACTAAAATTAACATTAGGAAACTATGCTCTTGAAACCTTGATTTTCACATAATGGACCTTGTGGGATGAAAATGAGTTAAGACATAGACATTAATTTTGAAACTTAAGCAAGACATTGGATGTGGTAAGATAGATTCATTAATGAAGATGAAATCAATTGAACCCCACACATGTGCTTGTTTATATTTTGACTTATGGTCTTTTGAGAAAATATTGATCTTTTGGTTTGAAGTACTCCTAGGGAAAATAATGTCCTTAAAAACCTTGGTCTTGTAAACAAGTCATCTTAGGTTCATCTAGGACCAAATCAAACACTTCACCCATCCCAAAACATCAATCAAATCCCATCTCACAAACAACTTTTGAACCAATGGAAAAATCATTCATACTACACTTTTGGTAAAATCCTTCAAATCAACATCAAAATCACCTTGTTTGGATAAGTGTGTGGGATGAATCCTTCCTCATACACATAGTTAAACTATCATCCTTGTGGGAAAGTTTATTCCAAGATAAAATACAACATCTTGGGGTTTATAAGTCCATTATCCAAATCAAATCAAATCCAATCCAAATAAAAAAAATCCAAAAAATCCTAAAGTCTAGTATTCCTCCAAGGCTCTTAAAAGTTCAACACCCATATCATTCACCCCTTTCATCCTTCATCTCATCATTGGTCCTAAATACCTTAGAGTTCAACAAGGTCAAAACACAAGAAAAATATGGAATATAAACTTGATTAATATATCATGAGTGATCTATATCAACCAAACTATCAAAGCCTTACAATGTTGATTGATTATCCAAACTCACATTTATACAATCCATACACGGGATCATTACCTCCTACAAACCTCAATGGTACAAAAAATGTGAGTATTCCCAATCTAAATTTTGGAACACATTTCCCTATGATATATTTAAATCAAAGTCAAAACCTACAAATATATCAACCAAATGATCAATGCATGAGTCTTCAACAAAACAAAATTATCCCACCAAATCCATACATGCTAAATGTGACTATACCAAGTACAATTTTACCAAACATGAACATTTCAAATTCACACTTGGTAAAATTTGGGATAGATATGTTTGTGAATCATACAAATATTGTTCAAATTCCAAATAATATGTTAACAACTCCATGTATTGATCCTAGTCAAGGTGACACCATGCAAAATGAAAGTTACCTAGATCAAGGCACTGTGATTCCCAACAACAAAAATGTTTAATTTAAACCTATAATGCCAAATATAAACATAATACAAAATCAAAACATTGTCCAAAATCAATTTGTTCATGATCCCATACAAACACCACAAGTATACATTCCAAATCTGCTTGAACAAAAACCAAATCAAATATATCAAGGGTGTCAAGATCAAAATCAAGATCAAATTCTATGAGATCAAATTGATACACTTATCAAAATAGTTGATTCATTGCACCAAGAGACATCTCCACCCCAAAATAAATACACTCTTCCATTGGTTAAACCATGTCATCAAAGCATTGAGTTGTTTCCACAACCACATCAAGAACAATATCTCCAATTTCAAGAAGTTGGATATCAATATCAACAACATCAACAACAAATCCAACCTCCACATCTCCAAAATCAATCAACACAAGGTCAATTTAAAGTACAAATATCACAAGGTAACAAACGAAAATACACACCACTTGGGGAACCAATCGAATCAGTCATGCAACAGTTGGTACAAGAAAATTTCATCAAAATCCCCATTTATGAAAATTATCAAGAGCCTCAAGTTAAACCACCATGGTATAATGAGAAGCACCTTTGTGATTTTCACAAAATAAAGGGACACACAACATCAAATTGTATTTGACTCAAAAATCTCATCCAAGACCTTATTGATCAAAAAATAATAACTATTAAGGACAATGATGAAGATTCAACCACTAGTGATAGCATTGATAATCTCTCCACCACAATTTTTGAAAACAATGATCAAAATATATCCATCAATGAGCACCTTGAAGATGTTTCCACCTCATCCAACGATCAAATCAACATACATCAAGAGTCACTTTTTGATCATGATAAAAACCCCTCAACAATATCCAACAATGATCTATTTCAAGGAGTGTTAACATTATTTGATCCTGTAATCAGCGATCCTTCCACTAATGATCATTTTGAAAATACCTCTATAACATCCAATAAGTTCGAGGACATATCTCAATAATTCATTCCAAATCATGATCAACATATTTCACCAAATTCTAGCATTGGTTCTTTCCAAGACATATTGGCATCCTTTGACCTCATGGTTATGGATACTAAAGGGATCCTCAACTCAACACATGATCCCAATCCACTCAAAGCTCAAGAGGATATTGAGCCACCTCCCATGCTTAATGATGATATCCAATAACCCTTTGTAAGAAATCCATCCTTTGAAATTGACCCATGTCAAGAACTTGATCCAAAGCAAGACAAAATAAATTTCAAAATCAATCAAGATCAAGAATTTGTATCTCCAAGATACTACAATGATCTAATGGACACTCTCCAATCTATATAAGATGTTGCAAATGATGATCATATCCATATAGAAAATATTCCTCCATCTACCCATGAGATGCTTACTCCTAATGGACATGTAGATGATCATCATTCAAAACAAGAGTCTCATACTCTTGATATCATTACCAAGAAACAAGAGTCTCATACTCTTAACATTTGTACACATGATCAATATATAGAAAAATCCAGAGACATATCTAAAATGGGTCATGAAGAAGGCTTCTATAGAATTTTTGAATTAGAAACATCCTATGAAGGCATATCAAAAATCAATCATGAGGGAGACTTTTATGTGGCTAGTGAATCATCAACACCTCTTGAACAAACATTAAAATCTGATATTTCACAAGATCAAGCCAAAGATATGAGTTAGGAAGTTATCCCACTTGTGGAGGATCCTATCACTTATAAACTTGGATCACTTACCTTTTTTAGGCCAAGCTATCTTATCAATGAAGAAGCTATCACCTTTGAAGATCCACAACAAAATAGAGAAGGAGTAGCACCTTGTTTCCAAGGTAAATCATATCCTATTACAAATAAAAAATTTCAACAAAATAATTATCAAGGCAGAGGGTTAGGCCTACATGAATAGGGTATCCTAGAATAGGTGCATATTATTGGCAATCCTAAGCATCAAGGTCTTGGTTATTTGATAATTAAGGGATCTAGACATATTAGTGATACCTCTATAATACTAGGGGCAATTTTATCTAGTGCAAGCATCAACATAGGGAGCATAAAGAGTCCTTATGATGAAACCAATGCCAATACTAAAACTAGCCACATCATGAATCTTCATCCACCCATCACCCCATCTACGAATTGGGACCAACATAAAAATAAATATTTGAATCAAAGCACGAAGAATGCCATCAAAGAAAAAGAAGTAGCGAAGCATGAAGGACAAATCAAATACAAGTGCATACCAAAGAATACAAAGAGAGATTATCCCTATCAAACTCCATTAGTAAAAGAAACTATGGGGAAAAATAAAAAAGGGAAAAGTATCCATCAAAGATGTCCACAAAGGCAAAAGCAGAATTATCAAGCAATGTACAAAGTCTATCAAGCAGTTGGTCCTAATTCCATGCATACTTCCATATCCACCCATTATTGCTCATCTTCCCAAGTTTGGAGAGTTAAAGGTTCCAAGCTATCAATCGATCCATATTTTATTCCTAAACACACTCCACCATCCATGCCTCCATGCATGATATCCAATTCTCACATTGACCATGTATTGGCAGTAACCCTTGATCATAAGAATTCAGAAGGCACTCTATTATGATGTGTGCATAAAGACAAAGTTAACTCTAGTATCAACAAAGAAAATCAAGAATCTCAAAAGTTGCATTCAAGTGCACATATCTTGGAAAGGAAACTTCTTCAAGTAGGATATCTATGACGCATTGAGACAGAGGCATCTACATCGGCACCACCAGGTGATTCAACATGAGCTTAAAATCTTTTAGCAAAATATCCAAAAAAATCCAAAAATATAAAAAATCCAAAACAAAATTAGAAAAAGGATTGAAAACAGTAAAGAGAAAAATCATCCTCTAATGAAAACCACTATGGTGGAAATTTGGACAAGTACCATGATGAAAACCTGGGAAACAGGCATCATGTGTAGAATCGAGCATCTACGTGTACCATTTTAGAAGAAAGAATCTTATCACATCCATAATAAAGCCAACATTCCATCCATCTTATCCATAATAAACCCATTCATCCATGAACCATTTATCTAATCCTTCCTTATCTATCTACATCCATCTTCCAAATTATCTTGATCTTAACAAAGTTTGGTGCACACTTTACACTTGCTTATGGTAAACATCTTGGCATGGGTCATTTCATTGATCCTATCCTACCCAATGTTATATGAGACTTGAAGCATTATCCAAATGAGCATCCTCTGTTCAAACACCTTATCTTGTCACAAGATAATCCTTGGCATCTTTTGCATGCTTACCATATCTATCCATCCATACACCTATCCAAGCATCCACCCATGGCATTCCATACATTGCTAGACATTGGGGAAGATATTTACATCTTGCTTCAGGAATAAATCTTGATCTATATCCTTCAACTTATGTGGTGATCCGAACATTGGAAAACGTAAAATCAAATTGGTCAAAACATTTGTGAGCCAAAAGTCAAATCACTAGCCCATGGCATATTTTGACAAGAAGATGTTTCTTATCAAGATTTATCTTTCATTAAACATCAATCCAAACAATCAATATCAGTCACATCTAATTTACATGTTAGCATCACATCAAATCATTCAAACAAATTTTATTCCAAGCCAAGCTTCAAAATCTTGATCAATCAAATCCAATCAATCCATCATCATCTTGGGATACCCTTCCCAATCCTCATGTTGCTTAACACTATCCTTGCATTTTTGTGTATCCTCAACAATATTATCATCATCAATCCATCAATCTGATCAATCAAACCTAGCTTGGTTTTCAACAAAATCCCAAAACAAAGCACTAATATCATAGCCATATCCAAATCGTCAAAATCATGCAAAAACCCAAAAAACATCCAAAACATACCAAAAGCCCAAAACAGGTAAAAAATCCAAAAAGTCAAAAAATGGAGTCATATTTTCGAACTATGTCATCTCTGAGCTTGAACGTAGGCAAGGTTGATCTTCGATCATCCCTCGAGACACCTTAGGCCAGTTCTTTAGGAATCCGTCACAATAAACTGGCAATCCATTTGTTCATATCTCATCAATAAATCGAGTTTGTGTCAGTCAAACTACGTGGTCTCTATGTGTATAATGTAGGCAAGGATAATCTATTGATCAGGTCCCGAGACCCCTAGGATAAGTCTTTAGTTTAGGTTCTTGGTCAAAATATCAAAAAATACTAAGAAATCAGAAAGTTCAAAAATCAAAACATTTGTAAAACATTTAAAACACCCAAAATAGCCTCAAAACATTCATAAAACACCAAAAACATCCAAATATTTGAAAAAATTGATCCATCTCATCTCGCTTTCACCCAAAATAAGAATCACACAATAAATCAATTGTCACCTTCATCCTTTGGTAAAATAGTCGAAAACAAGTCTAGCAGGTTCAAAAGTGAAAACCCAATTGTCAAAGTCTCAAGTCTAGGTCAGTAGGTAAGCAAGTTAGTCAACTCAGAGTATCAATAGCCTATCATCCAATCAAATCCCAAAATCATCTGATAACATCATGTCCTAGGATGCATCCTTCCTACAATGGACATCAACATTAGGAATCACTGTAGTTTAGTCTTGGCTAGCGGTATGAAGAAAATTAGCTTGTTTGTTTACTTTATCTTTGTCTTTTTGAATTATCTTATTTTGCACACATTTCAATGACCTCTCGATGATGTCCAAACAACAAGATTTAGAGAGAAAGAAATGGGGCAACGATCATTATCTTTTTTATCTGTTGTGCTTGTTGGATATTCTTGTAATATAACCTAGTTATGCATACTTTGTTTAGGTGTAGGGAAGATGTTTTAGATGTCTTGTTGACCACATGGGATGGATTTCGTTTCCATGTTTTGGTCCGAGATGTTTGGAATATCTGAACTAAATTTTAGATAAATTTTTGTATGCCAGGTGTGAATAAGAGTACTCTTATTTGATTATCGAGTCAAAGTCCATCACACTAGGTACAACACCATCCTGGTTCTTTATACCTTGATGCATCGTACCTATGTGTATTATCAAACATAAGGTAATGTCCCTTTTAAAATCCCAATTCCTCATAAGAAAATCATCATCATTGTCATCATTAATAATATAGGCTTGTTGGATCCTCTTTTCATTTTCCTATTTCTTCTATCTTCTCTCTGTGCTAACATGGTACCATGACAGTTAATTAAAAAAATCACTAATACATCCACCCTGCATCCACGAACTATTAGAATAATGCATATCATAGCATATCATATAGGAAACATTAATCATCTCACATGCACTGCATATCATCATTAATATAGGTTGGTTATTCTAAGCATCTCAGACACCATAAATTTGCATTCATTTTATAAATGTATCATAACATAGGCATTATTAAATCATATCATATACAAAAAATCCATTGCATAATCACATATGCATCATCATGTCATCGCATAAGAACCTCATAATCATTACACATCATAAATCATTACATTTCAATAGGCATATCAAATCATAATCATTTCACGTCATCATCGCATATTATAAGTACATTATTCCATATCATAAAAATTGCATTCATGAATCATTGCAAAACATGAATCATCGCACATGCATATCATATCACATAGTATAAAGCATAATCATCTCATATCACCATTTCATGATACTTTATTATTCTAAATATCTTGAGAAATAATTGCATCCATATCATTGCATTTATACCATTACATTCACAAATCATAAATCATGATGCATAATCATAATCATAATCATAACCATTGTATGTCACCATAAGTCATCTCATATCATAACATTATCATAATAATTTCACATCATTACATTACATTCATATCCATCACATAATATATATAACATCATGACATCCATATATTACCATCATAAATGCATAAGGAAAAATACAAAAATAGTGCATTTACATATCATATATGCATCATCACATCATATGAGAAAAGGATATAATTTTTTTTGCATCACATCATAGCATCATACATCGTATTATATCACATAAAATAAATGCATGCATCACATAAGATAGAGTCATAACATCACATATAGGAAATTCAATACATCCATCCACCATGCATAAATAAAATATGACACATCTCATAAATAAATCGATCAATCATATATATCATAAAAAATGTAACTGTCATGGTACAAATATCAGGATCAAATGTGTGTATAAATCAAGTATACAATACCCACGAGGCTATAAAAAATGGAGCTCGTGGATCAAAAAGAATACTGCCAATCAAAAAGGTATCATGGTGGCTAGCCCTACTGGCTTCTCCCCTCGCCCACCTGTCTCTCAGCTTGATCCTCAAGCTGTCTCATCCCTATCTGTTGAGAAAAATATAGAACTTGAGCCCCTGTTGGTATGGCTTGTCGATAGTACAACTTGTAATACTCTACCTCTCGAATATCCTCACGATACATCTGCACTGAGACTGTCCCACCCTGAGAGGCAATGACCATACTCTCTAGTTGTCATATCCTACCTATCATATGGTCTTTCTCTGACTTGGCCTAGTCCCTCTTAGTAGTCAATGTCCAAACCTATGCCTGTAAACCATGAACCTATGCTTGTAACTGTTGAATCAAGGCATCTCTCTGGTCTAGCTGAGGTGGTGGACATGGCGGAGGCTACTACTAGTGGTCTCTTGGGGCATCTCTCTGCTTCCTATCCCCATGTATCTACTAGTATATGGGAACTTGATCCCTCTATCCCCTCTGATCTTGAGGTGGTCGACCTCCATCCCCATCCCCATCTCCATCCCTGTCTCCTTTGCCTCCTCACCCCCTACCTCGCCTTGCTAATCTGCCTTTGTGCCTTTGCTGTGGGAGGTTGCTCCTGGAACTGTCAATCTAATGGGTGGTTAGAACCATGTAGTATATGTCAATGTAACCCCTACATCTACCTCTCCCTGATCATATGTCCATGGCCTAGCCACCAACTGTCTAAAAGAAGTGACTACCTCCTTGGATGGGATCGGCCTACCCTATGTAGTCTCCCTCATAGTATAGGGAAATATGGCCATGTACTGGTCATTGGGTCTATCATGTCTGTCCCCAATTGCCTAGAAAACCGATCTAGAAGGTATCACTCTATCATGGTATGCTCTTTACCCTGTATGAATCTATCCTACCTAGAAAAAAAGAGTTTTTGAACATCATCGTACCAGACAGGTATGCCCGACAAAGGTGTCTAGGTGAAAACTGTCATATCATCAATAAGCCTCCTCCAATGAGGGATGTCGGTTGCTCCTATATGAGTAAAAGTAATCAAGGACCCTTCGTACTGTTAGACTATAGGATCATCTGGCTCTAGGACAATCGGTGTAATGCATGGATGAAGCACTACAATGTGCCCCCAGGACCAGATATGTAAAAGAGTCACCTCGGCCCCGATGGCTCTACTGTCCAAGTATGCAAACTCATGAAGATTATGGTAGAGTGAGGCCAACATCACTGGCCCCCATGCAAAATACTCTCTCCTATGGAGCATCCGCTCCCATGCAAGACCCCATCTTGGACTAAAGTATGAGCCGCGCTGATCTAGTGCCAAAAGGCCTAAAATGATAGCAGCAATAATCAATCTAAATGTGGGCACAGTGCCCCTATATTACTCAAGCTCAATCTAGACCTCAACAAAAATAAGATCATCTAGGCCCATAAACTCTTAGCAGACATCTTTCCTATCATCCAAATCATAGATCACTCACTCTTTATGGATCGATAATTGAAGGATCCGCCAAACATCCTCTAGAGTAATTGTCACCTCACATGTGGGAAAAATTATGATGTCTCACTGTGCCATCGCCCTGCTAAAGTTGTCATCATGTCCAAATGTATCAAGACAGGAGGAGCATAGGTGACGTACCATAAACCTATCACCCCAAGGTGATCCTAGAGCAACTCATGCATACCAACCAATCAGTTAAGAATCAGAGACTTGTGCTCTCGTGAATGAAGAATCCCTAGGTCCTCCTGCACAAGTAAAGCCACAATGTCAAGTTTTGTGAAAAAATCAGGATCCTATTTTAAGTTTTCGTAATTGAAACAACAAATGCATCATTGTTTGAAATTGCATCATTGTTTGGAAGTTCCAAACTGCGCTGCTAGAACCCTCTAAACTCCAAACTGCTCCGTCATGTCACAGTTTAACTCCGGATCATTTTGAACCCTAAACCTTAATTCCAAAGTGCACCATAGCGGCACAATTTGCAAAAGTGGCAGAATTTTCCACCTAAACCCTAATTTATAAACTAACCCATGATGGTGCAAAACTCGATAGCGACACTATTTAAGGTCGTGCGACATCGATTGAGCACTTTCAATGGTGCCAAACAATGCCTCTTGACCCTAATTAATGCACACAAAAATAAAAATGAAAAGTCAGGTAAGGGTCACATACTGGTGGTCCTGCATTGGTTGGCCTCTGGTGTACTTGCACTCAATCCAAAACCTGATGTGGAAGCACTCGTTGCACCTCTCAAACAATGGTTAGAGCTCTAAAATGCAAAATCTCTTAAGGCTGAATGTGCAAATGAATTGGAAGTGACCCCTTGGGGCCTATTTAAGCTTGAAAGTTAGGGTTTTTTGACCTTGTTTATTCATCCAACTAGGGTTTTGGACCCCTGATCTTGCTTTCGCCTAGCCGAGGGTCATTTTGCATCATTTTTTCATGTTTTGGCATGTTTTTGGCATCTTGGACCCTTTTTGGACTCGTCAGGCAACTTGTCCTCTATCGCGAGATCACCCAAAAATCCAAGTTCTCGTCTGATCTCTTGAGGGGGTAGTATACTAGTGTAATCCTTCTCATTGGGGCAACAGTGGGGCATCTGAATTTTTTTTTTAAAAATGAATTTTGATCTTGGAAATTTATTATTTGAACCAACGCAGCAGGTACATTGCTTCAAAGAGGGGCAAAATGTAGACACATAAAATATACAGATTGATTCTATACACTTGATCTTGATCTTACTAACACTAGTTCATCCTGAATAATCTCCTCTACTAGTAATTTAATTAAATAATCTTTATTTAATTAAATTCATCATATTTCCTTGCTTAATTAAATAAATCAAATTTATCTGATTAAGTCATCATCTCCTAGTAATTAAATAAATCATTATATTTAACTAATCCTATGGTCTCTCTTTTAATTAAATAATTAATTTTATTTAATTAATCTCTAAAGTCATCTCATTTAAATTAAATAAATTTATCTTTATTTGATTAAAAAAAAAACACCATTCTCTTTAATTAAATAAATTAAACTTTATTTAATTAAGTCTAAATTCATATTCCTCTCAATTTTGATTTAAATCAATTCAAAAATCTACATCAAATTGTCACATAAGCTAATATCCTTTTAAATTAATCAAATCATGATTAATCTTAATCTTAATCCCTCAAATCCTCTAGTTTTGCAACTTGCACAAATAAATCATTTTAATTGATTTATTAAATATCCTATTTTCTCTCAACATGGCATCAAAGAGGGAATATTCTTCAAATTCAAAAATCCCTCCAAAAGGGTGTGTACATCCAACAAGGCATTAAAATCCTCTTACATGTCCTTTGTCTTGATCCAGGTGGCATTTAATCCATTCCTTTCCCCCTCCAGCTTGTCATTTCACTAATTTCAAATTCCACCTAACCACATTTATCTGCACATTCATCAAAATGTGCTCATTCCTCCACTCACATGTTGACAAGTGGCCTCTTCCTATTGGTTGGTCTTTTGTCCCACATTCATCCCTTTTGCCTCTTTCTCCATCATTCTCTTCTATTTATAGAAGTCTCTCATTTGAATTTTGGATCCACAACTTCATGCAACATTATTATCTTTGAGTTTTGAGCAATTTCCATCAATTTTCATCCATTTTCATATTGTCATAGCTAGGTTATGAATAAATTTTATCAAGGAGCATCAAATCTTCACCATTGATCATCAAGCTTGTAAGGAATTGGGAAAGGGCCATTTTCCACATCAAAATGACACCAATTCTCCTATGGGATTGAGAGTTTGAGCATTTAAATAGGATTTAGTAGATTTTTCATTGTGTTCTTCATTTTATTCCTCATTTTTATGTTTCAAATGGATTTCATGAGGAATGTTGTTTCTAACTTGCATATTGGACTAATTGTGTGTTTTTTCTTTGTGTTTGTATAGGTCTAGTATCACCATTCATAGTGGGTAATAGATAGTGGTTGCTCTAAGCACATGGCTAGTGATAACAGAAAATTTATCAAACTCAACAAGTATATGGAATGATCAGTGATTTTGAGAGATAACACTACTATAAACATACATGGTAAAGGAACTCTAAGCATAGATGGAATATTTCCTACATGTGATGTCCTTTATGTTGAAGGATTGAAGCACAATCTGCTAAGTGTTAGTCAAATGTGTGAAAATGGTTATAAAGTTACATTTAATACAAAAGGATATAAGATTAGGAAATCAGGAAGACTTGTTGCTAAAGGGAAAAGGACTGGAAGCGACCTTTATAATCTTAGTGAAGTAAATGGTCAAATTTGTCAGATAGGACAAGTTGATTAGATTTGGTTATGGAATAGGAGAATGGTCCATGCAAATTTTGATAATTTGGTAAAAGAAAGTTCAAGAAGGCTGGTAAGAAACATGCCTAAGATAACCAAGCTTGTAAACACAACTTGCAAGGAATGTCAACAAGGTAAGAAAACAAGGGTCAAATTTTAAAAAAGAGAGTATGCAACTGCAAATCCTTTGGAGTTAGTTCACTCTAATCTTTGTGGTCCCACAAGGAAAAGAGGATTGAAATGTGAGAGGTACTTCATTTTGTTTATAGATGATTACTCAAGAATAACATGGGTAACCTTTTTGAAGGATAAGTCATAGGAATTTGAAAGATTCAAGATCTTTAGAGCAATGGTTGAGAAGGAGATTGACAAAAGGATCAAATTATTAAGGTCTGACAGAGGTGGAGAATTCACATCAAATGAATTTATAGAATATTATGAGAAGCATGGAATCAAAAGGAAATACTCTACAACAAGGAATCGATAACATAATGGAACAGTTGAGAGAAAAAACAAAAAAGTCAAATAAATGGTCAGGGAAATGCTAAATGAGGCCAAATTACTTGATATTTATTAGAGAGAAGAAGTACATACAAAAATATATACCTTGAATAGATTTTAATTAAGGGTGAACAATGAAAAGACCTCATAAGAATTGTGGTATGGAAAACCTACTTCAGTGAAGTACTTCAAAGTGTTTGGTAGCAAGTGCTACATCAAGAGAGAAGAAGATAACCTAGGAAGCTTTGACTCTAGATGTGATGCAAGAATATTTCTTGGATATTACACCCAAATTAAATCCTTCAAATGCTACAACAAAAGGCTGCACAAAATTATAGAGTATCAATGACAAGGTTGATGAGGAGTTGAAGCATGTTTAACTTGGCAAAGATAGCTATAAAGTTGAAACAAAACCTGAAGTGGAAGTTGTTGATGAAGATCCTAAAGAAGAGAATGAGAAGGCACCTGCAAAATATGTTCTAAAGGATCACTGAAAATATAAATGAAGGAGTTCAGACAAGGAGAAGAGCTGCAAAGAACAAAAAACAATTCAATTTTTCTCTCATGTCTCAAATTGATCCTAGGAGCTATGTTGAAGCCAACAAGGATGAGAGCTAGATAAAATCAATGCAAGAAGAATAGAGTTAGATTGAGAAGAACAAAACTTGGGAATTAGTTCCAAGACCCCCAAGCAAGAATGTGATAGCTACAAAAATGATCTTTAAAAATAAGCTCAATAAAGATGGATTTGTTGCAAGGAATAAGGATAGATTGGCGTGCAAAGGATATGCATAGGTGGATGGTATAGATTTTGAAGAACCATTTGCTCCAATGGCTAGATTGGAAGCCATAATAATTTTCCTAGAGTTATTTGTTTATAATAAGTTCAAAGTCTATCAAATGGATTCCAATTCTACTTTCCTTAATGGGAACCTAGAAGAAGAAGTCTACATAGAACAACCTAAAAGTTTTCAATTGTCAGAAGAAGATGGTTATGTTTGAGACTGAAGAAAGCACTATATGGTCTAAAATAGGCACCTAGAGCATTGCATTCAAGACTAGATCAACAACTATAACAATAAGGATTCAAGAAAGGGTATGTAGACAACAATTTGTACTTTAAATTAAAATTTGAGCCTATGTTACTTGTTGTATATGTGGATGTCAACATTTTTTGTGGTAGCAATGACAAAATGTGAAAGGAGTTTGCTACACAAATGCAAAATGAATTTTACATGTCAATGCTTGGAGATCTCTCTTTCTTCCCTGGTCTATAGATAGCACAAATTGATGAAGGGATATTTATATCCCAAACTAAGTATGCTAAGGAAATGCTCAAGAAATTTGGGATGGAAGATAGCAAAACAATTGGTACCCCCATGATAACTAGATGTAAATTGAGAAAGATAGATGAATCCATTGATGCAAACCAAAACATGTATAGATCAATGATAGGTAGCTTTTTGTGCCTAACTGCATCAAGATTGAATATCATGCAAGCAATGTGTATGGTTGCAAGATTCGAGTTGCTCCTAAAGATTCACATGTCAATGCAATAAAAAGAATATTTATATATATCAAGAGTACTATTGGCTATGGACTGTGGTATCCCAAAGGTGAAGATTTCAATTTGACAACATATACAGATGTTGATTGGGTAGGAAGTGTGGATGCTATAAGAAGCACTAATGGTGATGTATTCTTTCTCAGAAACAAACTTGTTTCATGGCTGAGGAAAAATCAAGAGTCAGTTACTTTTTCTATAGTTGAAGCATAGTATGTGGTAGTAATGGCATGTTTTACTCAAGTGTTGTGGATGAGGCAAACACTTAAAGAAATCAAGGTAGAGTAAAAATAACCTATCTCTATTATTTGTGACAATTCAAGTGCTATAAAATTTTCAAAGAATCTAGTGATGCACTCTTGGACTAAACATATTTAATCAAGTATCACTTTTGAGAGAAAAGGTTACAAATCAAGAAGCCACCATGGAATATGTGCCAACTAAGGATTAGGTTTCACCAAGCCTCTTCCCAAAGACAAATTTGAGTATCTGAGATAGAATTTGGGAGTGGTTGCTCCTTCCTCACATCAATAATTATTAGTGATAAGTCCATGATTCAAACGGGAGCTTCACAAGGAGATTTATATAGTCCTAGAAGAAATGAGAAAATTCAAGTCAAGTATGATTGGTTTTATAAATTTCTAATGACTTGATGGTTGCAGTTATCATGGACACACTACTTTATTTGATAAAGGGGGAGAAAAGCTTGATCAAAGAAGATGGTGTCCTAGAAAATCCCTTTGCCATTGATTTCAAAGGGGGAGATGAAGTCCAAATGCTCTGGTAGTTGAACTTTGACTACTAAGGAGGAGAAAATGGACAAATGCTTTAGATACTCTAGAAGATTGTCAAAGTGGAATTGTGACTACAAATGGTTTAGTGCCTAAGGGGGATATTGAGACAAGTTGTTGTGAGGAGCTTCAATTCAAATTTCATTAGAAGATAATGCAAGTCTAAGAAGAAGTTGATTCTAAATTTTTACGTGTAGAGCATTTAGTTTTGTCATCAATGGCAAAGGGGGGGATTGTTGGCAATATGATTTTCATAAATGTCAAAATGGGTATCTGAGTGATATCCAATTAGGGAGATTGTTGGCTCATTGATGTCAAGAGGGCATCATAAGTATGTCAAAAATAAATATTTTTAGCATTATGTTATCATTAAAGAAAAAATTTAAGAGTTATAAGAGTTTGGGCATCAGGCATCGGGCTTACCTTATATCGCTTTCTAAAGAAAGAAGAAGATGGATTATTTGAGCTAAGTCTAAGCAGATTTTGGACTTAGGGATTTAGTCATACCTTATACCAAATGCCTCAAAGAAATGAAGAAATAATGAGTAAAGTCTAAAAATCATCAAACTTCAAACTTCATTCATACCTTATACATAATTCTCAAAGGAAATGAAGGCAAAAAGGGTAAAGTTCATGTAGCGTCGAAAAAAGGTCCTTTGGCCTTTTCACGCTCGTTTGGGTCCTCCTTGTGGATTTTGGCTTAATGTTTCCTTGATTTAATTTTGTAATGTGGATAACACATTCACATTAGGTCTTGGGCCCTTGTGAACTAATGTATTTTAATGGTACCTTATAAAGGTGTTGTAAAGTGTTGTAACACACTCTCAAACTTTTCTAGGGTTTTATCAATTATTTAAACATAGTAAATATAATTTCAATCATAATTTACATTAACCTTACCTTATTTGGTGTGTTGTAAAGTGTTGTAACACACTTTCACATTCCTCTAGGCTTGTCATTAATATTTGGGCTTTCTTATGCTTTAATTGGCCCCATTTTACATCCACAAGCCTTATTTATGTGTATTTTTTAGGATAATCCTGACAAAAGGCATTTAAAACATCAAAATCCCAAAAACCAACCTCAAATCCCTAATGTGGGACTCATTCACCATTCTGGGTGAATGAGTCCCCTTAGGTGGGACCCATTCGCCCAAGGTGGCGAATGAGTCCCTTTTAACTCAAAAATCAAATTTTATTTAAATCTTTGACGAGATTTTATTCTCCAAGATCCAATGTCAGCTTGTAGTGTTTTAATTTTGGAAATTCTTGCATAATTGAGTATAAATACAAGGTTCTTTCACTCATTTTAAGCCTAGCATCCTAACATTCTAGAAAGCAATCAAGTGATCCTTATAGAAAATTGAGTTCAAAAGAGCATTTGAGCAAGAGCATTCAAGGCTTTCAAGGGTAGATTATCAAGCATTCAAGAGAATTCAAGAGCATCAATCATCATGTTAAAGATCACATTCTTCATGTCTGTTATTGTGCTCACAATTGTGATGCAGAGTTCATGATCCAAGCAAGCTTTGCATTCAAGCTCTATCAACATCAAGCAAGAGTCAAGAACCACATCCATTGCAGCCATTTCAAGCATTATTGCAACACTTTATTATTAGGGTTTGGTGAGTTGCAACATTACCTTTTGTTCATTCATCATTCTCCCTTTATATTTTCTTTCATTTCAAGGTTTAATTACCTACAAGGGGCTTGACCAAGGTAGACCCCTATTCTCTAACACCACAACCATTTTCCCTCTTCTTGTGTGTGATTTGTAGGTCTAGATTGTAGATTTATCAAGGAGAAAGATTGGAAAAGTTTTCATCAAGTTGTAAAAGAAATTTAGAGTGGTGAAAGTTGTGGACAAGCCTTGGAGAATCTTAGAGGTCTACAGGTTGAATTTTGCAGTTTTGGACCCTGATCTAAATCAAGAACAAAAGAGTAGACTAAGATCTACATGATATAGTTTTGAATTTCTAAAAATCTAGAAGTGGACTGATTCATCACTCTTTGTGAATGAGTCCCATTGTACCTATCTATGAGGGATTTTTGCATATTTGAGTACCCATTTATCTGAAACTTGTTTCAGTATAGTTTACCCAAAATTGGACTGATTCACCTAGCTTGGTGTATGAGTCCCAGTTGGCTCCAATAATGGATTTTTCAAGATTCCAGATCTCCATTCTACCTTCTTCAGTTCCCTAGGTGCACATTCCCAGTTTTATAGTTTTATGTTACATTTTACTTGCATTTCTAGGTCATCTTGCATCCTACATTGTGTTTTCAAATATTTTATTTTCCAAGTTTACACTTGGTGGTGAAACCCTCATTTCTTATGATTCAATCCCTTAGGAAATTCCCTTTTCTAGATTTCAATCTCCTTTGCATTGAAATCTCAAGGGTTTGTTCTTGAGTGAAACACCCAAGAAGAAAATTGAACTCTCTCCTTTTAGGTCTAAAACCCTAGAAGTCGTAGAGAGAGTGTTCACCATTTTCCTCATTTCATTTTGGTGAACCTGCATTTAGAGCATTACATTTATGATTTGGAGTGAATTTACATCCTAGATTTTGGCTTGGATTAACATTGCATTAGATCTTGCATTAGTTAATTGGCATTCTAGGGTTTCAATTTTTATGCATTAGTGAAAAGCTCATTTATCTTTCATTATTGCACTTAATTTCATTGAAAATCAGAAAATTTGTGCATTTTCATCTCAAGTTTGCATCAAAACATAAAAATCATAAAATTCAATTCAAAAATTCTGAAAATTTTCAAAAAAAATAGTACCTGGACTCATTCGCCACCTTGGACGAATCAGTCCCTTTGCATATTTTGCACTACATTTTATGTCATTTATAGTTTATTTTTTGAGTTTTTGTTTATTCTTACTGCCTTTGTGTTTTAGTTTCTAAATTTTATGTTTCATTGCATTTAGCTTACATTCATCTTGTGCATTGCTAAAAAAACAAAATTGCATTCACAACATTGTTGCATAGTTTAGAATCTGAACTTTGCATCATGGATATGTGCTTTGGAAAACTTTGGATGTCCTTAAATTTCTTAGTGGATGTGTCAAGTTGTGCCTTTGGAAATGACCCTAATGACATTGAACTCAATCATGCTCACTCAGCTCCTAATGCATGTCCTCCTCGTGATGTTGACATCATTGGAGAAGATGATGACAATGACTAGGCTCTTAACGGTTATCTTAACAACCTTGAGGCTAATGCATCCTTTTATCCATCCATAAATGAACCAAAGCCTCCTACCATACCACCTCTTGATATTTTTGGTTACTTACATCCTGAAACAAACGTTGAACCTAAGTTCCCTACAATAGGTGAACCTAGTTCCTTTGAGAAAATAAACACTCAACCCTTTTATGATAACAAGGTCACAAACACTCCCATAAATCTTCAAGAAACATATGGAAAGGCTTCAAAATCTTAAGAAAACAAGGGTGTGATACAACAAGTGAACATGAAATTCATCAACTCCTTGAACAAATACCAGCTAAGGAAAATACAAAAGGGATAGGATATCAAGATCCCCCTTGCAACAAACATGTTCCTAAAGAATATCTAAGGCTTCATAGTGAAAGTACGGTTATTTTAGATCATCATCCTGACTTGAATGTTCTCCTTCCTAAAGAATAGACAATGATTCCCAAAAATGAGACGATATCCTCATGTCCTCCTCTGTAACCCTCAACTAGAGAAGTCGGTGAAACTAGAAAACACAAAAGGCCTTACAAGTTGTACAAAAACTACAACCTCCTCACCCACCACCTGAAATTGAATAGAAACTACAGATGCTTCTCAACAAAGGATTCATAACATTGCCTCTGATGAATAGATTAGTCCTCTATCCTAAGGATGCTAAGGTAACACATTGCGCATATCATCGAGTTCTCAGATATAGTACCAAAGAGTGTCGTGCATCCCAATTAATATTAAAAAACTTTCACTTTGATGGCAATTAATTTCATCGTGTGATTGCCTAGCATTGTTTCCCACCTTGCCATGTAATAGTTGTAGAACATCCTCTTCTCATTGTTACATGACCTTTCCCATCACATACCTCGACTCATTCTTATCTCACACTTAGTGGGGGCATGAAGTTGATAGCCTTGTCCTATTAATGCATTTGTTCTTGTCCCTTGGGTTCGTCGTTCCCCTTCTACTTATATAGACTGAGATTGGGAGGTGGATGAATTTCTTGTAGGTTGACTCACATTTTCCTTACTAGCCTTTTGCATTATTTCTTTTTGAATTTATTTTGTGTGATTGCATGTGCGTGATGTGATCCCCCATGACGTTCTATTTTCTCTCTCTTTTTGACATTCCTCTATTTGTACCTTAATTCTTCTCTATGTCATGCATCTCTTTTTATTTTGCATCTTTATCCTTTTCTTGTTTTTTCCTTTTTGGGAAGATGCAAGGCATTGATACATTCATGTCTCTTTCATGTTGACCCAAAAGGATTTCTTTTCTTTTCCCTTTTTCATTTCATCTTTATCCTTTTCTTGTGTTTTCCTTTTGGGGATGACACAAGGCATCAAGACATTTATGTCTCCTTCATGTTGACCCAAAAGGATTTCTTTTATTTTTCCTTTTTCATTTAATCTTTATCCTTTTCTTGTGCTTTCGTTTTGGGGATGACACAAGGCATCAAGACATTAATGTCTCCTTCAAGTTGACCCAAAAGGCTTTCCCTTTTCTTTTTCCTTTTTCATCTTTATCTCTTTCTTGTGTTTTACTTTTTGGGATGATGCAAGGCATCGAGACACCTTATGTCTCTTCCATGTTGACTCAAAAGGTTTTCCTTTGTTTTCTCTCTCTTCATGTCATTCTTCCAGTTCTATGTGTATTTGGTGGATGATGACAGTTCTGAGCTCCTTAAAAATAATGCAGCAAAGAACATACTAACCCCAAATCCATAGATCCCTTATGTGTTTGGTGTTTTCATTTTTGGGGAAACCCCTCTCTTTTCCTTTTATCTTGCATGACATAGCCTTACTCAGAAACATATGACTTGGCATAGGGCTTTCCAAGTTGGCTCTCATGTCTTTCTTCTTGTTAACATTGTTTATTCGCTACTTTAAAGTAATTGATCACAACATGGTGTTTAGCGATTTATTTTAAGTGGGGACATACATTGGAATTATTCCTTTGCATTTTCTCTTTTTCATGGTTCTTAGTGCAACCTTTTTACTTCATACAATGCGTTTTTCACTTTGTGGATGAAATTGGGTGTGATGTCCTTCATGATTGTGATCTCTCTTAGCATATTACATTCCTCTTAGTGGTTTGATGCAACACACTGTATCCCCTAAGTTGTGAATTTTCTATTCTTTTATTGGTCCTCTCTTGGAGACATTAGGCACAATGTTCCCTAAGTTAAAAACCTCACATGAACTAAGCAAGACTCATTTGAAAATTTCCTATTTTTGCATTTTGCATATTTTTTATATGGCCACCTTGCATAATAGAGCTTGCATGCCTATGGATCCATCTTGTTTGTTCATGAGCTTTAAGCATACAAAGTTTTTCTTGTCTCATGAAGCTCGAAATGTCATTTTGTGTGGCGCCTAATTAAAGTTATTACGAGGTATAACTTTGGTATGGTTGACTGGGAAGCCAAATCTGAGGCATGAATTTCCCCATAGCCACTTGCATGTGTGTGATTAAATACCAACCATGAGTGTATGTCTCTCACCTCTTAATACTTCTCACCTAAAGAATAGCCAAGAGTTCCATCACCTCAGAGTGAGTATGAATTTTTCTTTCAAAAAAATACTCTAGATCTAATCCACATTGTGATTGAAAAATGATCAAAGCTTGATTCGAATTTCTCCTTTATTTATTTTTCATCTTTGGCAGTGTATGATTGGCCTTGTCACTATTCTTTATATAATTTTCATGTGTGTCCCTTTGTACTTATGTGGGTTTTCCATGGGATCTTGATCCCGGGTGCTTGATCATCCCTCTTGATCATTGTTGTCTCATCTTGCTAGCATTGGTACACTAGAACCCCCCCTTGATGCGTATTTGTCTACTTTAGTGTGAGTTTGAAGTAGGTTCCTCCTCTCACTAAAGTGAAGGCTAAATGTAGCATTGAAAAAGGGTCCTTTGGATTTTTCGTTCTCATTTGGATCCTCCTTGTGGATTTTGGCTTAATGCTGCGATGATTTAGTGTTGTAATGTGGATAACACATTCACATCAGGTCTTGGGCCCTTTTGAACTAATGTATTTTAATGGTACCTTGTAAAGGTGTTGTAAAGTTTTGTAACATACTTTCACACTTTTCTAGGGTTTTATCAATTACTTAAACATAATAAATATAATTTCAATCATAATTTACATTAACCTTTCCTTATTTGGTGTGTTGTAAAGTGTTGTAACACACTTTCACATTCCTATAGGCTTGCAATTAATTTTTGGGATTTCTTATGCTTTAATTGGCCCCATTTTACATCCACAAGACTTAATTATGTGTATTTTTTAGGATAATCTCGACAAAAGGAATTTAAAACATCAAAATATCAAAAATCCACCTTCAATTCCTAAGGTGGGACTCATTCTCCATTCTAGGTGAATGAGTCCCCTTAGGTGGGACCCATTCGCCCGAGGTGGCGAATGAGTCCCTTTTAACTCAAAAATCAAATTTGATTTAAATCTTTGACAGGATTTTATTCTCCAAGATCCAATGTTGGCTTGTAGTGTTGTAATTTTGGGAAGTATTGCATAATTGAGTGGGTGAAGCCACAATAGTGGTTTACAATTTGATGGAGGAAGTAAAACTAAGAAAAAATGACCCCATGGCAAAAAAAATTGGTTTTAGGGGTTCGAACGAACCTATAAGTTTGAATGAACCCAAAAGTGGTTCGCTTGAACTAGGGTTCAAGTGAACCCATTAATTAATAGGCCCACATTTCCCACCCAAAAAAACAAAAGGAAATGAAAATTGAAGGGTGGTTCACTCGAACCAGGGTTCGTACGAACCCCCCTTATCCCTCATGCTCCCCCTGAAACATAAAAATAACTATTTTTTTTCACTTCGGAGCTCACTTTGAACATGAAAATGGTGGAGACTTCACAAACCCAATTGGAATCAAGTAGTCCTTGGAATGAGCTATCCAATGAATATAATTTTAATATGTTTTTGTTTTATTATGTATTTGTTTTTTTAGTTTTATTAAACATAAGTTTTTCACCAAAAATGAAGGTCTTTGTTCTAAACATGTGGAAAAATAGCATGTTATAAAAAAAATGGAAAAATATGAGTGCACCAGATATTGAAGTCCTTGATCCAACAAAAAATTAAAATTGAATTTTGATATATACAAAAAAAGTTACACATTATATGATTGCGCTATGTCTAAATTGTAATTGGTTTGACTTTGAAACTCTATTAAAGAAAAAATATTCAATAAAATACTATCTAACCAAGTTGAAGCACTAGATATCAGAGTTACAAATATAAATTCAAAAGAATTGGAATTTTATCCTTCATGGAAAAAAATGTTATGTGTTATACGGTGTGCGCCACTTTTTAAAAATGTTGTTTTCTGAAAAAAACTAGTTTTCGAGGGAGATGGAAAAAAAGTGCAATCTGATTCCAATTTTTTTGAAAAGAATGTTTTTAGAATCTAGAGACAAAATGTGACGTAAATCTAGTTTGCATCATCTTCAAATTCCTCATGGTTTAGCCACTATAGGTGCCCGAAAGTGAAGATTTAGTTAAAAAAAAAAAAAATTTAGTATCCAGTTTGGCCAAAAATTGTAAACCACTATTGTGGGATCACCTGAGTATAAATGCAAGGTTCTTTCACTCATTTTAAGCCTAGCATCCTAAAATTCTAGAAATCAATCAATTGATCCTTATAGAAAATTGAGTTCACAAGAGCATTTGAGCAAGAGCATTCAAGGCTTTCAAGGGAAGATTATCCAACATTCAAGAGAATTCTTCAAGAATCAATCATCATGTCAAAGATCACATTCTTCATGTCTATTATTGTGCTCACAATTGTGATGTAGAGTTCATGATCCAAGCAAGCTTTGCATTCAAGATCTATCAACATCAAGCAAGAGTCAAGAACCACATCCATTACAACCATTTCAAGCATTATTGCATCACTTTATTATTAGGGTTTGGTGAGTTGCAACATTACCTTTTGTTTATTCATCATTCTCCCTTTATATTTGCTTTCATTTCAAGGTTTAATTACCAACAAGGGGTTTGACCAAGGCAAACCCCTATTCTCTAACCCCACAACCATTTTCCCTCTTCTTGTGTGTGATTTGCAGGTCTAGGTTGCAAATTTATCAAGGAGCAAGATTGGAAAAAAATTCATCAAGTTTTCAAAGCAATTCAAAGTGGTCAAAGTTAAGGACAAGCCTTGGAAAAGCTTAGAGAAGGTCTATAGGTTGAATTTTGTAGTTTTGGACCTAAATCTAAATCAGGAACAAAAGAGCAGACTAAGAGCTACAGGATCTAGTTTTGAATTTCTAGAAATCTAGAAGTGGACTGATTTGCCACTCTTGGCGAATGAGTCCCACTGTACCTATTTGTCAAGGAAATTTGCAGATTTGAGTACCCATTTGTCTAAAACTTGTTCTGACATAGTTTACCTGAAATTGGATTGATTCGCCTAGCTTGGCGTATGAGTCCCAATTAGCTCCAATAGTGTATTTTTCAAGATTCCAAATCTTCATTCTCCCTTCTTCAGTTTCTCAGGTGCACATTTCCAGTTTCACTATTTTATTTACATTTTACTTGCATTTCTAGGTTATCTTGCATACTACACTGTGTTTTCAATAAAAAATATTTTCCAAGTTTACACTTGGTGGTGAAACCTTCATTTCTTATCATTCAATCCCCTAGGACATTCCCTTTGCTAGATTTCAATCTCCTTTGCATTGAAATATCAAGGGTTTGTTCTTGAGTGAAATGCCCATGAAGAAAATTGACCTCTCTCCTTTTAGGTCTAAATCCCTAGAAGCCCTAGAGAGAGTGCTCATCATTTTCCTCATTTCAATTCAAAAGGGTCAGGTGTCAGACTCTGGCAAGAAGCATTATGCCTTACCTTGTCGGGCATCAAAGGTTGGTTATAAGGCTTACACCTTATTAGAAATTCAAGAAAGGAGTATGATGGATACCCAAACACCGATACCTGAAAGGGTTTCAAGGATCATGGGTTTGGAAGAACAGCTTACGCCTTATCAAAAGGAAAGCAAGCGATAAGAAGAAATCACAAAGGGCAATACCCAAAAGGGTTAAGTCAACCAACACTTGTGAAGGAAATGTTTTAGACATCATTTTTCGGACATGTTCCTTAAGTCCTTTGAAACATTTCAAGCATGAGGGAAATAGGATACTTGACATCCGACCCTCAATGAAAAAGAAAAATAAGGTTGGTGAAGTAGATGATGCATACATCTTGGTGGGTCCCAATGTTAGGTAGCATAGAAATGCAAGAAATGATGCATGACAATTGTTGGCTAGATCGGGTAGTTCAAGGCATCACATTTATTGCTCTTCAAACATGAATCAATCCTATGTTGTGAAATTAAAATCTATGACCCACATTTAAAGGTATTATAATCAAATGGTAATGATTTAAAGGTTAAGGAGATTGAGTGATAACTGACTGATCATGGCGTGAAGAAAAACATCTATGGCTAGTAATTAATATTTTCATTCTTTCAATGGCTAGGTGGAAAAATGATGAAACTCCTAGTTAGGCAAATGAGATTGTGGCATAGAAAATGAAATTGATTGATTGTAAATGCTCCAAATAGATTTTTTCTAGGGATTGGAAGAAATGAACAACTTCATTAATGCACAAATGATCACAAAATCTAGAACAGGTTGATCAAGTATGTATGAAATTTAATGTAAATCAAATCCAAGATTGCAATATGTTAAAGATGGAGAACTCATTAAATAAGGTCGATGGTGCATGGCTCGAGGAGAAGAGTCTTTTTGACGAAGAAAAGGTGTGAAAATTTCTAGAAAAATGTATTGTGTTGGGTGATGATTAAGAGAATTCAGTGATAAAGAAACCTAGATTTAATTATAGAGAACATCATTGAGGGTATGCATTCACTGTGTAGTGCAGTGAGATAGAGCAAAGTAAAAGGGGTCAAGAAAAGAGAGAGTTATGAGTTGTTGAGATTGCAACAACACAAAAGTTAGGGGAAATTCTTGTTGAGAGGCAAAGAGGAGAATGAGAAGTTACAGAATAGGTCTGTAACATTGGATTGGATTCTTGTGAATCATTTTGTAACTAGGAGTTTTTGCTTCATAAATTTCATTGTAAATCTGATTGGTTGGTTCCATCAGAAAGATGAGTGGGTGCTCAATTAGGGAGTGGATTCTTCCTTAGAGTTGGTTCTCTTAAATCAAGGGACTGGTGTCTCCTTAGGGTTGGTTCCCTTAAACATTATAACCAACGGGGATATATTGTGAGGCTAGATTAGGACAGTAGATACTAGCATCATTTCTCATCGTGGTTTTTCCCATTTTTGTTTTTTCACATATATCTTGTGTTATGTGTATTTGTGTGTGTTTGATCTCTGCATTATCTTTAATATGATTTAAAAGGTGTTAAAATTTAAATGTTTATTGATCTAATGATTCACCCCCCTCTCAATAGATATTTGTATTCCAACATAATTATTTAGTTAAATTCACTTTATTCTCCTATTAATTGAATATTTAGGTTATTTAATTAATTCATCATTTCATGCTAATTCCCCCTTGATTAAATAATTCCCAATTATTTAATTAAAAATATTAATTCTTCTCATCCTCACAATTACATAATTTTCATAATTGTTTAATTGATTAATATCCTTCAATCCTTCAACTTACACAAAGAGTATTGTTTTTCAAAAAGGAAACATTTTCAATTCAAATTCAAATTTGTCCCTCCAATTCCAAGTATCTTCAACCTATTTTCCATAAAATGAGGGACATTTTGAGCTCTCATGAATTATCAACCTTTGATATTCCTTTATCCTTCCTCATCTCCTTGATCTTCTCTCATTCTTTGATTTCCATTTTCAATCTTATCAATTGATGAAAATTTCTAAAATCTATAAAATAAGCCCTCCCAAACATGAATTTCATTCACAATTTGCATAGCATCCTTACTCTCTAGAATTCTCGAGTCATTTCTTAAGCATTTTAGCATCTATTTTTGAATCACACCTCTCATAAAGCTTTTGCAACATGGATTATGCCCAATTTGAGAAATCCACATACACTTGGAGCATAATCCCCCAACAAGATTGAAGGTTTGCACATTATTTTAGATTCAATTGCTTTGGATTATGTATTTTACTACTTTTGTTTAAATATTTTTGATGTTGCTAACTAGATTTCATTGATTATGGCCTTGTTTGATCATTATCTTGTAGGATATTAATGTTTTTAGGATCTAGGTATTTCAATTATGGGGTATGAGGACCAAGTTGTGACACAAAAATGGTTCTTAAGATGCCACTTTTTTATTTAAATCAGAAAAGTCTAGTGTTCACAAGAAAATGAAAATAGTTAAGCTCAAAATTTGAAGATACAACAAGAACAAGAGTTGTAGTGCTCTGAATCTACTTTCTAAGATACTAATTGTTTTTAAAAATAATGAAGACTAAGGGTTTGAAAAAGGGGGGCCCATTTTAAAAAAACCAGCAACACATCTATTGTGGCCTCCCTAAAAGTTTTTTTTTTTGAATTTCAAAAATCACAATGGTGATAAATTAGCTAACACCATGTAGTTTATGCTAGTTTTTTTGGCAATTTTTTTTAATGAATATACAATATTTACTAATTTTCAAAGTGGAAACATCCTAAAAAGCTATAGTTTGAGCATTCTCCGTCCTAATTTTTTTGAAAACTAATTGAAAATCATTTTTTTCCATTGCGTGTAGAATAGAGTCTAGTTTCTAAAAGTCTATTTTTTAAAAAAATTGATGAACAAGTAAAAATCTATAGCCAGACTAGCACATGTTGGTTTTTGAAAAAAAATGAAGGAACTAACAAGAGAAGTTATAAATGAAAACCTTAACATAATAAAAATATAAAAAGAATTATTATTTTGATAACAAGAGAGAGTTTAACATCAACACAATTTTTTTATTAATTTGCATTGAAACATGTGCAAACATGATGGAGAGAATGGCTAAAAATATGTGAATTTTTTTCACCCTTTTAGAAAATCACAACCTTGGCATGAAAATATCTCCCTTTCCCTCTCTAGTTCTCTCTATCTCACCTTTCTCTCCCTCCCTCCATCTCTAATTTTCTCTATATTCCCCCTTCTCTCTCTCCTTCCCTCTCTACTTTATCTATCTCACCTCTCTCTCTCTCTATATATATATATATCCCTCCCTCCCTCCTCTCCCTCTCTCTATCTCACCTCTCTCTCTCCCTTACTTCCTACCTCTTCCTCCCTCTCTCCTTCCATCTTTAATTCTCCCTATCCCCCCTCCCTCTCTCTACCTCTCTCTCTCTCTCCATCCCTACTCCTCCATCCCTCTCTCTTGCCATCTCTACTTCTCTCTACCTACCTATCTCTTTGTACCTGTTTCTCTCACCCTCCATCCCTACTTCCCTCTCTAAATATCGCCACCTTCCTCCTTCCCTCTCTCTCTCTCTCTCTCTCTCTCTCTCTCTCTCTCTCTCTCTCTGTGTGTGTCTATCTTTGTGTCTATCTCTATCTCTATCTCTGTCTTTGTATCTCTCTCTATCTCTCTTTGTCTCTCTCTGTCTCTCTTTGTATCTCTCTGTCTCTCTTTCTCTCTATCTGTCTCTTTCTCTATCTTTGTCTCTGCCTTTGTCTCTGTCTCTATCTCTATCTCTGTCTCTATCTCTATCTTTGTCTCTATCTTTGTCTATGCCTCTGTCTCTCTATCTCTGTTTGTCTCTCTATCTGTCTCTGTCTCTCTGTCTCTATCTCTGTCTTTGTCTCTGTCTCTATCTTTGTCTCTCTCTTTATCTCTATCTCTATCTATCTTTGTCTCTATTTGTCTCTATCTATCTCTTTTTTTCTCTGTCTCTTTGTGTCTCTCTCTATATCTATGTCTCTATCTCTCTCTGTGTCTATCTATCTGTCTGTCTATCTGTCTATCTGTTTGTCTGTCTATTTGTCTATCTGTTTGTCTGTCTATCTCTCTCTCTCTCTCTCTCTCTCTCTCTCCTCTCTCTCTCTCTCTCCTCTCTCCCCCTTCCATATCCCTCCCTCCTCTCTATCTTTCTCTATTTCACCTCTCTCTCCCTCCCTCCCTACCACTCCCTCCCTCTCTCCTTCCCTCTTTATATCTCTCTATCTCCCCATCCCTCTCTCTACCTACCTATCTATCTCTCTCCATCCATACCTCTCCCTCCATCTCTCCTTTCCTCCCTCCTTCCCTCTCTTAACCTCACCACCTTCGTCTCTCTATTTAATTTTATCTATCTCAACTATCAATCGTTACCTCTCCCTCCCTCCATTCTCTCTCCCACTATCCCTCCCCTCTCTCCCACCCTCCATCCTCTCTCTCTCACCTCTCCCCCTCCCCCATTTTTCTCTCTCTCCCACCCTCCCTCCTCTCTCTCTCTCCCTCCCTCCATCTATCCTTTCCTCTCCACTTATCTCTATCTCCCCATCCCTCTCTCTCCATCCCTACCTCTCCCTCTCATCTCTCCCTCCCTCTCTAATTCTCTTTATCCCCCTTCTCAATATCTCTACCTACCTCTCCCTCTATAGCTATTTATGACTCTCTCTACCTACCTCTTTATCTCTCTCTTTATGTGATACAAAAAGGGGAGGAAGGTAGAGAGAAGGAGAGAGAGAGTAGAGAGGA
>CM021105.1:449657741-449830610 GCA_007115665.2 Sequoiadendron giganteum
AATTCTATCTATCTCAACTATCCCCTCTTTATCACTTCATCAGTCCACTCTCTCTCTCTCTCCCCCTCCCTCTCTTAGCCTCGCCACCTTCCTCTCTCTCTCTTTAATTGTATCTATATCAACTATCATTCTTTACCTCTCCCTCCCTCCCTAATCTCTCCCACTGTCCCTCCCCCCTCTCTCTCTCACCCTCCCTCCTCTCTCTCTCACCTCTCTCTACCTCCCTCCACACTCTCTCCCACTATCCCTCCCCTCTCTCTCTCCCACCCTCCCTCCTCTATCTCACCGCTCTCCCTCCCTCCCTCTCTTCTTCCCTCTCTACTTCTCTCTATCTCTTCCTCCCTCTATCTACCTAACTCTCTCTCTCCATCCATCTTTACTTATCTCTATATCCCATCTCCATATCTCTACCTACCTCTCCCTCTATAGATACCTATCACTCTCTCTCTCTACCTACCTCTTATCTCTCTCTTGATGTGAACCAATATGTGATACAAAAAGGGGAGGAAGGTGGGGAGATCAAGAGATAGAAGGAGGGAGGTAGAGAGAAGGAGAGAGTGAGAGAGAAAGAGGGGAGAGAGGGAGAGAGTGAGAGAGAAAGAGAGGAAAGGGAGAGAGAGAGAGAGCAGATGGAGGGAGAGGTAAGGAGATAGAGAGAAGAGAGGAAGGAAGAGGTAGAGGTAGAGAGAGAGAGGTGATAAAGATATTTGATAGAGAGAGAAGCGAAGAGAGGAGGAAGGTGAGATATTGAGATAGAAAGAGGGGGAGAGAGAGAATGGTGAGATAGAGAGAAGCAAGGAGGTAAGGAGAGAGTGAGAGAGAGAGTAGAGAGAGAGATAAGGAGAGGGA
This sequence comes from Sequoiadendron giganteum, assembly GCA_007115665.2. Lineage (NCBI taxonomy): Eukaryota > Viridiplantae > Streptophyta > Pinopsida > Cupressales > Cupressaceae > Sequoiadendron > Sequoiadendron giganteum. The sequence continues at coordinate 449,658,591 of CM021105.1, forward strand.
TATGGGAGATAGAGAGATGTAGAGAGGAGGGAGGGATATAGAGAGTAGAGAGATAGATGGAGATAGAGAGAGATAAGGAGAGAGAGAGAGGAGGGAGGGAGGGAGAAGTGAGAGAAAGGAGAGAGTGATACAAAGAGGGGGATGGAGAGAGAGGGGAGGGAGGGAGAGGTAGGGAGAGAGAGGTTATATCTCTCTCTCTCTCTATTCCTTCCACCAACCTTTTCTCTCTAGTTCTCTCTATCTAACCTATACCTATATCCTATTTCTCTCTCCCTCTCTCCCTCCCTCCTTCCCTCCTTCCCTCTCTCAATCTCTCTACCTTCCTCCTTACCTCTCTACTTCTCTCTATCACATCTCTCTATCAAATCTCTCTATCACTTCTCTCTCTCTAATCTACTTCTCTATCTCACCTCTCTCTATCCCTACCTATCCCTTCCTCCCTCCTCTCTCTATCTTAGCTCTCTCCTACTCTCCCTGACTCTCCTTCCCTCTCTAATTCTCTCTATATCCCCCTCCTATCTACCTACCTCTCTCTTTTTCTCTCTCTCCATCCCTACCTCTCCCTCCATCTCTCCTTCCTTCTCTAGTTCTCTCTATCTCCCCCTCTCTCTCTTCCTACCGATCCCTCCCTCCCTCCCTCCTCTCTCTCTCTTTCTCACATATATCTCATATCTCCCTCCCTCCCTCTCTCCTTCCCTCTCTATTTATATCTATCTCCCCCTCCCTTTCTCTACCTACCTCTATCTCTTTTTATTTCTCTCTCTCTCATCTCTCTCTCCATCCCCACCTCTATCTCCATCTCTTCTTCCCTCTCAAATTTTATCTACCTACCTATCCCTCACTTATTCCCTCTCTCAATCTCTCCACCTTCCTTGTTCCATCTCTAATTCTCTCTTTATCACATATCTCTCTCCCATTATATCTATCTCAACTATCCATCCTTACCTCTCCCTCCCTCCCTCCCCTCTCTCTCTCTAATTCTATCTATCTAAACTATCTCTCCTTATCGCTTCCCCTCTCTCCCCCACCCTCTCTCTCTCTCTATCCCTATCTATCCCTCCATCCTCTCTCTCACCTCCCTCCCTCCCTCCCTCCCTCCCTCTCCTTTCCTCTCTCCTTCCCTCTCCACTTCTCTTTATCTCCCCTTCTCTCTACCTACCTCTCTCTATTTCTCTCTCTCTCTCCATCCCTACCTCTCCCCAATCTCTCCTTCCCTCTATACCTATTTATCCCCCTCCCTCTCTCTACCTACCTCTCCCTCCATCTCTCCTTCCCTCTCTACTTCTCTCTATCCCTCCTCTCCATCTCTCTACCTACCTCTCCCTCTATAGATCCCTATGACTCTTTCTACCTATATCTCCCCTCCCCCTCTCTCTACCTACCTCTCTATATCACCTATACCTCTTTACCTCTCCCTCTCTCCCCTCTCTCTCTCTCTCTCTCCATCATATCCTCCCTCCTCTCTCTTTGATGTGATACAAAAAGGGGAGGAATGTGGGGAGATTTAAAGATGGAAGGATGTAGGTAGAGAGGAGAGAGTGATAGAGAAATGGAGGAAAGGGAGGGAGAGAGTGATAGATAGAGAGGGAGGGAGAGAGAGAGGATGGAGGGAGAGGTAGGGAGAGAGAGGTGAGATAGAGAGAGAAGTGGAGAGAGGAGGAAGGTGGAGAGATTAAGAGAGTGAAGGAGAGAGTGAGAGATAAAGAGGTGGAGAGAGAGATAATGGTGAGATAGAGATTAGGGAGGGAAGAAAAGAGTGAGGGAGAAAGAGGGGAGAGAGAGGAGAGAGAGAGAAAGAGGGGGAGGGAGAAAGAGGGGAGAGAGAGGGGGAGATAGAGAGATGTAGAGAGGGTAGGGAGGGGATGGAGATATAGAGTAAATAGAGAGAAAGGGGAAAGAGGGAGGGAGAAGTGAGAGGAGAGAGAGAATGAGGGGGAGGGAGAGAGAGAGGAAAGATATCTCTATCTCTCTTTCTTCCACCAATCTTTTCTCTCTAGTTATCTCCATCTAATCTATCCCTATATACCTCTTTCTCTCTCCCTCCATCCCTCCCTCTCCTCTCACAATCTCTCTACCTTCCTACTTACCTCTCTACTTCTTTCTCTATCACATCTCTCTCTATACTATCTTTCTCTTTATCTCACCTCTATCTCCCTACCTATCCCTCCCTCCCTCCTCTATCTCTTTTTCTCACCTCTCTCCCTCCCTCCCTCCCCCTCCTCCTCCTTTTCTCTCTCCTTCCCTCTCTACTTCTCTCTATCTTCCCCTCCCTCTCTCTACCTACCTCTCTCTATTTTTCTCTCTCTCACCTCTCTCTCCATCCCTACCTCTCCCTCCATCTCTCCTTACTTCTCTAATTCTCTCTATCTCCCTCTCCCTCTCTCTACCTACCTATATATATCTATTAATATCTCTCTCACCTCTCTCTCCATCCCTACCTTTCCTTCCATCTCTCCTTCCCTCTCTACTTCTCTCTACCTACCTATCCCTTTATACCTCTTTCTCTCTCCCTCCCTCCCTCCATCCTTCCCATTGTGTGGTCTCACAACATGCCCCATTTTCCCCTTGGAAAAATGTGGACCCCTCTTTTCTATTGATTTTCCCCTTATTTGCTTTTTGCTTGCTTTGGTGTGCTGCTTTTGGAGGAAATGGTAAAATTAAGTCTTGATCTAATTTGCCCAGTTCTTGCTCAAATTGATGTTTCCTCAAAATGGAGTGTTTCAAAATATTTTCCCCTTGCATTATTGATCATCTAGATTCTTGAGCTTTCAGGTGTTGGTGTTGTTGCTCTAAGGATAATGCATCTTCTGTGAAGATCACTTTTTTCCTACCTAGTCATTGCACCTGTTGAGTTATCACCCAAGAAAAGTTGTCCAAAGTATTCGCGTGTTGGAATTTTTCCTTGGTTAAGCCTGATTGCGACTTTCTTTTCTTTAGAATTGAAGACCAAAAGTTTTTGTAGAAGAGTTCATTTCAAACCAAATTGGTCTTTACCCAATCCTAGGTATCCTTTGCACCTGGTTCTCATAAACTCGGTAAGGAAAAGTCTCAACTCCTATTAATTCTTTGAAGTTGGATGATTTAAACCTTATTGTTAGTTAACCATTTAGCATCCAAGCTAGATGCTTCCTCTGATGCCATTACCTTGTAAGAAATGAAGTGACATGTAGACATGCCACGTTGGCCACCTATGTCACTTTCCTCTCAAAGGTGGGCCCTGATGTAGAAATCAAGGGGTTCATAATATGAACCCTAATCTACCATGAGAATGTAGAAGCGACATGGCAAGTGATATGATGTGAACATGAAAATTTTGCATGTACATGATCAGATCTATAATAGAATTATTGTGAATTTTGATTGTAAAGTAGAGTAGTATTTTATATTTAGATCTTCAAAGGAACTAAATTTAGCACAAGGAAGGTGCATTTTGTATCAGTTCGCATCCTTGCTATGTGGATATTTCTATTTTGTATCTATCTTTTTGTGGCTATGAGCCCTATTGGATAGTGTGTCAAGTGATCCTTTGTAATATCTTATAACCAGTTATAATATATTGTGAGCTAATCCTTACCGTGGTTTTTCCACGTAAAAGTCTTGGTGTTCATGTGTCATGTAATCTTGTGATTGTTGCATGATTTCATTCATTATTGCAATTATATATGTTTAATTAATTGGATGGATTATGATCAAATGGTTTAAGGTAATACTAATTCACCCCTCTCTCAATATTTTGGGTGTTCAAAAATTGGTATTAGAGCTTGGTTCCTCTTAAGAAGCCTAACAACTTGAGGAAGATCTTGGAGATTGAACACATGGCTGAGAAAGAGTATTTAGATCTTACTGCTGAAAGTGATTATATGACCGATAAAGAAGAACTCCAAGTTTCTCTTGAATATATTGATAGAGTTGAAGGTGAAAAGGAAAATCTAGAGGAAGCAAATGAATGTATTCAAAAATTGAGAGAAAAAATCAAGAAATTCAAAGAAAGACATAGAGAAGTTAATGAACAATTGAAGCAAGTAAATGAAGACATCACTAGAATGAAAGTACAAGTGGAAGAAAATAAAAGAATTGAGGAATTTATAAATGAAATGGTACAAAGCAAGATTGATGAATGCACAAGACTTGAAAAATAAGTGGCAACTCTGAGATTAGATCTAGAAAAATCAAGAGTTCATGAGGACAAATTCAAAATAAGTACTACAATGCTTGATGAAATAATTGTAGGACATAAACCATATAAAGATAAAGGAGGTTTGGGACTTGAGAAAGGTGAAATATCAAAGGCTAATAAGACCCCTAACAAGGTTGATAATCAAGAGAAGACTCAAGGCAATGGTAAATAAATCAGAAATCAAAGAAGCAATGCTAGAAGACCCCCTATCAAACAACCAAATTCTTAAAGGTACATATATTTTAATGGTATTTTTTTTTCATGCAATAAATTTGGACATAAGGCAATAGAATATAGAAGTAGAATGAATTAAAATTTTGAATACTTCTCCAGAAAATGTTTTGCATGCAAGAAATTTGGACATAGAGCCATTGAGTGTAGAAGTCAAATGATGAACATATATAATGTTGGTAGAATGGTTCAATATTTCAATGGTTATTATTATACATGCAGTGAATTTGGAAATAATGCTAACTAGTGTAGATCAAGATTGAATAGAGGTTAGTTTGGTCAAAAAAGTGTTGTATGCTACAATTGCAACAAACATGTACATATTTCAAATTTTTGTAGAAGTAAGAATGGAAGGCAGACTAATCCAAAACAAAGGAATGACCCTGTGAAGAAGATTTATCCTACTGAAGTAAAGAAAGAAATGGAGAAAATTTGGAGAAAGAAAGAGGAATCCGAGAAAAATGATGAATATGGAACATCAAATGTATCTATGCCTCCCTTTGGTGTAGCTAACTCTCTTGAAAATTAAACCTAGGCATGGACTTAAGGGGAGCAATAATAAAAAATCCAAAAAAACCCCTAAAAATATGAGGTGTCAAGGAGTGACACAAAGATATATGGTATAAAATGGCATGCTTAAGCTTCTAAGAAAGAAACTGGTAGAAAATATGCAAATTTGAAGAAATGTGAAGAATTTAGGGTTTATAGTCTATCATTGAAGGGTTTTATTAGCTTTATGGAAATTGAATCATTTAAAACAAAATTAAGGAAAATCAGAAAGATATAAAGTGAATCCCTAAGTTTATTTTAATCACATTAGTGTATTTGAAGAAAGTAGAGAGAATTGAAGGAGATTTGAAGGCTAATTTGGTGTAGAATATCCAAACCCTAGAACTCGTTGCGTGCATAAAAGGGATTTATGAATTTTTGTACTTCGTGGGTTTGAAATAGAATTGATTTCATAAGCATTTGAGTTATAATAAAATTTAAAATGGATGCCCCAATTGTTGTCAACATTACTGAGAGGCCTAGACCAAAATTCAAGAAGTATCCAATGAAAATATTTGAAAATGACCTTGACGGTGCCTTCTTGAAGATTCCATATAGGATTTTACCTATAGATGATACTAGGGTTTATATACGAAGATTATAATCACTAAAAAAATAAAGATCTATGGTTTGATGAGCTGACTAGAGATGATTTCCTTGTAAAACTAGTGTACATTAACCTAGTGAAGAAAATGCTTGATATCTGGAATTGGTTTCCTAATTATAGTAGTGATGTGGATGCTAAGTATGTAAGGCTAGCACTAAGTAGGATGCATGAAATTTTTTTATGAACTGACATGAATGGACTAATAACCAAGGAGGTGATCAAGGAAGTTCCAGGGTTGTGTGATATTGGACCTATACTAGTACTTAAAACTATGAGAAATGAAGTTGTTATGGAATTAACTGGTGCCACCTATGATAAGAGGGATTTGGAAACTAGACCTATCTAGAATCTTACTATGAACTATGCCTCTATGGTGATAGGTCACAATATTTACTTCACAAACAAGGGAAACTCAGTTTTGGCTATAGCAATTCATGTTGCACTTGAAATGGTGGTGAATGGAAAGGATTTTGACCTATGTGAGTTGCTCCAACAATAGCTTCTTGAGAATTTGAAATTGACAAGGGAAAAAAAATATGCCTTTAAGTTTGGAACTTTGGTAATGTGTTTATTGTTTTACTTCCTAAAAGAGCTTCTTGGAAGAAAGGTTATTGTATGGGACATGAGTAGACCTATGGGACATCAAATATTTGATTATATGCGCAACTTAGGAAAATTTAAAGTTTTAGGATGATGCTTTGACTACATTCTTTGCACTGTTTTAGAAGAATATGCATGAAAGGGAGAGAATTCACGATAAATTGGTAGAGAAATATGTAGAGAAGCTAGCATGGCAAGTGAAACCTTCAGACTGAGAAGATCGGGAAGAATAGATTCCACCCCTACCTCTACATTACCTAAGTCCTCTAGAGTTGCTGCAAAGGGAAAGAAGGTGGAGCCTAGTGCTCCAATAATTGAAGGAGTCACTACACCCTCCAGACCTAGCACAAGGACAAGTAAGAGGAAGAATGTGCCTCTAGTAGAAACTCTTGCTACCTCTGGAAGAAGAAAGAAGCCAAAATCATTCAGGGAAAGGAATTTAAGTACTATGGTTGAAGAAGAAATTAAGCTTGAGATGGAACGTGAAGAAAAACTAACAAGGAAGAGAAGAAGCAATTATACTACAAGAGGTGAAGGTGCTTCACAAGAGGAGAGCATCAAAGAAAAGAAGCCAAAAGTTGACTTTGTGGAGACTTCCGAAGAAGAAGAAATAGAAAGAGAAAGAGAGGCTTTCACTATACACATTCATAAGAAGCTTGAAAAAAAGGAGAAGAAGTCAAAGGAAGGCTCTTCAGAGCAAAAGAAAAAGAAGACAAAAAATCCTTCGGTAAGAGCTCATACTCTGATGAAGTTAGATGTTTTGGTTAGTAATATGTTACAATATGATGATTTTTTAGGAGCTATTGCAAATTTATATGAAGAAGTGGATGAAGAAGATAGGAGAAAAATCAATGAATCTATCATTTAGTATATTATTTTTTTGGAGGTTGATATGAGTAACATCAAGAAGAAGATTACAAGAGTTGTATGCGATGCCTTGATTGAAAGAAGGCATGAAGCTATTGAAGTTGAAGATAAGATGAAATCTGATGCTTTGGAGGAAATTGGATCTTCCTTATCTGAGGATGACAAGGATACCCTGATAGAAGTCTATACACAATAATTCAGAGTCAAACAAAGAGTTACCATTCTTATTGGAAGAGAAAAAGATCAAGTAATCAAAATGAAACAAGAAATAGTGAAAAATGTCAAGGATATTGAAATGAAATTTGTAATGATTATTGCTTCAAAATATAATATTGCTCAAGAAAAGGAGCATTCTAAGAAAAGGTCACTGATGTAGAGGAAAATCTTCCTATTGTTACAAATTTACTAGTTTTAAAATAAGCCTTGGAAGAAAAATAAGAGGATGCTCATACTACTGAAGATACTCCATTGTTTGATATAGAGAATGTGGTCTCCTCATCACCACCAGTAGATGAAACACATGCTTCCCCAAAGACTCCTACTCCTTTGGAAGATATTGACAAGGCCACTGGTGCTAATGATGAAAACTAGAGTGTAGAGAAAGAAAAATAAAAGAATGATGTTGATGATGGCATTGAGGATCACTTTGATAAACAAGAAGATGCAGGAAATGAAAATGAAAATAAAATGAGAATGGAGAAGAAGAACAAGGAGAAAAGGAAGAGAACAATAATAAATATGATGAGGACAAGAAGGATGAAGATAAAGACAAGCAAAAATAAAATCCCTTCGATGAAGAGGAGAAAGTTGAGAATGAAGAAGAGTTTGAAGTTGGAACGAATGAAGAAGATGTGCAAGAGACCATGGAGCTACCCAAGTCCTCTGAAGAATCTTCCAATAATCCTCTTAAGAGTCTTTTGATAAATAAAATAAGGTTCCAACTAGTAACTCCTCCTCAGTTGTTACAACTCTTGATGCATCAAGGAAGTGTGGATCTTGAAAAGATCTCACCAATTCAAAAGTTGGAGCTCAGAGATGTCTTTCATGCCTTTGGTAGAAAAGAGATTATTGAAACCCATCAGAAGGGGACAAAACTGATAAATGAAGCCATCAAGACTCTGCACGATGCTATTCCCGGTACTACAATTGATAATTGTCTTACCTCAGCTGAAAATCTCAAGTTTTTGGTTGATTCTCTTAAGGAGTATGGCTCTGGTATGAAGGAATAAACTAAAAAGGAAGTTGAATCAAGGCTTGTAGAGAAGAGGCTACTTAAGCTACAAAATAAATGTGCATCAACACATAGAAAAGTGGAAAAATGTCAGCAGGAAGTGCAAGAAAGTGAAGATGAGGCTAGGAATTTATTTTAATATTGTATGAGGTGGCCAAATGCAACTCAAGGCATTAAGGATGTAATGGAATCAATAGAGTCAAAAATATCTAATGCCTCTAGTACCTTTGATCTGACAAAGGATAGAGATCATACCTCTTGGACTACCATTATAGATCTATAGAACAATTTCTTCACTTTACAAAGGAAAAAAGAAGACATTATAAGGTGATTTGGATAGCTTGGGGACTTGGTGAAGACCAAGCACATACTAGTGTCAAGTGCCCTGGTTGATTCAAACAAGCTTACAATGATAAATCCAAATCCAAGTACTCCGGATGAGGGAGAGGAGAATATTTTAGAGCTAGATTCATTGTACAAATCACTTGCAACAACCAAAAAGACTTGGAATGAAGGGAAGTCGACTTGGCAAGAAATTATTAAGGAGATTGAAGATGCCTCCTCCTCCGATTAAACATCTTTCGCTTGTATATTCTTTCAATGTTTCCAGTTGCTTTCTATTTTTTCATTGTACATGTGGATGTATCAATTTTTTGGGGATAAATCCCTGAGGGGGATTCATTACATCTCATTCAGTTATTCACATGTACATATGCATCAAAATTTTGGATTTTACATGTGTGTTATCGACACACCCTTTGTCTTTTATGTCAAAGGGGGAGAAGTTAGATGAAGGGGAGATGGTGTATATTCTAAAGTTTTTGGAGATTCATTTTTGGCACATGTTGCCATGAATGACAAAGGGGGATATTTTTGAAAGAATGAACAAGGAACCCCTTAATGTGTTGTCTTTGATGTCAACATTGATTGTTGATATTTACTCTAATCTAGTGAACAAAATAAAGATATCTTTAAATGGTATTTTGGTCCACAATTACTCATATGATAAGATTTGATTATGAGGTGATAATATGTTATTACTAACTATTATGTGCATCTATGATCAATATTTCATCTATTTTAGATGTACAGTTTGAAATTTATAAGCAACAAAAGTTTGACATATTATTTTGGCTTTATATAATGTAAATGTGTATGAGTAATCCGGTTTGCATTTCTTTGGTGATTGGAATTTGTGTGGGTGAAATATGTGAGTCAGAATAACAAAATCAAACACACCTTCATACAATGTATTATATAAAAGAAAATCTAAATAGTAGAATGAAAAGCTACACCTATCCTCTTAATTCATTCCATAGTTCTCTAATCTCAAGAACCTTTGCAAATCATGCTCTCATATCTTATTAGCATTGCACATGAACTTGCAAAGATTGAAAACCTAAGATATGAGATGCTATGATGAAATCTACATGTCTATATTTTAGGTATTTTTGATATTTGATGTTTGAAGACTAAATGATCCTATGATGAGATGATACTAAAATCTAGATGCTGCTAAGATTGATAATGATAATCTAATGGAAATGATATATGAAAGATGAAATGAACTAAGCCATTCAAAAAGAAAATTCCATCATAACTCTACATGAAACTAAAATGTGAAATTAAACTACAAAGCTCTCCAAATTCCTCTCAAAATGCACTAAAATTCTGCAGCATACACTTATCAAATTCTACTTGTTGAAAAGTTGTAGAAATGAGTCCTATTTATAGATTTTCCAAGGCTCAAGGTGATGTGACAACAATGGATGGTCGTGATTTCGATCCTGGGGCATCAACGACGGAGCGTCAGGAGGTTAGAGAGAATCAGGGAGATGGTTCCCTTTAGCAAAACAATTTCCCAAGTGTTAAAGGGAATCAAAGAGAAGGAGGATCCATGTGTCTAAATTGGTTCCAAATTGGTTGCAAAGTTGTTGAAGATAATTCATATTTTTCAATTTAGAAAATCCATTTTTGTGAGACACATGGTGAGGTGGAAGGTGAGTTGGCAATGGTTAGATGAAATATGTAGAAATATGCTTAAATTGAATTAAAAACTCAATTTAAATGGAAATGGTAAATTAGCAAAATGCCAAATTAATTTATTTGTGCATTTTAACCAATTTAAGAAGAATATGATTTAGAGGCCAATTTGAATTTAAAAATTAAAATTTAAGTGGAAGAAGGAAAACCAATTAAATAACAAATTGATTTAATTTGTCCATTTAATTAATTTAGGAAGAAAGTGAATTTTGGAAAAGAAGAATTAAAATAATGAACCATATAAATAAATTTAACAATTTATTTATAATGGTAGAAGAATTAAAAATATTAATTAAATAGAAAGTATTTAATTAATCTATGCTCTAGTACATTTTTTTGTGCATACATTTTGCCCCTCTTTGAAGTGATGTGTGTAGATGCATTGCTTCGAAGAATAATTTTTCTGACTTGCGATGATAAAAAATTTGACATGCCCCAGACTTTGATTTTGCAGCGATGATGAAAGGATGCCCCCTCTAGAAATAAATCAAGGATTTTTGGATTTTTGATGATTTTTGAATTTTTTTGATGATTTAAATAATTTTTCATTGATATGCTGATGATTGAAAATTTTGTTAAGGATGACCTGATTTATTTGCCAAAAATGATTAAGAGTTCTGCCAAATTCTTGATTAATTGATTAAAAGGCCCATTTCAAAATAAATGAAATGCCACAAAAATTACCCCTTAATTAACCTTTAAAAGGTCAAAAATGGTAAAAGATAGGTTCATTTGTAACTTGAGCATTTTGGAAATGAGAGCCTACAAAGCAAAGATGGACAAAATTCCGCACCACACAAAGATTCGAGCAAGTTCATTGGCACCAGCGTCCAACCACATATGGACCTCTGGTACGAACACTGAAAACCTCTTTTTGAATTTTTCTGCTTAAAATGCATTTGAAATTTTGAATTCTTTTCACATTTTAGCACATTAGGATAGAGTTTTAGCATATTGAGAACCCGCTTTAGCATATAGAAGCCCTGTAGTAGTGCATCTAGTTAGGTTAGAATCCAAAATTAGGCTAGCATATTCGGAACTTTCTTCAACGCATTAAGTGATTAAATTAGCGCATAGGGTATTTAGTGTATCAATAGGATAGAGTTGCGAATAGAATTGATCAAGTAGCGCATCCAAGAAACAACATATCAAGACTCTTTTCCAGTGTATATGATCCATTTTCTAGTGCATCCATGAAATGGCACATCAGGACCCTGTTCCAGTGCAGCCATCAACTTTTCTAGCGCATTTGGTAGATCAACGCATAGAAACCCTATTTTAGCGCATTCAACCAAAATTGATGATTTTGATAGATTCCTCGTAGATTTTGATGATTGATGATCATGTCAGCCGATGATAGGATGATGTTTATTGATAGGTTAATGGTCATCCTCATGATAGGCGAGGAGTGATGAATAGGATAGATAGATAGATTGATTCATGATCATCCTCATGATAGGTGAGGAATGATAATAGGTTAGATTGATGATCGACCTCATGATTAATGAGAGTCGAGTGATAGGATAGGTGCTCCTCGAGATTTGATCAGAATCTCACATGAGATAATTTGATTAAATGATGTGCTGATTGATTGATTTGTTGACTTGATGATTTATTTTGATTCTAGGAGGGTGGCTTAGGGAACCTTTAGGTTCACGAGCACTTTCTGAGGACATGGGACAAGATCCCACAGTTGACTATGATAGATCTTTCCATCATTGACCAGTGTGGTTTGACTTCATTGATAGACATGCCCTAGTATCAGATTAATTAGGGGGCTCTTGACAACGCTTGTAGAGGGGTGGCACAGTGACCACAACACTTTCCATTTTCCGACTAGAGAGGTGATAGTGACCCCAAAGGATGTTTACCAGATATTGAGGATACTGGTTGTTGGGGAGTTGTTTGTTTATGATCATGAGGAGAAGGGGGACACAAATTCCATTTTCCAAATATTTCATGATGATCAGTTTCTTGGTTATGAGATTCCATGGCTAGATTTGATTGCTTTCGGGCAGGCTTTACCATGTGTACTAGCCAGATTCATTAGAGGATTTCTCTATCCCGACCATAGGTCGATGAACTTCTCAGTGGGCTAGGGATGGGTTCTAGATAGCATGATTGCTCATGGAATGAGGTATTCTTGGGGATTGTGCATGTTAACACATTTGCACTAGGTTGTCTATCTTTGAATGAGCAGTCTCGCAGCAAATTGGACACTATTACAACTCTAGGCTTGGAAGCACATAGCCATCACACGGCCGGTGGGAGGCAAGACTCGACTAGTAGGATGACCATACATTTTGGTTACATAGGGCCACTTGTGCAGCATAATCTAGGCAAGCTGGAGTATTGGAGGTGGGTCCTAGATGACCTTGACACTGTGATCTAGCGGCCCTATCTTGATTGTGAGGCTTGGGTAGAGGATGATTCTGAGTTGCCTTATGATTTTTGTAGCAGATATATGATAGGTAGGACACCATATATCTTGGACCAATTTATTTTTGGGAGAGTATATAGATAGTACAACTACATTTAGGGGATACCGAAGGGGGTAGTGCACTATTCTAGGTGCAGGTAGGATATTCCAGAGTGGGGGCCAACCCTAGACTATGATGCAGCTTACACAAAGTATTATGGCTTACACCCTATTTATTGGTAGTACCATCCTGAGGTTGTGGATGTACAGATGACAGATGACTATGCCGAGTACTTTCAAACACACCCATTTCCACACATTTCTAGTCTAGATGAGCCTGCAATAATTTTGGAGGTAGGGAGGAGGGTTGAGATAGTTATGCAACCAAGAGGAGGATATGGAGGTGAGGAGGAGGTTGAGGAGGAGGTTGGGGATGACAAAGGAGATGGAAGGGGAGGTGGAGGTGGAGATGGGGGTGGTGATGGAGGTGGAGGTGGCGGTGCATCAAACTTTGGGGTTATCCCCAAGAGGAGGAGATCAACACTAGGTGGGCATAGACTAGTGATTCTCAAGATGCCCTCTCAGAGGCAACAAACTCAGATAGTTGGGTTATAGGTGCAGGTGCAAACACTGCAGGGCCAAATCCAGATGCTATAGGCATAACTCGCCCGAGTCTAGACACAAATACAGGCTCAGGCTTTGGAACACGTATAGATTTAGGGGCAGATAATGCAGTTACATGCCCAAGTAGCCACCCTCACTACAGAGAGAGATGCTATGCAGAGGAAAGAGGCACAAGTTGTGGTAGTGGCAAATCAGACTCAGATAGTGGCTCAGGGTACTGGTATAGCCAATCTTGTTAGAGAGCTTAGAGAGTCCGCCAAGGAGGAAAAATATTATAGAGGCAGGTATCATGAGGTTGTACCACTAGAGTAGAGGGTCAGTTATGCCAGATCCAAATCCTGTCACTCCCAATCTCGTACTACTAGTAGAGGGGTTACACAACCACTTCCAGGTGGACCACTAGGCGAAACTCCACCAAGGCCAGGTTTAGTAGGGGTAGGACCATCAGGGGCATGCGGTGTTGGACAAAGGCCTACGACCTTGGGTGACAACACCACAAGATCCCACATACATGTTTGATTTATTATACTTTGATTCAGGGACTCGACTTCTGCCACATTTTTGATGTATCATTTCTCAGTTGATATAATTGTATACTTGACATGTTATTACTTTGAGGTTATATGATATACAATGACATTCAATGATCTATGTATTGATGTTTTAATTATGGATGGATGCATTTAATTCATGTTATATATGATTATTCCATGTTTTATATGATTATGTTATGGATGCATGTATGGATGATGATGCAATGATTTGATGTGATGTTTATGTTTATGATGTGAGAATGGTGCATTTATGAGATGGATGATATGGATGCAAATGATATGAAATGTATTGTATATTGTAATTTTTCACATTTATATATCAATGTATGGATGAAAATGGTTTTATTATGGAACGTAAATGTATGATAAATGGATGGATATGGATTTTTTATGGATGCAAATGTGATATATGCAGATGCATGGATTTATGATAGTGCTCGCTTCTTTGGATTTTTTCATGATGCAAAATAAATGGCCTAGATGTATGAATGATTATGCAAATAAATCATGATTATGAATGATTCTTATGTATGGATGGATGATGAATGTATGCACGTGCACTGATTTTATATTATGCCACTATGTGATGAATGTTTATGATACCAATGAAATGTAATGCACGTTTTAGTATTTTTGGTATTTTCTATGCAAAATATGTGAAATGGATTATGCTCATGAATACAAATGGATTATGAATGAACTTATGATGTCATTATGGATGATGAATGCATGTATGGATGGATTATGGATGAATGAAAGAAATGCATTTATTATGACCTAGATGTATGATATAGATTATGAATGATGGTGGTATGATTTTTTATTTTTTTTCGTGATGCAAATATTATAATGAATGCTTGAAATGTATTGGATGTATGATAATGGAAATGTAATGCAAATGAATGATTTTTTTTATGTCAAGTATACTCAATCCTATAGTAAGAAATAAAATCAGCCTTGAGAATTACCAACTTAGAAAATCTATAATGTAGATGCAAACTAAAATGAATGCAATTCTATATATGCAATGTTGTCATCTTATTCGTTGTGCTTATTGTCATCATTGAGCGTTTTATTATTTTAGAAGTTGGTACAAAAATTGATGGTATAATTTAGACCATGATGACTTGAATACAACTTTCATACAACCTCCATTGAGATTTGATAATGCAAGATAACACAAGCATCTAGGTATAATTAGAACACGATGACCTGAGTATCACCTGTGTCAACACACAAGAGTTAATCATATTCCTATGCAAATTAATAATGTCATCAATGATACTTTGTAGAGCATGTCCCACACCAATTTTCGCAGTAGTAATGATCGACTCACAAGCAACAGACAAAGAAAAATATCATTCTTGATCATAGCCCCTCTATTTTGCGACATCATCGAGGTACTCCCAAGAAATGATAACAATAATCAAGATACATCAATTGAAAATTTGTGTTAAAGTACGTCAACCATGATTCAGAAGATGATTCTCTAATGATGAGTTGATTTGATTTGGCTCGATTTTTTATTTGATTTGGATGTTTGATTGGATTGATTGACATTCAATGCTCAGATTTTGATGGTTATTGTGGTTGCTACTTGCTTGCCTCTTGTTTTAAGCTCAACAGTGATTTGTCCCCAATGAGAACAAACCAAAAATTTATTATGGATATGCACAATGAAGATCGAGTCAAAGTGGGACATGACCGCGATTGCCAGGTATGGACATGAAGCTCTTTGCAAGATAGGCGTGAATGCATAGTGATGGTAGAAGCGGATGATCATAAAATGCTCGAATAGACAGAGAAGCTGACCTATCACAAATAGTGCCTATTTACCAGGTTTTCATCATTTTTTTTTATTGCACTTTTTCATATTTTCAGATTTTTTTGTTGTGACCAAGATGCCTATTTGCCAGGTTATCATCAAGACAACCATTTTTTGATTTTTTACTTTTTTTTTTTAATTTTTCTCTTTTTTAATTTTTATGTTGTCACCAAGACGCTTGTTTGCCAGGTTTTCATTAGGGTGACCATTTTTTTAGGACTTTTTTTGCTTTTTATGATTTTTTCAGGACTTTTTCTACTTTTTACGATTTTTTCAAGACTTTTTTTGCTTTTTAGGATTTTTTTAGAACCTTTAAGATGCACTAGATGCATCATGTGTAGAACTTATTTAGGTGAAGTCTATTTATTGGTTCTTCAAACAGATCCCCCTCTAGTGTAGATAGCTGATATGCCCCTGATCCAAAGACTGATACCACAACAAAAGGACCTAACCAATTAGGTTCAAATTTTTCTTTCTTTTCTTAGTCCTGCTAATTTTAAGGATTTTCTTTCAGTACTAGATCACCTACTTGAAATGTCCTAGGTTTGAATTTGTGATTATAACTTCTAGACATTCTCTACTGATATACTTTCAGGTGATCTACTTCCAGTTGACAATGTTCATCCAACAACTCTAGCTCATGCAGTCTAGACACATGGTAATCCTCATCTGAAATGAGACCTTTCAAGGACACACAGAGCGGCAGTATCTCAACCTTGATGGGAAATACTTCTTCACATCCATAAACAAGTGCATATGGTGTGGCTCTCGTGGGTGTTTAAATTCTTGTATGATAGGCCCATAAAGCAGGATTCAGTTTAATATGCCATTCAAGTCCAACATTGTTGACAATTTTATTTAATATTTTTAGGATTGTTTTGTTTGAGGCCTCAGCTTGGCCATTCCCTTGAGGGTAGTAGGGCGTAGAAAAATGATGTTAGATATGAAAATTTTCATAGAGTTCTTGTACGTCCTGATTCTTGAAAGGTCTTCCATTATTAGTGACAATAAATTGAGGGATACCATATCGACAGATGATGTAGTTTAGGATGAACGATGAGATCTGATTCCTTGTGATTGTGATTAGAGGCATGACTTCAACCCACTTCATGAAGTATTTTTGTGGCTATGATAATGAATTTGTGTCCATTAGATGAAGATGGGTGAATTTTACCCACAAGATCCAACCCCCATTGACCAAATGGCCATGTTGATGCAAAGGGTTGCAATTCTTGTGCTGGTGCATGGATAAGATTACCATGAATCTGGTATTTTTGACATGTCTTGACAAACTGGAAGGCTTCTCTCTCCATAGTTGGCCAATAATATCCCAAATGAAGGAGTTTCTTAGCGAGGGTTAGACCACTTGAATGAGTGCCAAAAATACCCTCATGGACTTCCTGTAAAGCCATTTTAGACTCATCCCTTTTAGACATCGTAAGATCATTTCATCAAGACCTCATTGGTAAAGCACATCTGCTATAAGGGTATGAAAAGTAGATTGATGGATGAAGTTTCATTTTTGGTTACGGGAAAGATCGAGAGGAACGATATCATATTTTAGGTATGCGTAGATCTTTCTGTAGATGGAGGTATTGGTATTGTCTAGGTGGAAAATGAGTTGGGAATCATAGGTATCGTAAGTGGGGGCAAATAGTTGTTCCAGCATGAACTCATAGCGGCCGTATTTTTTTTGAATTTGCAGTAGAGAGGAAATAGTAGCCATAGCATCAGTAGCTTTTTTGTCGCTCCTTTTAATTTGACCAAATTTGATGTCGACAAAATATTTATTGAATTCATAAATCATTCTCTTATAGGGCATTAGCTTGTCATATTTGATTTGATAATCATCATTGAATTGGTTGATGACTAATTGAGAATCCCCATAAACCTAGAGCTCTTTAATTTTCCATTCCACAACTATCTTGATCTCGATAATGAGTGCTTCATATTTGTTCATGTTGTTGGTACAAGGAAACATTAGCCTATAGGATTTTGGAATGGTGTGCCCTAGGGGAGTGATGAATAGTATCCCTACTCCCGATCCATGTTGAGTGAAGGAACCATCAAAGTATAACACCCATTTTTTTGTTGTCACTGTTAGGAAATTTGCATCTAGAAATTCAATATGGAGTGGATGATCATCATGAATTGGTGCCTTAGCTAGTTGATCGAGAATGGCTTTCCCTTTGATAGCTTTTTTGTCAACATATTGGATGTTGAATTCATTAAGTACCATTACCCACTTGGCTACTCTTCCTGTCTTTGCTTAGGAGATACTTCAGTGGATCTATCTTGGCTACGAGCTTGACTGTATGAGTCAACATATAGTGTCGCAATTGTTGAGTAGAAAACACTACAACTAGACAAGCTTTCTCGATAGATGTATAATTGATCTCATAACTGTTCAAAGTTCTACTGATGTAATAAGTTTCTCTCTCCTTCCCTGTTGAATCTTCCTCCACCAATAAGGCTGCCAATGATCAGTCAATAGTGGTGATGTACAATAAGAGTGGCCTTCCTTTGGCTGGAGGTGCTAGAATAGGTGGACTCATCAGGTATTGTTTTAGTTGGTTGAAATTTGTTTCACACTTTTCATCCCATCGAAAGGAAACATTATTGTGCAATAGTTGAGTGAAAGTATGGGTCTTGTCAGCTAGTTGTGAAATAAACCTTTTGATGGACTGGAATTTGCCTTGGAGGGACCTTAGCTGACTAATGTTTTTCGGGGGTGCCATCTCCATTATAGCTTTCACCTTTGCAGGGTCTACCTCAATACCTTTTTCTAACACTATATACCCAAGTAGCTTTGCTGACGTTACCCCAAATACACATTTCCTTGGATTGAGGAAAACATTGAATTTCTCCAAGCGAGTGAACAGTTTGTCTAATATCTCTAGATGTCCCTCTCTAGTGTAAGATTTTGTAAATAAATCATCCACATAGTCTTCCATGAAAGTATGCATCATGTGGTGGAAGATGGTTGTCATAGCTCTTTGATATGTGGCCCTTACATTTCTCAACCCAAAGGGCATGGCATTCCAACAAAAATTTCCCCATGGGCAAGTGAAAGATGTCTTATCTTGATCTTTAGGAGCTATCTTGATTTGATTATAGCCAAAAAATCCATCCATTGGTGATAACATGCCATGTCCTACTATCAAGTCCAAAATGATGTCTATGTTAGGCAAGGGGAAATCATATTTTGGGCAAGCCTTGTCGAGGTCTTTGAAGCTGGATCAAATTCATAAGTTGCCATCAGGTTTTGAAATAGGCACAATGTTTGATATGTGTAAGAATGGGAAAAATCAAATAGATTTAGGTTAAGTGACAGCCAACACTTCTAAACTATTATCCCAATCTAAACAAGAGAGTACAAACAAAAAGAGCAATCAAAATGAAAGCAAATGAAATAAAGCACTCCCCTTTGAAGTTGATTCTTTCTCTTGTCTCTCCTATTTCTTCTTATGCCAATATTGCCCTCAGATTTGTTGATGAAGTTGTGCAAATACCTACAAATACTAAGCAAGAAAGTTGGAGATAATGATTGTTAAATTGAAAATGGAGGGGAAGGGTTTCTTTTATAGGCAACCATTCGAATGGATGGATGAGATTGATCTTTTAGAAAGATTCTAAGATCAACGGATGAGGATTCATGAGAGGGAAGTTACAAAATGGATGGCCAAGATCAAGTTTCTAGAAAGATGCCAAGATCTACGGTTGAGAATTGATGCAACTAGAATATGCCATGCATGGAAAAAATATGAAGTCGACGGCTATGACGCCTGACAGCTATGATAGACATGCAGGACATACAAACTATGACATGAAATAATGACAGGGGATCTTTGACCAAAATAGAGGGATAAATAATTTATTTTAAATTATTTATTCGAAAATGAAAGGGATGACAAGTGGCAAATAAATAATTTATTTGGAGGAAATGAAAAAGGAGATTTAATTAAATTCATAAATTTAATTAAAGGAGGAGATATAAATTAAATATGGATAATTGATTAGGATCAATTATTTAAAGGAGAAGAATGACACATAATTAAATAATTTCGTTAATTATTTAATTATAGAAAAATAAAAGGTCAAATAATTATTATTATCTGACTATAGACATGTGATAAAAGATAAATAATTAAATAAATAATAATTTATTTAATTATTGAAGAAAGGGGTATTAGTGACGCAATTAAATAATTTTAATTGGTCAAGATAGAAATGAGAAGGTGAATCAATTAAATAATTTAAAAACTATTTAATTAATAAAGGAATATGATTGAACATAATAGAATAATTAAAATTATTCAATTATTGAAAGATGATGACTAGGAAAAATGATGCTCATAGACTTAGGACATTTTTCAGTGTCTACATTTTGCCCCTCTTTGACATAATGTAGTTAATCGCATTGTGTCAAAGAAATTTAATTCTAAAATATGCCCCAGTGTAAAAAGAAAGGGGAAGGATGACCAAGAGGGTTGTGGTACGAGGATTCACGTCGGATTCACCAATGTAAGAATGGGGAAAATAAAATAGCATAGATTAAGTGACAACCAACACTTCTAAACTATTATCCCAATCTAAACAAGAGAATATAAACAAAGAGAGCAATCAAAATGAAAGCAAATAAAATAAAGCACTCCCCTTTGAAGTTGATTCTTTCTCTTGTCTCTCCTATTTCTTCTTATGCCAATATTGCCCTCAGATTTGTGGTTGAAGTTGTGCAAATAGTAAGCAAGAAAGTTGGAGGTAATTAGCTTTAAATTGAAAATGGAGGGGAAGGGTTTCTTTTATAGGCAACCATTCGAATGGACAGATGAGATTGATCTTCTAGAAAGATTCTAAGATCAACGGATGAGGATTCATGAGAGGGAAGTTACGAAATGGATGGCCAAGATCGAGTTTCTAGAAAGATGCCAAGATCTATGGTTGAGAATTGATGCAACCAGAATATGCCATGCATGGAAAATATATGATGCCGATGGCTATGATGCCTGACGACTATGACAGACATGCAAGACATGCAGACTATGACATGAAATAATGATAGGGGATCTTTGACCAAAATAGAGGGATAAATAATTTATTTTAAATTATTTTTTCGAAAATAGAAGGGGATGACAAGTGGCAAATAAATAATTTATTTTAAATTATTTATTCGAAAATGGAGGAGAAGGACAAGTGGCAAATAAATAATTTATTTTAAATCATTTATTTGGAGGAAATGAAAAAGGAGATTTAATTAAATTCATAAATTTAATTAAAGGAGGAGATATAAATTAAATATGGATAATTGATTAGGATCAATTATTTAAAGGAGAAGAATGACACATAATTAAATAATTTCGTTAATTATTTAATTATAGAAAAATAAAAGGTCAAATAATTATTATTATCTGACTATAGACATGTGATAAAAGATAAATAATTAAATAAATAATGATTTATTTAATTATTGAAGAAAGGGGTATTAGTGACGCAATTAAATAATTTTAATTGATCAAGATAGAAATGAGAAGGTGAATCAATTAAATAATTTAAAAACTATTTAATTAATAAAGGAATATGATCGAACATAATAGAATAGTTAAAATTATTCAATTATTGAAAGATGATGACTAGGAAAAATGATGCTCATAGACTTAGGACATTTTTCAGTGTCTACATTTTGCCCCTCTTTGACATAATGTAGTTCATCACATTGTGTCAAAGAAATTTAATTCTGAAATATGCCCCAGTGTAAAGAGAAAGGGGAAGGATGACCAAGAGGGTTGTGGTATGCCCCCTCGAGAGGACATGCAGGTTCAAAGAACATGAATGTGCTCTTGAAATGGAAGATAAGACTAAAGGATGAAGGATAGAAGAAATGTTAGCATGAAAAAGGGAAAGAAGATAGACAGGAAATGATAATAGAACCAACTTCCATGCTTACATTTATATTTATCATCATTGGGCATCGAAAATGTCACAAATGGACCACAAACACCATGGTATGATATAGACCAAAGTGTGCAAGGTGACCATTTGGGAGAGACAAATCTTCAAAAAGACAAGGAATGCCCCAGCTCATACTAAGGACCCAATTGTCCCAGTCCTTTTGCCAAGACAAACCACAGGCAAGCAATCAAAGAAAAGAGGCATGATCCATCATCGTCCCTCTAAATCCATTGATAGGACATCCTCGAAGAGACTAGTAACATGACCCAAAACCAATGAAAAGATAAGAAAATCTAGACCAACAAAGTGTTTGCCAAGATAGTGTTTTCCAAGTGATAATGATGATTGTTTGGTTGGTTGATTAGGTTGACCAAGATGACTGAGTTGATTGATAGGTTAATAAGGATTGGTAAAATGATTTAATTGATGATGCCTAGCCTCAGGAAGGACACATCCTGATGAAGGCAAGATTGATTGACCAAGCTGATAAGATTGAGTGGTGTGACAAAGTTGATTGATAATGATAATGCTCGGTTTCAGGAAGGACACATCCTGATTAAGGAAAGATTGATTGACAAAGTTGGCAAGATTGTTTGATTGTTTGACAAAGATTTGATGAATATGACCAAGCGATGTGATGATACCCAACCGCAAGAAGGACACATCCTGTTTAGGTAGAGGACACATCCGAGAAAGTTGACCAAGTGACAAGTCTTGACATGATACCCTGACTGCAAGAAAGACACATCCTGCTTAAGGTGAATGACAAGGTTGAGGTTCAATCCCATGAAGGATGTATCCTGATAAAAGACAAGAGATAAGACCGAATAAGACAAATGACATGATGCCCCATTCCGATATAAGACTAGTGACTTGATTGAGTTGATGATAGGATAATTGATTGATGAAAGATTTAATTTGTTTGTTGTTTCTTGATGTAGTTTGAATGATGATTGCTTTCGGATCAAGCACACGACCCAACTCGATGAACCCTAAAGGACTTGAACTAGGGGGCCTCGGGGGCTCATCGATAGATGGTCTTGCCTATGTAGCAATGCACAGAGACCTCGTAGTTCGGCACGACTTGACTTTGTCTTATTCAACCAAATATTGAGTCATGATTGTACTTGGACAACCTAAAGGGACTGACTTAATGCCTCGGGGGATCATTTAAGATGAACCCTTGCCTATGTAGCAAACACACAGAGGCAGCATAGTTCGACCACTCTAACAAAACTGATTCAGACTCAAACCTAGAGTCAGACTCTATTTTTCAGGAGTTTTGAATTTTTCTGATGTTTTTGGATATTGAAATGCTTTGATTTTTTTTTGGATTTTGAAATGTTTTGATTTTTTTGGATTTTTCAAGACATTTTATGGTTTTTTTTTTTCATTTTGATGATGTCACACAAGACGCCTGCTTGCCAGGTTTCCATCAAGGTGACATATTTTTTGACTTTTTATATCGATTTGATAGTTTGGATGATTGTTGATTGTTCTGAATCTTTTGATGGTGTTGATGTAGATACTGGTGTCATGATATGCCAATAGTGACCTTTATGGAGTAATTGTCTTGTCAAGATCATAGCACTTGCATACAATTGATCGATGTCATTGTGATCCTCTCTGATACTAGTGTTGGTCTTATCAAAATATGCACATCGTGATAGAGTACCATGGGAGTCCTTATGATAAAGGGTTGCTGCCAAGATGCGATGGATTTGTGAAGTAGGATTTTTATACTTTAGGTGAGATGCAAGATTATGATGGATGATGGTAGGTGTGGATGGACAATTTGGTGTTTTGGATGTAGCAATATTTATTTTCCAAACTTGGGATGGTGGATGATGGAGTTTGGAATTTTGATTAGGATAGTGTTTGGAACCAACATTTTTATATGCCTTTCTTGATGACCATTTTAAAGGAGGTGGACATTTACTATATGTGGGAGTCCTCTTTTCTTGTGGCTCCATATTTTGATTGACTTTTGGATTTGAAATATTTTCTTTGTTTGATCCATTTTTCTTTGGGATCCATTTTAACTTCATTTGTCCACTTGAATTTTTGTTTGATTCAATGGCCTTTGACATTTGATTTTGAATTTTGGATTTACAATAAGTTTCTTTTTGTTGGTTCCAAGTGGAAGATTTATTCATGTTGGAATGATGGTTTATGGTGTGGATGGAAAGACTGTTAGCAACAACCTTATGACAAGGACTACTCATGGCCCCCATTTTAATGTTTATATCAGATAAAGTTGCCCCCAATATCAAAGAGGTACCACTAACATCATTTGATTCTCTGATTGAAGAATAACCAAGACCTTGATGTCTAGGATTTGCATAAAATTGTATGGGTTCTATAATGCCTTGCTCATGTAGACCTAGTCCTCTTCCTTGATACTACATGCTCTGACAAATTTTGTTTCCGATGAGGTATTTTTTATTTTGAAAACAAGATGCTAACCCATCATTTTGTATGTGGTTTTTGTTACTTGGAATCTCCTCATCTACAAGAAATCCTGCTTTGACAAAGGTGGATGCTCCTAATTGATAGGATGTTTTGGCTTTATCATTCGTCATGCTTGTTTCTTCTCGATCATTTGGGATATCAATTTGATTTGTCATAGATTTTGTATCTTCTTCTTTGACTTGATCCATAGTAGCTTCTTTGTGTTCTCCTTTGATTTGATCAATAGTAGTTGCTTTATACTCTTCTTTGATGTTATCCATATCATTGATTTGATTATCTATGTGTCCAAAGGAGGCAAGCGTCTCATTTTGGGAAACGGAGGTGTTTTGTGTTTGGATGGGATCATCTTCAAATGTTTGATCATGAATGGCATAAAGGTCAATAAGAGGATCATTTTGGATTTCTTGTCCAATGGTAGGATCTTGGTCAAAAATAGGTGTATCTTGGAGAACATGGTTGTGAATAGACTCTTGAACAAGGATAGGTGTATTTTGGATGCCATGATTATCTAGAAGGACTTCTTGGATGGACTTAAGGATGGGATCATGGGATGAACTACTTTGATCTTGACATGAAGGTGAAGCTATGATGTCATGCTTTGGAATTTTATTTTGACATGTATCCCAAGGTGTAGGCAATGTGATGTGGTTTTGGAGACCCTGACCAAATGTGTTTTCATGACCAAATGTAGCTTGGGATGGAGTGGATGGCAATGGGTTAGTGGATGATGGATTAGGATAAGATGTGGAGGATTGGAATGGACTAGTGGATGATGGGTTATGATAGGATGTGGAGGATTGACATGGATTAGTGGAAAGCTGGTTTCCCTTGTCAAGGCTAGGATAAGGATGATTAATGGACATTTGTTGTGGATCAAGGGCATGGATTGTGCTAAGGGACTCTTGATAGTGAGGGTAGATGGATGAAGGACTAAAGCTTATGGATTGTTGGTAAGAAGGGTATGTAAGTGGTTGGTATTGACGATTGAGGATTGATTGGTATTCAGCTTGACTACGAAGAAGATCAAGGTAAATTGAAGACATGTTCATGAAGCTGGATTATGATGGATAAAGAAAACTTAGTGACGACCATAAAAAAAACTTGTGACCTTTGGATGGCAATGTAAGGTTCTAATGCAAAATGGATATGAAATTATGCTATTTTTTATTTTTTTGAGATTTTCAAGGATATAAGGATGCAAAGTGCCAATGTACCTAAGACCAAGATTAAGGAATGGTGGAATGATAATGACCCTATTACCAAGGATATGATATGCAAGGATGAACCTATGGGTAAATGAAAACTAAAGATGTCACTAATGGAAGATTTGAGCAATTTCCTTTTTTTTTGGTTTTCGATAGAGGTTGTTTGATATCAAATTGGACAAGTTTGGTCTTGGGTTTTAGACTGCAAAATTTAGAATTATTTCAAGTTGAATGTGTGTGTTTCCAAATTTGTGAAAGGTGTTTATTTGTCTCAATATCTTAATAAAAAACTTGGAAAACACAATATCTTGTCTTTGAAAATTTGACAACATGCACAATGAAGACAAGCACAACCCTAGGTTAAGCAAGGACAATATTCGCTAGATTCCACATGGGTTTCCCCAGCCACACTTATTCTTAGCATGTGAATCTAGAAGCTTGGTTGCACGGGCTCCCCCTTACATTGCACTCACTTCTCAGGCCAACCAAGCTTCTAACCCCCATAAAACTCCCATGGCAAGTTGATCACCTCTACTAAGAACTGCGAGAATGTGGATGCCTTCACAACGACTGTTGTTGCGCTAACAAATAGAAGGATTTTGGCAACTACACAAAGGTTTTTAGTTTGGGACCGCCGTTTGAGTGGCCATACATGGGGCACAAGATTAAGCTCTGTTTAGGAGGCACTCTAGCTTGAAGAGGTTACGCTCAACAGGGTTTTGGGGAGTACTACTTGGTCTATATGACACATCCGCACTCGTAATCCTAGGTTTTCCCTTAGGATTCACATTTATATACCGGTCAGGGGTAGCTTGGCCAAAAAGCTCCGTTGCCAATCTGAGTCGCCTTAGGGTGAGTCCTTTTTACCACCAAGGAAGGCCCAAGTTCTAGAGGCAATAATCATTTCTCTTACACCTGGGATCACATAAATGCGCAAGGCGAGAGGATACTTCGATTATTGCATCAAAGGGTAACACAAAATTGAAGACACTTATAAATTTTAATTACCAAATGATAATGTGAGGAGGACACACAAGACACTTTGTTCATTTTAAAAATTTAACTTGATGTGAAACAAACAAAGTTCATTTTAAGCCAATGACATGAAATGCATGTTCATTTTAACCCATGAGTGTGCATGCAATTTGTGTTCATTTTAATCCCATGAAATGAAATGCATGTTCATTTTAACCAATGAGTGTGCATGCAATTTGTTGTAGTTGTTGAAAACAAATAAAATTAATTATGCCTAAAGAAATGAAAAGCTCGATTTTTGTTTCTAAAAAAACAAATTTTTTTTAGACTCCCTCCAAGCTGTGCCACATGCTAAAAACAAAAGATTAGTAACTCAAAAGAAAATGACACCAGCGAATTAAAATAACCATAACTTTCTCAAAACTTAACAAAATTTCAATTGGTTTATATCCATGGAAAGCTAAAACTCAAACCTTCAAAACCCATAAATTAATTTTCCAAGATTCTACATGAAAAAATGTTATAGGCAAAAGAAAACGCAGGTTTTAACAGTTAAACTAAAAAAAACAGCAAATACTAAAATAGCCATAACTTTTTCAAATCTTAATGAAATTTTAAACCGTTTGAAGTTTCGGAAAGCTGAAAATGAGGGCTACAAAACCCAGATGATAATGTTTAAATAATTTATGAGCCTATTTTTCTGTGCTCAAAAAAAAATGACAGGATTTCGTATGAATTCTTGGTTGTAACCTACAAAACAACCAAACAAAAAAAATAAAAAATGATTTTTTGCAATATTATTTGATTCACGTCAGGTTCACCAATGTAAGAATGGGAAAAATCAAATAGATTTAGATTAAGTGATAGCCAACACTTCTAAACTATTATCTCAATCTAAACAAGGGAATACAAACAAAGAGAACAATCAAAATGAAAGCAAATGAAATAAAACACTCCCCTTTGAAGTTGATTCTTTCTCTTGTCTCTCCTATTTCTTCTTATACCAATATTGCCCTCAGATTTGTGGTTGAAGTTGTGCAAATAGTAAGCAAGAAAGTTGGAGATAATTAGCTGTTAAATTGAAAATGGAGGGGAAGGGTTTCTTTTATAGACAACCATTCGAATGGATGGACGAGATTGATCTTCCAGAAAGATTCTAAGATCAACAGATGAGGATTCATGAGAGGGAAGTTACGAAATGGATGGCCAAGATCGAGTTTCTAGAAAGATGCCAAGATCTATGGTTGAGAATTGATGCAACCAGAATATGCCATGCATGGAAAAGATATGACGCCGATGGTTATGACGCTTGACGGCTATGACAGACATGCAGGATATGCAGACTATGACATGAAATAATGATAGGGGATCTTTGACCAAAATAGAGGGATAAATAATTTATTCGAAAATGGAAGGGGATGACAAGTGGCAAATAAATAATTTATTTTAAATTATTTATTCAAAAATGGAAGAGAAGGACAAGTGGCAAATAAATAATTTATTTTAAATCATTTATTTGGAGGAAATGAAAAAGGAGATTTAATTAAATTCATAAATTTAATTAAAGGAGGAGATATAAATTAAATATGGATAATTGATTAGGATCAATTATTTAAAGGAGAAGAATGAAACATAATTAAATAATTTCGTTAATTATTTAATTATAGAAAAATAAAAGGTCAAATAATTATTATTATCTGACTATAGACATGTGATAAAAGATAAATAATTAAATAAATAATGATTTATTTAATTATTGAAGAAAGGGGTATTAGTGACGCAATTAAATAATTTTAATTGATCAAGATAGAAATGAGAAGGTGAATAAATTAAATAATTTAAAAACTATTTAATTAATAAAGGAATATGATCAAACATAATAGAATAATTAAAATTATTCAATTATTGAAAGATGATGACTAGGAAAAATGATGCTCATAGACTTAGGACATTTTTCAGTGTCTACAATATCCACTCTGCATAGTCAATGGGTCTAATGAATTCGACATCCAATAACTTCTTTATTTCTGCTTTCACCAATAGAGCAATGTGCGGATGCATTTTTCTCAACTTTTGTTTAACTGGTTTGATTCCTAAAGGGAGGGATAAATTGTGCATGATGAGGTCTGGATCTATCCCTAGGATGTCTGCATAAGACCACACAAATTTGATTTTTTTTCTCTTCAAAGATCTTGATAAAGCTAGGCTTTTCCAATTCTGTCAATGATTCTGCTAGATGAAGAGTTCTTATTGTTTATGCATTACCGACATTGATGGACTATGTTGGTTTGATCAGAACTTTTGATCTTTCCTAGAAGTGCTCTGGGAGAGTGTCAATTTTACCATCCTTTGGTGCCTCAGAGAGGTTTTCACCATCGGATGCACTCTTTTTTTTTTCTTTTTCTTGATTTGATACTGCCATAGAATGGTTTTCACCATTAGATCTTTATTTTATTTCATTTATTTTGCAGCTGGGAAATTTGGAACTCCCCTATTGTGAAGCTTTGCTATGATGTTCAATGGTGGAAACTATTTTAGGATTAACAACACAAAGGAAGTTTATGATGGCCTCATCATTTGAAAAGGTGGGGATATTGATAGGTTCAGTTTGGTCCCAATCTATTAGTTCAGGATGCACTAATGGTAATGGATCACCATATGGGTTTAGATCAGAGGATGTAAGGGTCATAATGGTAATATTATCATAAAATAATACTATGGAAAGGTCAAGGTCTATGATGTTTCTCTCTTTTGAGTGATCTATCTCGCTAGGAGTTTGATTGTCTTCACTTGAATCATTGATATTTTGAGATCCTAATTCAAGTGGTCTTAACCTCAAGCCTTGTCCCTCCTCGAGTGTGGGAGTATATTTATGTATCAAATCAATGTATTTGTCATGGTAGGACTCTTCTGACAGGGAATCCCACATATTTATTGGAATCAGACTCGTAGACATCACTTGCTTGTAGTTATAGAATCTATTCAACAATTTTTTGTTTTATGTTCTCTTTTGTTTCTTCCTATTGTTGATGTTCTTTGTACCCAAACCAGTTTTTTCCTTTGGATTTGTTATGACAGGTTGAATAGGTTCTATGATACCCTCTTTTATTTTTCCAATAGGTCCTTGTCTATCATATCCCATCGTCTCCAGGATTGAGAATCCTTTTCCATACTGAGTGGTTTAGAGATTTGTTGTTGCAAATTGAGAATCAGTTTCATCCTTGTAGAGCCAATTCAAAACATATTTGTCATCATATTCCTCTACTTGGGTGCCTAATTTTATGAATCTACCATCAAAAAGAGTGATTGGTTATGAGGATGGTTGGGACGAGGTTGATGGTTGACCATAGGATTTGGGTGACATTAACTATGAGAGGCAGAGGGATTGTTCAATGGAATACTCACCGACACCTTTATCTTTAACTTCAAATTTCTCTTCAAATTGTTTGGCCATGGTATTAAGTTGGGCTTCAGAATTAGTAGATGCAAAAGGGCTAGATTTTTCCTTTTTTTCAATTGTTGGGATGATGAACTTGATTCAATTCCGTCATGGGAGGATATGGCTAGCAATTTTGACAAAAGATTATCTCGACTAGAATTGATGGGGATATCAGAGGTGGAATCAGGACCTTCACGATTATGAGGCACAAATACATCCTAGATGACTTTAAGGGCATTGCAGTGTTGAGGACTATTTGAATCAGTACAAATAGTGATTTCTTAACCATTGCAAGGAAATTTTAGACATTGATGATATGTTGAAGGTACAGCCTATATTTCATGGATCCAAGGATGACCCAAGAGTATATTATATGTCAAATCCTTATCCAAAACTTGATAAACCACATTTTTCTGAATTGGCCCTACCTGAATTGGTAATATAATCAGTCCTTTTGAAGCTCTCTCTTCATCATCATATGCTTTGATTGTGATCTTCTTTCTTGCATCTATTATGTTTTTAGATAACCCAAGTGCATGAAAAAGTCTTAAGGTACATATATTAAGACCAGCTCCCCCTTCTATTAGGACACATTTGACATGACTCTTATGAATGAGGACC
Source organism: Sequoiadendron giganteum (assembly GCA_007115665.2). Classification (NCBI taxonomy): domain Eukaryota; kingdom Viridiplantae; phylum Streptophyta; class Pinopsida; order Cupressales; family Cupressaceae; genus Sequoiadendron; species Sequoiadendron giganteum. Next base: position 449,688,979 of record CM021105.1, read on the forward strand.
TCAATATGGAGGGTTGTATTATGGGGATGGGTGAGGGATACATCATCATTTTTCAAAAAAGATAAGCAATGAGGAGCAACTAGGTGTCCCACCATGGTTTGGAAAGCATAAACTTCCAAATTATTAGGTACCGTTGTATCCACTAAGGCTTTTTCCAAGATCTCCTTGTGAGCAGGAGAGATTTTAAGGAGCTCCAATATTGATATTTGTGTGGGGATTTTCTAGAGCTGATCGACAATGTTGTATTGATGAGATGTAGTAGCAGGTGTTTTGGAAGCACTACCCTTTAAAAATTATTTGGGTTGAGCCCTTGTGGTCATGTTTATAGGCACACTATCTTGTTTTCCATTGATTTTGATGACATTAATGTGATTATCTATTACAACCATGTCTTATGAGATATCGAGGATTTAATTAGAAAGGATGTTGGTGTTTTTGATTGGATGATTGGTTGCAATAGTACCTGGTGTGTTATTGACTTCAATGTCATTTGCATGATCCTCAATGACTAAAATATTAAGGATGACGGTATCTTGAACATAGTTTACATTCTTTCCTTTGTGATTATTCTTAGAAGATTCTCCTTTGTCATAGTTTGGAAAAGGGTTTTTGAATACTCCATGGTCATTGTTTGTTTGAGGCTCTTCTATCTATGTGATCTTATTGTCAATCAAGTCTTGTATCTTATGTTTCAATTGCATGCAACTATTGGTGAGGTGACCTTTGCACCGATGAAATTCACAAAAATGGGCTTCATTCCACTAGGATTATTTTAATTTGGGTTCAAAACCTTGGGTGTCAGGTAGAGTGATAGTATTTTCTGCAATAAGTTCCTTCAAGGCAGATTCATGTGATTGACCCAATGGTGTAAACTTTCGATGGTTGTTCGATGTTTAATAGGGTAGGGCTTTGGATGATGTGTTACTTTGATTGGTTTGAGTATTACCTGAGTTAGTATTTTGGTTGTTGCTTTGGTTGGTTTTTTGGGTGGAATTTTGATTGATATCCAAGGAACTTCTTGAAAAATTGAAAACCAATTTAGCATTGCGCATTTTAGCAGAGGTATCATGGTCATTATTTTATATTTTTGCTAAAACTTTGGTTTATCATTGTTGGAGGAATTAGATGAATTTTTTTTGTTATAGATTTTCAATATTCCTCACTTGACCAAAGCCTCCTCAATCTTGATTCCATTTTTGATCAATTTCTCAAAATTTGGAGGGTATTGTAATTCAAGCCTATAGCTCATGTCATCATTCAAGTTATCAATGAGTACCTCTATCTTCTCTTTTTACGGTATGGGTCAGGGATACCTTGCAAATAACCTTCTCCATCTTTGTAAGAATATGAGGAATGATTCTCCTTTCTTTTATTTCACATTACGAAGATCTTTCATCATAATCTCATGTTGGATGTTATATGAATATTGGGTGATGAACTTGTTTACCAATTCCTCAAAATATTTGATCTAGGCCGGTGGTAATTGTGAAAACCACTGCATGCATTGCCCTCTCAAACTACATGGGAATAATCTCATCAAATAAGTATCCTCATGGGAAAATTCAAGACTCATTGTTTGGAATTCCCTTACATGATCTATCAGGTCAGTTTTCCCATTGTACTTGTCATATTTGGGAGATTCACAATGTTTAGGGAATGGTATCATGTTAACACATTGATCAAATGAGTAGGGACATATATCTTGTATGGTGTATCTCTTAGTAGTCCTGGTTTGCATGTTCTACATTTTTTGTTGAAGATTTTGGAATTGCTGTTTCAAAACGTCCATGGGATCATTGCTTTTTAATTCATTGTTTGATTTAGTTTGTGTCTCGATTTCCATTTTCTTTAGATTCCTTTTCAATTTTGTAACATCAAAATCATTAGGTAATTTGACTCCTTTGCTTTCCAACATCAAGAGGTATCTTTCCCAATCCTTTTCGAAAACCTTTTCTAAGAATTTATGGAAATTTGGTTCTTGTTGGACATCTTCTTCATTTACCTCATCAGTTTCAGTTGAATGAATATTATGAAATTGATTATCTTCTTGTTCAACCATGGTATCTGGGGTTTCAATTTCCTTTTCTTGAATTTTCATCTTTTGGGATCTTATTTGGACAGGCATACAAGTGATGATGATTTTCTAAACATTTGACCAAAGTTTTGGAAGTGCCAAAGGGATTAGTTAAAATATGATTAAGTGATCTTTATTTTGGGATAAAGGATGAAAAATCCTAATGGAGGATGATAAATCCCGATGGTGAAATGCAACTACTAAATCAGAAATTGATTTGATGAGGAAGGCACTTTAGAATGTTTGATCAAAGATTAGATGAGGAATTTTCACTTGAAAATGCTAGCTTCCACAAGATTGAAATTTATTGTATAAATTGATTGGGATGATTGAAATATTGTATTTCCATTTGAGGAATGAAGGAATGACGAATGGGCTAACTATGATTATGTATTTGTGAAAGAGCCCTTCGTTGATAATACACTTGTGAAGATAAAGGTTCTAAAGAAAAATCATCGGTATATCCTCTATCAAAGTTGTGATATCTATGGAGGAAAGTTTGGTAGTCAAGCAAGACCTTCCTTCTTTGGTACAAGAAGCGTCTCTTTTTCAAGAGTTTCTTATAGCCAAGTTGCTTCTTTGGTTTCTTGATTCTTTTGGTAAGGGATTTCTTGACAAATTTTGTTGATTTCGAATCCCTTAACATAAAAAGATGTTGGTTTCTACAAGCTTGAGGAAAATTTGTGACAAGGCAAGATGGTGTTTGAAAAGGGATCCCTAAAAATGATGTTAATTTGTAGATGGGAGGTCAAAATTAACTTTCTATTTTTAGGTTTATTGGATGTGCCAAAATAGTGCTAAGATGTGCCAAAACTCAGATGCACTATTGTAAGGTACAAATGTGCTATAGGAATGACTATATGCATTGAAACAGGCAATGAATGTGCTATAACAGAGAATATAAAAAATGCACTATAAAATGACAAGGATGCACTTTAATAGATTCCAGGATGCATTATAACAGGGAATGGATGTACTATTTTATGACAACAATGCACCAGAACAACAGAGGGATGCGCTAAAAGATGTAAGCTATGTGCTGGGATAGTCATAGGATGCGCTGAACTAGAAATTACTTTATGGTTTTCGACAGTTTTGACAGATCTTTCTGGTTTTTGACAGTGAATTTGAACTATTTGTTTGAATTATCTTTTGAATTAATGGTTGGATGTTTTCAAAGCATAGTGTTTGTTTGGATTTTTGTTTAAAAACACATTGATAAAGACACATCAAACAAGCATGTTTCCTAGGTTGTGTAAGACAATATTCTTTTAGATTCCAAGTGAATTTTACTCAAAAAGCACTTAATCTTAGCAGGTGATTTAGAAGCTTGGTTGCATAGGCTCCCCCTTACAGTGCACTCTCTTCTTAGGCCAACCAAGCTGCAAACTCCCATGAATCTCCCATGGCAATTTTTTCACCTCTACTAAGAATTGCGAGAATGTGGATGCCTTGGAAATGACCGCTGTTGCATAAAAGAATAGAAAGGTAATTTGGATTACTACAACAAATGGGTTTTTAGTAAGGGCATTCTATTACGGGTGGGCTATACATATAGAAATATTAGCTCCATTAAAGAGGACTCCCAACCTATAGAGGTTACGCTCTACAAGTTTTCACGTACCACACGGGTATTAAGGGAATCACTTGTCGGCATAACCATTTGTGGTCCTTGAACTTTCCTCAAGTCCCCATTTTATACCATCTAGAAGGGCTTGGCCTTAGCCTGTTACTGGTTTGGGTCATTCCCTCCTTTCAAAGCGGGGAGGCAAGCCCTCTAAGGGTGAAAATAGAAATAAATGAATGGGTCTATCTTTTTGATCACCCAGTTAAGGGGAGATCATACTTACCTACCAATCCAAACATAAAATAAATGGTGTAAATTCTTCCTTCTAATTAAGCTAGATTCCTATCTTAACCAAAGGAAATGAGCAATTAAATCCCTGCAACCAAATATTAGTATTTTCAACTTTTAATATTTGACAGTGTTCTTTTAATTGTTTCTACAAAGTCTCAGACTGCATATTGAGTTCTTGTAACATAGAAAAACATAAATTAGTTTTGGGAATCTAGAAAAATTATAGTAAAAAACAAGATGTGCCATTATAGAGACTGAATGCACTAAACTACTGAATGCGTTAAAAGAACAACTAAATGCGTTGAATGATAAACTAAATGCGCTGAACTGGAAAAGCATAAAATAAAATTTAAAACACCCTAATGCGTCAAAACGAAATCTAGATGCATTAGAGAAATAACCAGATGCATCGAAATAGGAGCCTGATGCGTCGAAAGAACAACCAGATGCTGCTAAGATTGATAATGATAATCTAATGTAAATCCTATATGAAATATTAAATGAACTAAGCTATTCAAAACAAAATTGCCATTATAACTCTACATGAAACTAAAATGCGAAATTAAACTACAAAGCTCTCCAAATTCATCTCAAAATGTACTAAACTTCTGCAGCATAAACTTATCAAATTCTACTTGTTGAAAAGTTGTAGAAATGAGTCCTATTTATAGATTTTCCAAGGCTCAAGGTGATGTGGCAAAACTGGATAGTCAGAATTGCAATCCTGTGACATCAACGACAGAGCATCAGGAGGTTAGAGAGAATCTGGGAGATGGTTCCCTTTAGCAAAACAATTTGTCAAGTTTTAAAGGGAATCACAGAGAAGGAGGAGCCATGTGTCTAAATTGGTTCCAAATTGGTTGCAAAGTTGTTAAAGATAATTCATATTTTTCAATTAGAAAATTCATTTTTGTGAGGCACATGGTGAGGTGGCAGGTGAGTTGGAGGTGGTTGGAGGAAATATGTAGAAATGTTCTTAAATTGAATTAAAAACTCAATTTAAATGGAGATGGTAAATTAGCAAAATGCCAAATTAATTTATTTGTGCATTTTAACCAATTTAAGAAGGATATGATTTAGAGGCCAACTTGAATTTAAAAATTCAAATTTAAGTGGAAGAGGGAAAACCAATTAAATAACAAATTGATTTAATTTTTCCATTTAATTAGTTTAGGAAGAAAGTGAATTGTGGAAAAGAAGAATTAAAATAATGAACCATATAAATAAATTTAACAATTTATTTATAATAGTAGAAGAATTAAAAATATTAATTAAATAGCAAGTATTTAATTAATCTGTGCTCCAAACCATTTTTGTGTGCATACATAATCAATCTTTATAATTTTGGGAGATTGTTTACAGGTGTCAGTACGCTATATATTCCAAATGGTGCATGTTTGTGTGATTGGGTTGATCATTGGTATTGATCAGTTGGCTTATTTTGTGATTTAGGTCTAATTCTTGGCTGACCTAATGCTTGATATATGTTGTGGAGACTTAAATATGTATTACAGATATTAGTGAGATCTATTTAATGACCATTCCGACCTAAATCAAGTGTTGCATGCTTGGGTTGAGTGTGAAGATTTTTTTGATTCAAGTATGGTGCCGACAAGGCAATTTTTATTTAATATGGGACTACATCTAATTAGGTTGACCTAATTGATGTATACAAATGTATTGGGTATATATGTAAGACATTTTTTAGAATGTAGAAGTGACATGACAAGTGATATGATGTGAACATGCAAATTTCATATGTACATGATTAGATCTATAATAGAATTATTATGAATTTTGAGAGATTGTAAAGCAGAGAAATATTTTATATTCAGAGCTTCAAAAGAACTGAATTTAGCACAAGGAAGGTGCATTTTATAGCAATTCACATCCTAGCTATGTGGCCATAAATTTATTTTGTATCTGTCTTTTTGTGGCTATGAGTCCTATTGGATAGTGCATCTTAGCAGTGAGCCTCTATAATATCTTATAACCAGTTATAATATATTGTGAGCTAATCCTCACTGTGGTTTTTCCCTTTTTGGGTTTTCCATGTAAAAATCTTGGTGTTCATGTGTCATGTGACCTTGTGATTATTCAATGCTTTCATTCATTATTGTAGTTACATATGTTTTATTAATTGGATGGATTATGATCAAATGGTTTAAGAGAATACTGATTCACCCCCCTCTCAGTATTCTGGGTGTTCAACAAAGCATGCACAAATTAATGTTTAAACATGTAGAAAATAAAATATCATTTTATGCTAATTATGAGAAGTTAATGCATGTACCTACAGAATGGTGTTCATGTGTCATGTGACCTTGTGATTATTCAATGCTTTCATTCATTACTATAGTTACATATGTTTTATTAATTGGGTGGATTATGATCAAATGGTTTAAGAGAATACCGATTCACCCCCCTCTCAGTATTCTGGGTGTTCAACAAAGCATGCACAAAGAAATGTTAAAACATGTAGAAAATAAAATATCATTCTATGCTAATTATGAGAAGTTAATGCATGTACCTATATAATTCTTGTGAAATGAAACTTAACTTGTGTAAAGTTGTTGATTACTTCCTACAACGAGATTTGATGTGATTATTTGTAATTGCAATTTTAATTGAGGGACATGAATGGATGGTGTATGGTAAATGATGGTTTGGAAGGTTGTGAGATGTATGGTAGATGGGATGTGAAATGAAATATATGATAAGTGGTATGTAAAAAAGGTGATGAAAATGCTATGTGTTAGGATGTGTATAGGTTGCATGTGTTTAAATAAAACGTGTGTAGCTTCATGTACAAAATTATGGAGGTGGAAAGTAGGGATATGTAATTAATTCAATAGGGATTTTTGAAATGATTTTCAAACAATTTCTACAAGTACCTCCAATAATAGGTCCCTTTCTAAATATTTTAACCTTTAGGTATGTTGCTATAGGTCCCTACTACTTTTTTTACTATGATAGAAATTTTTTTTTTCTTGTCACCTTGTGTAGTGTGTGCTTGTGGACTGTGTTAGTAATTATACCTATGTAATAGCAATTGGTGAGAAGGTAGCTCCTCTATCGAGTCATGTGTAGAACTTGTAGTTGTTGTAGTTGAACTGTTAAGTGAAGGATAAAATTGTTGAATTAATGAAATAAGGAAATCATCCTTCTGTAGTGGTTTATTATACAACTTTAGCCTATGTCCATCAATTAGTAAGGAGAACCCAACTTCATCAATTACATTTAGTTGTATGACTCCATTGGGAAACACTTGTTTGATTCCATATAGACCAAACCACCTTGTTTGTAACTTTCCCTTGTAGTCCTGATATCTTAAGTCACATAGAAGATCCCAATCACCTACAATAAATTCCTTGGTTTTGATGAACTAGTCATTGCAACAGATTCTTTTATTCTAAACAACTTCAGTGTGTTGTATGGCTTCCATTATGATTTCATCAAGTGCATTGAGGTTGTGAAATATCTCTTGCTATGATGTTGACAAGTCCATGCCTGATTGAACATTTCTTCTCAATGTTTTGTACTTAAATTCAATAAGAAGTACTACTATCTTCCCATACACCAATTCATATGTCTTAAACCCTATTGTGGTTTTCCAAGTTGTCCTATAGGCCCAAAATACCTTAGGAAACTTGGCTACCCAATATTTCCTATTAATTTGTACTATAATTGCTAGAATATTTTCAATCTCCCTATTTCTGACTTTCACATTTCCATTAGCCTGAGTGTGGTAAGGTGTATAATTCCTAGGTTAGATCTCATAATCTTGAACCAATTTTTTGATTAGCTATAATGTAAACTGGGGTCCTTGGTTTGTGACATTTTCCCTTATAACTCCATATCTTATAAATATGTCCTCACAGAGAAAATTTTCCACATTACCATCCTTAGCAAATTGTAAAGCCTTAACCTCCACACACTTTGTAAGGTAATATGTGCATACCAATATGCACTCCCTATTGTTGGATGTTGGTGATATTGGGCTAACAAAATCTATTCCCCTTTTATCAAATGGTGCTATTCCTAACTATGGCTGCAATGGTATTTTATCTATTTTTCTTGGACTTCCCATTCACTGACACCTATCACAACCCCTTGTGTACTTTATTGCATCCTTATGAAGAGTTGGTCAATAGCCAATGGTGAGAATCTTAAGATCTATCCTCTTTGCTACAAAGTGTCCTCCATAGGGTTCATCATGGCATGCTCTGAGAATGTCATATACTTCATCTTCTTTGATACATCTCCTCTTAATGTTATCCGAGATTGTGTAAAATAAATATCCAGCTATTCAAGAGTAGGGAAAAATATTGTGAACCAATTGTCTCTTTTCTCTTGGGGAGAAATGAGGCGGTGTTTTTCCTGCTACTAGATAGTTGGCAATGTTGGAAAACCAAGGTGTATGTAGAGATAGAGCAAATAAATGATCATCTGGGAATGAATCATCAACAACATCTTCTTCTAATTGGTTGGTAGTACGGATAGAAAATATGCCACTACATTTTCTTTTCCTGGCTTGTCCACAATGGTAATGTCAAATTCTTTAAGTAAGAGTAACCACCTTACAAGCCTACCACCAATCACTGGTTTATTCATTAGATACCTTATTGTTGTATGATCAATGTGTATGAATATTGGATATCTTGCAATATAATGCCTAAATTTGTTTACTGCATATACTACTACCAACATCTCCTTCTCTATCACTATTTAATTGAGTTTCATCCCTTGTAAATTTGTGTTGATGTAATATATGGCATACTCCTTGTTACCTTCCTTCTACCCAAGTACAAATCCTATATAAAAATCAGAAAAATATATATGGATATGGAAAGGTAAGGTCCATTTTGGTCCTCTCAAGATAGGGGTTTTAGTCAATGCTATCTTGAGTGCTTCAAAAGAGTGTTGACAAGTAGTTGTCCATTCAAATTATCCATCCTTGGACAATAAAACAAATAGTGGAGCTGCAAGTTTTCTAAAATATTGAATGAATCTCCTATAATACCCAACATGTCCTAGGAAAATTCTGACATATTTTTGTCTTTGAGGAATAGGGAGTGTTAAGATCACTTAAATTTTATTGGGGTCCAATTGAATTCCTTCATTTGGAAAAAAAAGTCCCAATACAATCCATTTTTTCATCATCATGAAACATTTCTCATGACTCAGGGATAAGTTGTGTTCATGACACCTTTTTATCACCTTCTCTAGATTTCCAAGTGCTTCATCATATATATTCCCATATGTTGTGAAATCATCCATGGAATCAAGGGTAAAGTCTAAGAATATACTCAGTACTTCCCTTTGGAAAGTGGTTAGTACATTACATAGGCCAAATTGAAAGAAAAAATAAGCATATGTGCCCCAAGGGCATGTGAATATTGTCTTATCCTAGTCTTATAGGGAAATATTAATTTGGTTGTAGCCACTAAATCCATCTAGAATGGAGTACTTTTTGCTTACTAATGAATCAAGCACTTGGTTAATGAAGGGAAGTGGAAAGTGGTCCTTCCTAGTTGCAACATTTAAATTCTTGGTAGTATACACATACTCTCCACTTTCCTCCTTTCTTTGGAACAATTACTAGAGGTGACACCCCATTGACTATCATAGATAGGATATATAAAGCCTGCATCAAGTAATTTTTGCAACTCCATTTTAACTATGTCTCTGACTGTAGGGTTCATTCTCCTTTGTGGTTGTCTTATGGGTTTAAAACCATCATTGATGTAAATCCAATGCATGCACAATTCTAGGTCTATCCCCTTCATGTCATGATAATCCTATGTATAGGCTGCTACATGTGCTTGCAACACATTCATCAATGAGGTATGTTGTATATTAGTCAATTAACTATTAACATTCAATGTTTTACCTGACATGATCTCTAAAGTCTGAGATATTATTTGCGTTGATGAGATGTCAAGTCATGCTATGTTTGGAATATATTAGTTAGATAACAAATTGTGAAATATTTGGAAAATTGACAAAGATGAACTGGAAGGGATAATTTTTTTAGAGGATCTTGCAAACATGTCAAGCAACCTTGATGTTGTGGGTCCCTACCATAGTCATTTTGCATGATGTTTACTATCAATTCATCTTCATCTTGGTGTTCCAACAATGTATTTTGTTTAATAGTCATCAAGGCTTGCAAGGATTATTGATCATCCTCATCTATGGAAGGCCAAATGGTTTTGTCTAGGTCGGCATGTGGCTGGGTTGGTGAATAAAGGAGTAATTTATTAGTCATATTTTTATTAGAGATAATCATATTCCAAGACATACAAACTATGATGGCATCTACTATTGACATTAACCTTTGGCTGTAACACCACAAAATATGTAGGGTACTCACATGAATCCAGTGTTATTACCAATTATTTAATTATTCCCCCAGGTTTAACTATGAACCTATCTACCAGCTATAGAATAGTAGGTGTAGGTATGAGTTCTATTAATTATAATAACTTCATTGTATCTTTAGTCATTAAATTAATAGTTGCTCACAAGTCAATTAGGGTATTCTTAATGAGAGTTCCATTTATCTTTACATTCACTACATGAATCCTAGGGTTTGCATACTTGGGGATAGTTATGTTTTCCAACATAATATTTGCAAGTTGTCCTAGAACTTGTATAGTTTGAGGATCTTTCCTCTTCCTGCTTGGATTTTTAAGGAAAATTTATCTCACTATTTTGGTGTAGAGAGGAACCTCCTTAATGTCTTACATAAGGGTTATTTTGATACAAAAATATTTAAGTTGTCCCAATAGGTCAATTTCAACTTGTGTTTGATGTATTTGAACTGCTAATATTTCAAGGAATGGGGGCTCTAGACTTGGATTGGTTTGGTTAAACTAATTTGACTCAGGCTCCTTAGGTTGATTTTCCAAGGTTTTGTTGGGGGTTCTTCATCAACCAATTTATTTATTTGAGGGGATGAAGGTCTAGCCAAATTTTTCCCTGACTTGAGGTGGACATCACTCACCTTTACCCCATAAGTAGGGTATTGAAAAACTTCGTTAGTGTAGGCCTGCTAAATAGGCTTGCTATTGGTGTTAGGTGGAAGTTGTGTTGGAGGTGCTCTATGTGGTTGTGGTGCTAGATTTTTTGGGTTTGGCATAATGACTTGTTGTTTTGGCTGCAAAGGCTAGTGTGGCTACTGATAATTCATGTTTTGGTTTTTCCATTGCTGGCCTCTTCTCCATTGGGGTTTCCATTGATTTTGTTGGGGTGGCCATTGAGAATTATAGTTAAATCCTTGATAATTTTGTGATGGACACATATTTTTCTACTGTTGGTTCCAATTGGTTTGAGGAATTTTCCATTGTTGGTTTTTCATATTGACCCAAGACCAAGGAATCCAATTAGGAAGATTTGAATTGTTACCAGGAAATTACATGTTCAAATTAAAAGTATCTTGGGGCATTCCTTGTCTTGGATACTATGGTTTCCTTTTAGCTATGTAGAATACTTATCCATCTTCTCCTTCCAATGCATGAAATTTTTATGTCTCTTTAAAGATACTTGCCACCTTGCATTTGTAGTTAGTTATTATTTGTCTACAATGTGGGAAATATTCTGTAAGAGTTGCTTCTACCTCCTCTTACTTCTTTTTGATATGGAGGATATCTAGCTATGTAGTCAGATGGCTGATAATATCCTCCTTTATGTTTTATAGAATATTACTCAATTCAAATCTAGAGACTCCATTGGATGGTTTGATGATGGAAGATACCTTGTCTCCTCTAACCTTCTTTATGAAAGACCTTGAATAGTTCTTGCATGCCTTATAAATATCCTCAAATGGTTCTTGAGAGATATATCTTGCCCCAATGAGGTTAAGTGAATTCATGCAATCCTCATTAATCCCCCTTAAGAATTTGAACTTTAAATATTCATCGGAGAGTTTGTTCTGGTGAGATTTTCTTAAGGAAAAATTGAAACCTTTGCATGTAGTCTTCTAGGGATTCATCCTCTTTTTGTGACATACTAAATATGTCATCTCTCTTTGTATATATTCCTCTACAATAATCTTGGTACTTCTCCAAGAACTTTTTCTTCATAATATTATAATTTAGAACAATATCTCTTCCCAAACCCATAAACCATCTGAAACCAACATCCTTTTGGGTTGCTAGAAACAATTTGAGCATATGTGCATCTATACTATAATCATAACTTACACCACATCAAAATCAAATAGGAATTTATCTAGGTCCTTTGTGACCAACCCATAAAAGATAGGTAATGTTGAAGGAGGTATGTTCTTTAGTGCAATCTCTCTCCTGGTTGGCAATGGGGAACTCAAATGTTACATGCTCTGGTGGGTATTCCATTAAAACATCACCCATGGTGATGATATGTCTATGGGAAGTGTCCTTTGTATTTGACATGGATATTGGTGTTAGGGATGAATCTTCTTTAGGAATACCCTCACTCTATTCACTATGATCACCAATATCCTTTAAAGATTCATGTATTGAGGGGAGAAATCCTCCCAGAGTGTCTCATTGCCTTCGCATATAATAGTTGTGACTCTTTAGATCAATGACTCTTGCATATTGTTAGCAAATCATTTTTGTATTGATAACTAAATCCTAATTACCCTAATGTTGAAGACAAAATTATAACTATGAAAGTTTGAAATAACATAGGAGAATCCTGAATGTAGCGTCATCCCCGACAACAACACCAAAAATTTAAGGCCTCACTAATGTCAAGTCAACTTGGTGTTAGACACACAATTCAGAAGAAGGGTTCCTAAATGAACATTACACTAAACCATTATAAAGACTCCATTAAATTATCAACCAGGGCTTCATAAGCTTTTGATGATGTTGGAACTATATGTGCATTCACAAGATGTATACGAAGTATATCATCAATTATAGGTGGTTTACAAATGTGAGGAAAATAATAAAGGCTGGAAAAGGAAAATGGAGCATAAACTACAAAATATGGGGAATAACTTAATCTGCTACTGATGTTGTGGGTACCTCCAACTTAACACTATAACTATTCACTGTTGTTCAACAAAAACTACTGAAGCCTTTGCAGTTTTCTTTTTCCTTTACGGCTGCGCCTTATCTTTGTATGCTCATTGCCCTCAGAGCTCTCCACATGGCTTCCTCACGAAGCTTTCCACTTTTCCTTCGCTTCATTTTTTGGTAATCTTCGTCTGTGTGTCATGTGGCTCTCTCTGGCTGTTTTTTCCAAATTGGGCCCGCCTCGTTCTTTATCTTGCTTAGAGCTCTCCACGTGGCTCTCTCTCAAGGATTTTTGCTGAGCACCTTTTCAACTTTCTGTCGGGCTCTGTCTGCATGGCACATGGCGATTTCTTCCACGCCAGTTACCTTGGAAATGTTGCCAAATATTTTGTACTTCCCTACTGCCACGTGTTCTCTCTTGTTGCTACATGGTTTTCTGTTATACATCGTGGCCTTACTGGTGTGTTGTTGACCGGTCGATGTTTGCTATGGCGGCTCAGGATGATCTGGGTCGTTGATCTCTACGTTTGGTTGGCTCTTCTCTTGATGCATCTCCAAGTGGTGGACTAGCCAATAAATGGGGCCATGTTTTCTTTTATTAGGTTGTTGATTAAGTTTTAAAAAAATCTCAAGCACTGAGAAGTGAGCCTTTTGTAATAGTTTCTTTCAGTTCAAAGACTTCAGACTGTGCCAAATAGATTCGACCTTTCTATTTTCAAGCATTTGTTAGGATTATTGACCTGTGCTGTTATCTTTATTTTTGTATGAATGCCTATTCTTCAATTTATGTAACGTTTCATAGCTAAAATGAATACAAACCATGTTTCTTCGACTCTTCTATGTTAAAACAAAGTTATGCTTGATTACATTATACAAATTAGAGGGTATTTTTGCATGATAAATGCTTGTGGGGAAAATAGCTTAGTTAACAACATTTTAGTGGTTCTAGCCTTTGCATTTTGCACTGTGCTCTGTTGAAATTCGTCTAAGACTTTGGTGCATCGCTTGTAGTGTAAACTTTACATTCCTGCTATCTCCCTAACCTTTTACTTCCACCCACTAAAATGAAGAGTTGACTTTGATAAAATCCTAGAGGTCACTTAGCTAGTGCACAATGTCCCCCAATAGCTAAGTTTCCCATAAGACTGCTGCTACATGCAAAATTCTTTGTCAATAGTTATTTTTCAGGCATGCCCAGTGGGACAGCGAACTAGCACATTTGCCTGATCTTTATAAGTGTGTATGAGCCATCGACTTGTGACTAGGTCACAGACTGCAAGAGTCCCTAGCTAGCTTGTACCGCCTTTAGTTTCTATGCACCTGAGAGGTCGCCAAGGAAGCCCTTCACCTCCTCCATCTCCACCATCGTCTAATCCACCTACACCTATGGCTACTAGAAATTATGTAGCCTAGGACTCTGGTAGTCCATTAGTAGCACCTATATCTCCTGCAATATAGGCCGCTATCCCTATTTTCACTCTAAAGGCTACCCCTAAATATTCCAAGGATGAATCGGAGACACCAACGGAGCATCTGCAAGATGTAGCAGACCTATGTATGGTACATGGTGTATCGAACAAAAATGTGGCCCTCAGATTGTTGGCCGCCTCCTTCTGAGGAAAGGCACTAAACTGGTACATGACTTTACAAGCTAGTACTATTGCTACTTGGGATCAGCTCGGGACCCCATTTTATGAGCATTTTTCAAATGCTAGCGACAAATCATCGCTATACCACCAACTGGAAAATATAAAGCGAGCCCCTCATGAAGCTCTGTTTGACTTCAATGTGAGGTTCCATTCGACCTGACAGAGAGTGCCTGTGGGCAACTGACCACCTTCAGATCTAGCATTCATGTTCTATCTTAAGTCGATCAATGTTGATATCTCCATGATGTTACAAGCTCTAGGTGGAGACACTCTTCCTAATGCTTATGCCTTGGCTATCACCATAGAAAATAATTTGATTGTTACAGGAAAGTTAGCACTAGGACCCATCATGCCATTGTTCCTCGAGTGCAACGTTGCAGAGGCCGAAGTTCCTTCCACTAGCGCACCTTCAGCTCCTCCCCAATCTATGTACATTTATCCCATAAGTGTTCCAAGCTCGGCCTCGACGTAACCCCAATGGTAGTTCCTGCACCTAATCCCATGGCTGCTGAGATGAATGAAATGAGGGAACAAATGCGGGCTATGACTAATGAATTGACCACCTTAAAGTGGCAGCAATATAGCTATCAGAAGCCAGCATACCAAAATTACAAAGGCGAAAAACCTCTGTACCAATCAACTCAATGGCAAGATAGGTCACGTGGGAATACCTCTATTTAGCCTAGTAACCAGATGGTTCCGGTAACCCTGTCTATGCAGACTGTTCATCCTAGTTCGAATAAGGAGCTGGTAGCAGGACAAAACAATTTGGCTAAAGATGCTAACTCATGGTGTTTTCCTTGCAATGATGCACACATGCTGTGAAACTATCCATGGGAAAATTTTCAACAACAAATCATAGATCAACGTAGCCAGGGCAGTGCATCCATTTCCGATAACTCACCATATGCCTCTCAACAAATGGACAATGCAGTCCTCACCGTGCAAATGCAGGGGATGTCTATCTAGCAAGAGTCAGACATTGTTCCAGACCGGGCTCTCTTTTCTTGGATGAAAGGAGAAGAATCAACATTTCTGAATGATATCCCTATAGATAAATTACCTCGAGTGCAATCTAACTATAACACATGTTCCAAGCGTAGATTCACTAGAGAGTTCATAGCCTTACCTACCAAAGCTACATCACAACTGATGCCTAGCCCAGCGGTAGGCCTATTGCCAATCCCACCATGGTTAGAAGTGGCTCTTCTTAGCTCTCCGAGTCCACTTCCACCAAAGGCGAAGGTTCCATCGATCACTCCAACTATTGCTAAACCACTGGACATACCAGCTACAAGGCCTGTACTAATTATCAAACTGAAAGAGCAAGCCACTACAACTCACTAGTTATGAGCGCAATTCAACGTGGTGGAACAATTAAAGAAGTCATCAACCAATGCCTCTCTGTGGGACATCCTAGCTATTCCGGAGAAGAAGGTGTTGTTAGTTGAGGAGGATTCTAAAGTTCCTGCTCAATCTAATGGAGAGGATGTATCCAGGTCTGACTTGGATAAAGTGCTAACAATTCAACTAGAGGAGAAAGGGAAAGTAAGCCTAAACTTAAGCCTTTATTTCTAACACTAATTATTGGTGACAAGCTGTTGCATAGCTGTATGATCGACTTTGGTGCTAACACCACTGTCATGCCAAAGCAAGTAGTTGATGCTTTGGGTCTAAAATATGAGCCTCTAAATAAAGGAGTCATGCAGCTTGATGGAAACAAGGTTGATACTGTTGGGATAATCAAGGGATTACCTATGACTTTGTTTGCCTACCCTAATATCACTGTAAATCAGGATACCATACTCATCGATATCCCTCCTCTATTCGGGATCTATTTGTCTCGAGAGTTCACCGCAAATGTAGGAGGATATCTGGCACTAGACTAGTCGCACTTGATTATGAGGAATAGGCATGGGGCTAAGATGAAACTATTGTCAGAAACTCTTATTCTGAACATGTTGCCGATGAAGCTCTGCTGAATTTTGAAGCAGCACACACTTCAATCTCTCAGGAAGAAAGGTACAATATGGAATTTCTTGAAGAAGAGGAAGCTACTAGCTCTCGAATAGTAGATGAAGAAAATTTGTTAAAAGAATTTATTGATACAGACCCTTTCGGGAATTACCACGCAATTGGCCTCAGAACCTATGTTATACATGAAGAAGGGCAGATCATGCCCAAAGTTACCAAAGAACCTGAAGGTGAAGAATCTTCAGAAATATGGACTTTATACTTTGATGGAGCTAGATGTAGAATAGGAGTTAGAGCCGAGATTTGTTTGATATCTCCGTCCAATGATAGGACCTTGAGGTCCTATCGCTTCCATTTTGTATGCTCAAACAATGAGGCTAAATATGAAGGTCTCATCCATGGTTTAAGCCTTGTGGAACAAATGGGTGCTAAATAGATAAGTGTCTTCAAAGATTCAGAGCTAGTGTATAACCAAATCAGTGGGACTTCTGCTACTAAAAACATCCATATGCGATCCTATCGACATAGAGTTTGGGATCTGATTGACAAGTTTGAAACATTCAATATCCAAGCTATTCTGAGAGAGATGAATTCCAAAGCCAACAGAATGGCAACTATGGGGGCTCAGTTCAAGTCGGCCTCTGAATTGTTAAGAAATAAGCATGTGGTGAGAGTAGTTGTAAGACCTGCTATTTTTGACAAAAATCAAGATTGGAAAGTGTTTGATAGCGATGCTTATATTGCATCATTCCTCCAGTCATCTAGAGAATTTGCCGATCAGCTATAGCCGAAGATCGCTGAGGCTTACAAAGACCAAATCATCTAGTTGAAATCCAACAAGCTTCTGAGAGGCCTAGTTACTCTAGAGAGCCTTTTTGATTTTGATGATACGACAAGAGACAAGAGAAAGCTGGTGGCTGATAAAGGCAATTACACTGATTTGCATATCAGGGAAGATAGGAAGCTCAAGGTTGGAAAAGACATCTCACAAAAGAATAAAGACAGATTAAGACACTTCTGCGAAGAATACTTGGGTGTAGTAGCTTGGTCATATGATGATCTTAAGGGATATGATCCTAGAATCATTGAGCATACCATTGAATTGATAGAAGGGGCAAAGCCAATTCGTCAGCGACAGAGACCTGTGAACTAAAAGATAGAATCCCTCATGTCACAAGTGTTAAATAAGTTGATAGCATCTCGAATAGTGTTTCTGATCAAGCACAACACTTGGGTGTCAAACCTGGTGCCAGTCCGAAAGAAAAATGGAGATATACGAATATGTGTGGACTTCCAAGACTTAAATAGAGCATCCTTAAAAGATCATTACCCCCTACCTTCAATGGAGGTAATCCTACAAATTGTAGCTGGCTCTGAAATGTTCTCAATGCTGGATGGTTTTTCAGGCTACAACCAGATTCAGGTAAAGGAAGAAGACCAACACAAGACAATGTTCACCACAAAGTGGGGAACGTATACATATGCTAAAATGCCTTTTGGGATCTTAAACGTCAGAGCCACCTTTCAGAGATCTATGGACATTGCTTTTAAAGATTTGACCCATAAGATTATACTCATCTATTTGGATGACTTAACAGTATTCTCAAAATTTGCTGATGATAATTTTAATCATTTGGAGCTTGTTTTCCAGAAGTGCTAGGAATTTGAGATTTCTTTAAACCCAAAGAAGTGTTTATTCAGAGTTCCCCAAGGAAATTTATTAGGGTATGTTGTCTCCAAAGAAGGCATTGCCATTGATCTAGAAAGAGTGGATGCGATCCGAGAACTCTCATTACCTGTCAACAAAAAGGGTGTGGAGTCTTTCCCGGGAAAGGTCAATTTTATTATCCGTTTTATTGTAGATTTTGCAGGTATTGTTCGCCCTATTACCTTAATGCTCAAGAAGGAGTAAATTTTCAAATGGACGATGGAAGCCAGAAAGGCTTTTGAGCTTATAAAGGAGGCTATTTCTTTCGCCCCTGTATTGGTTAACCCAGACTTGTCAAAAGATTTTATTATGTATGTTTTTTGTGGTGAAAATAGTATTGCCACGGTGCTTATGCAAAAGGATGATAAAGATACAAGGGAGTCCCCTGTTGCTTTCTACTCACGAACTTTGAAGGAATACGAAGTAAAGTATAACTTTGTAGAAAAATAGGCTTTTGCCATTGTTAAGGGGCTTAAGAAGTTTCGGCATTTGATATCATATAATAAGGTGATTGTTTGCGTACCGCATCCCAGTGTGCAAGAATATATCATGGAGGGAGAAATCACTGAGAAAAAAGCTAATTGGATCACCAAGATCCTAGAATATGTTGTTGAAGTCAGACCGTCAAGGGAAAAGGACTATGCAAATATATCACTGAAAACAGTGAAACAATGACAAAGCTTGGAGCTTTGGATCTTGTGTTAATAAATGAAGAGAATTCTCAGAGCAACTGGCTTGATGATAGAGTAAATTTTATGCAAACCGGAAGGTATTTGATTGATCTCGCATCCTTTAAAAGATGTTTCTATTGCCTACAGAATAGCAATTATGTCATTTTGGAGGGTGTCCTGTTTAAAAGGAATTTTAACGACATCTTGCTAAGATGTGTGAATGAGGAGCAAGCCAAGAAGATTTTAGAGCAATACCATAATAGCCCTGCCAGAGGACATTTTTCTGCAAGAACCACGACAATAAAAATTATATGTGTTGGTTATTTTTGGCTAACACTTTTTAATGATGCATTTTCATTGATTAAGTCTTGGAAGGAATGCCAGTTTTATGTCAGAAAGAGACAGAATGTTGCTATGCATTTAAGGCCTATAGTGGTAGAAGAAAATTTTGCTCAATGGGGTTTAGATTTCATTGGGATGATTATCCCTTTTTCTTCAGCTGGACACAAATGGATACTAACAGCAACCAGCTATTTTACCAGGTGGGAAGAAGCAGTGTCGTTAAAAAATGCAACTGAATTGGAGATTGTTAATTTCCTAGAAGAACTGGTGGCCAGATTTGGCCCGCCTAAAACAATCATGTCTGGCAATGCTAAGGCTTTTCTTAGCTCAAAAATGAGCCAGTTCGCTCTAAAATATGGAGTGTTCCTAAAGACCTCCTCTAACTACTATCCTTAAGGAAATGGTCTCGCGGAGTCTACTAATAAAAACCTCATCAGGTTGATCAAAAGGATAGGCTCAAAACATCAAAAGGAGTGGCATAGGAACCTTTGAACAGCATTGTGGGCAGACCAAATCATGTCTAAGAAGATATTGAAGACATCTCCTTACGAGATGGTGTACGGGAAGGAAGCATTGCTAGCCATCACCATAGAAATTTCTACCCTACAATTACTCTCGTCCCTAGAAATTGAACAAAATGGGGTGATGGAGGTGCGTTTTTATGAGTTGCTCGAGGTGCAAGAGAAAAGAGAGCATTCCCTGGAAGCGATGAATAGCCACCAACAGGTGGTAAAGAAATGATTCGACAAAAGGGCTTCTGATCAAGGATTACAATGTGGAGGTTTGGTCCTCAAATTCAGTGAGTGCGGAGCAAAGCCTAGACAACACAAAAAAATTGACAGTCTCTAGGAAGGGCCTTTTAAAATTGCTCAGTGTAAGCAGTTCAACTCTTTCGAGTTGGAAGATATGGAAGGTAACGCCCTGAGTATTCCAATCAACGAAATACATCTTAAAAGATTTTATTAATTCTACCTATGTGATGTTTTGTAAATTTGTATATATGTAATTACTCTTCCCTGCTTTAAGTTTTGAATCCTCTTAGTGCAAGAAATGAAATGAAACACAACAATGATGCCAACAATTGAAAGAAATTTCTTAATGGGATAAGTGTTCTAAAGGGACATATATTATATTCATCAGAGTCGAAGATTTATAATATATTCAGGTCAGAGGCCTTGTATTAACATTTACATATGCCCACTATAGCGTGGATCCTATAAGCATAGAAAAGAAAAATTTGTAAAATCATCTTCGTTCTCGAGATATCAGTGAGAAGGACCAGCGATCATGGTAGCAAGTGGCACAGGGTCGGGAAACTCCTTTCTTTCAAAATCTTCGTACCAATGAAGATTTTGAAATGGCTCAATATAATGCACATGCATCAGGAAGTAGCAGCCTCTGTGGACCTTGGCATGATGCTCCTCATGAGTTTCTAGCTCGAACCCGAAAAGGAAAGGCCTGGTTGGAACAATGCCTCCATGTAGCTACTGCAGGTGAATGTTTCAAACTGAGGGAATCTCACGATCAAATTGGGTTGTGCACACAATCTGCTCTAGGCCTCCGAGGTAGCGCCGAGGGAAGACCCACTTCGTTAGCTTTAAAATCTTGCATTTGGAAACACTAATGTCTAGTAGTGAGGCGACAAAGTGGGAGCAAATGTTGGTGTTCACCCGATACTGCTCTTCATACTCCACACAGTCCTTCCCAAGGATCCACTTGATTGCCTTCACATACAACAGGTTTTTCACACCTGTCATACGTTTTAGGCACCTGCATCTAATTTTTCCAAGAAAGGCAGCCTGGGTCTTTCTGCAAGTAAGCCTCACTGGTGTTTCCATGTTGTTTGCTTTTCTAGCTAAAAAATGAAAGTTACTAAGTTAGCAAGAGCTTACTAGGCTAGGAAGGCTAAAAGATATTGTGATTTGCAATGCTACACAAAGGGTCTTATTTATAGACTAGCTAGGGTTTGCCAGCCAAAGAAATCCTGATTATCAATTGAGCCCAAGTGTGTCACATTGCCTCAGTTTTCAACATTATAGCATGAGAGGTGATGGGAAGGTGCAGGTACAGCTTGCAACTTGCTCTATTGAGCTACCACATCCACTCACAGATCAGCCAAGTGTCAATATAAGTGTCATCGTCTCATCTAAATCATGTGAAATCTTTGAAAGCTCGATTGGGCAATGTGCCCCATACGAACATTGAAATCAGTTAATGCAAATAGCCCATAGGGGAGTTAGCAAAGTTGGCTTGGTTTGTCTTTCGAAGGAAAAAATCAAGCTCTATCACACACGAAAGATTGTCTATTAAATGCTCGAGCATGTTGGCTGGTTGGTGATCCTTTCGCATGAATAAAACTAGTAACGCATAATAGCAACTTGGCATAAACGGTTGGCACGTACCTTTTTCGGCTGCCTTTCTTGAGAAATTAAAAAGGAAAGTTATGGCATGTAAAGAAACGTATTTATTGCAAACGTTACCAAGGATTGAGCAATTAAGGCATTCACAAGAAGAAAGGAGTTTTTAGAAAGGCTAAGCCGTTTGTAAAAGATTTGCAGAAAAAATCTTGCGAATATAAAAAATGGCCAAAATTATAGAAAACATGACAGAGGTCCTGACTCCAGAAGGTCTAAGCGAGCAAATGAGGAATGCACCCCGCATGCATCTTTACAACGGGGAGTCTTATGCCACTCCAGGCATACCTATGAAGCCTACCTGGCCTTTCACCCACCTGGTGAACCAGAAGTTATTGAGCACGGTTTCTCATTGGGATTAGGCAATGGTCTTGGAGGATTGGGATAATGTCTTTGATCTTGAGTTGTCTTGCAATCCTAAGAGCCTTAGGGAGGCTGCATGCAAAAAAATGAAGCATATGATAGACCAATTTCACAAATGGCTATGGTTCTGTGGGCTTATATAGTACATGGTTCCTTTTGTGCACCCTTGCCTAGAGGTTGTTGCAGCATGCGCGACACATTTCAACCCAAACATAGGAGTAATTAGTGGCAAGGATTTCAGGGTAGTCATTAGCCTTAAGGCTATTCAGGATATGTTGTGCATCCCGCTTCCCTTGACCCGAGAGGTTGAGATTTTTGAAATGGAAAGATTATAGCATAAGTGGGGAGAGCTCTAGATGGGGCCACAGTTTTATCACTCTGAGATCAATCAATCGATGAATAGTTCGGTTCCACCCAAATTCCCTTTAAATTTGAAGGCTCTGAAAGGTGGGGCTTCCTTCGTCGCTTCTATGCTAGCACTGGTGTGCAACCTGGACTCTGACAAGGAGGTTTTTGAGTTTCAAATGTGCCTCAGCTTCATGTTGAAGAGGAATCGTGAGCCTCCGCTCCTAGATTTTGCAAGGGTTGTTAGCGATGGAATTTGGAGGCAGCTACAGGAATTTGGGGTCAGCTCTAAGTTCAGGTATTTTTCTTTCTTGGCTTACTTGATTTTGCACCAGAACACTAATTATTTTTCGACGTCCATGTTCCTATTTGTTTTTGATGAGGGTGTTTTAAGGAAGCTGGTTTTGACACGAACCCCTGTCATGTCAAAAATCTTTGATTATTGGATTCATTCATAGCCCCAGCTATAATGGCTTTGGATAAGGCTGGCATAAATGTGACCGAACGCATATCACCCTGATAGAAGTCCTAGTTGGGTAAGTTAACTTCTCCCTATAACTGGTTCTTCGATGTGGATTTCATCATGCTCCACATGCCAAGTTTCATCCGAGAGCCTTTCCTTCTTCCCCGCTTTCTTTCCGACATAATGTTGGCCCTAGAGGCAATGAGGCAGCTATGTACCCTCGATGATGATTACTGGGGAGGAAAACACTTAACCTCCTATTTGTTGCTATCAATCATGTTTGGTTCCATGTTGCTAATTAAAAAG
The DNA here is from genome assembly GCA_007115665.2 of Sequoiadendron giganteum. Lineage (NCBI taxonomy): Eukaryota > Viridiplantae > Streptophyta > Pinopsida > Cupressales > Cupressaceae > Sequoiadendron > Sequoiadendron giganteum. Next base: position 449,712,157 of record CM021105.1, read on the forward strand.
AGGACCCCGAAGATTGATACCTTAGTGATTCTGCTTTTGAAGTTGGATCACCTCGAGTTGGTATTAATAGACAATCCCTGGAATTACAACCCTAACAATAATTTATTAGGAGTCGACATCAAGATCTCGCATTTGCCTCGACCATTCTGGGACCTTCGGTGGAATGTTGAGGAGGGAAATTTAAATAGATATGTAGGCCTTGAGTATTTTCCTAGAGTGGATAGTCGACTGCCTTGGCTGAATTTTTATCACATCGTGGGGAGGGTCAACCCAAAGCTAAAAATTAACTCCTCCCTAGTCACCCAATTGAGTAATCTCGGTTGGGCACTTGATAAGATGCAAGCCTTCTGGATATACCAGCAAGAGATTCTGGAAGCTAGAAAAATGTATAACAAAGTAGCCCTCAATGAGAAATTTGATGACATTTGGGAAAATAAACATCCAGATGTTGAAAATTCTCCGAACCGATCAACATTCGTGTAGCAATATAGAAGAGAGGAGGCTACTACAGAATCTAAGGAAGAGGTAACTCAAAATCCTCCTGCCATTGTTGGGAGTCCAATGCATGAGAAGAATACTGGTAAGCAACCCGTGCAAGAGGAAGAGCCACACACATAAACATCGGAGCCAGCTGCCCCCTCAAAATTGACACAGAGGTAGGCAACAACCACCAGTGGTAAGAGTCTAGTCATTCTTGACCTCGATGATTCTCCAGAAGAGAAGCGACGATGAACTGGAGAATCTGGACACCAAGAGGAATAGCTGATGAAGGAAGATAATGACACATCTATGGTGCCACTTACACCTCAGGTAACTTTTGTTCCCTCTTCTCTCTCATCTATGTCTCTGGTCTATCCTCAGTCTGCCCCTACTTTTTCATCCACGCCAATTCTCTCCGCCACTGGATTTGTTGGACATTCCAGTCTCACCCCTCCTATTTTCTCACGTGTATCCTCTGCTTTCCATACCTTACCTGGAACGCAATTTGGTGTAGGTACTCGGCTCGAGGGCCAACAATTTTTATCTCCAAGGCCCAACCTTGCAGTTGGTGCATCTCTAGTATTTCCTTACACTGTCACCTCATTTCCATCCCCTCCAAGTGGCCAATTCATTCCGCCATTCTCTTCGGCTATTATAACATGACCCAACAAGACTTCTAATGTGTCAAATACATTTTCTTTCCCACTGGTCATCCCTCAACAGTATCCTTTTGTTGGCGGGTTGTGTATTCTGGCCCAAGAATATTTCTCGCAGGTGGATGCAAATAAAAGTGCCCACGCCAACTGGATCAACAAAAGAAGACAGAAAGACACTTGCCGGCAGGCAGAGCCCCATTTGCAAATCGTATTCAATGAAGGTTAGAATTTTTTGATGTTTGCAAAGATCACTCCTAATGTGATCAAGGCAGCTGGTGACATGTAACTCAGTGATTATTCTGTAAATGTTATCGGGTTAGACTTGCAGCAGGCCTGACCGTGGGATAAAGTTGTGCTAATGGAGGAAACCCAAAAAATAGTAACCACTGATTTTCTCAAATTTAGTCGGTAGGCGAAGAAGAAGGATGACCAGATTGTGGAGCTCAAAAGTAAGGTTGACATCTGGGTAAACAAGTTTAAAGCCTAGGAAAATGAGATAGGTTGGTTGGAGAGGGAGAGGAGTACCTTCAAAATTAAGATCAAAGAGTTGTAGGATTTGAGCGAAGAGGTCGTTCCAAATCTAGAGTGGGAGGTCGAGCTGAGCTGAGCAAAGGAGAAAGAACTCTGTGTTGAGTCAAACCTGCTAATTGAGGGAATGAAAAAGCTCCGGCAAAGCACCACTGCCGAGATTACTGAAATGAATGCCAACGTAGGGTTGAAAATTCAAAAAATTAAGTAGACCGAATCGACCCTAGTGGAAAAGGAAAACGAAGTTCTCACTCTGAAGGACCAGCTGGAGGCGCTGGACATAAGCTTATCTGAGCTAAAGGCAAGTTTAAGTAGCAAAGAGGAAGAATTGGCCGCCCTAAGGGGCCAACCCCTTGCACCCCGGATGAGCTCATTAGAAATCTCCAAAGAGTTGCATGCATCATATTGGGACAAGGTGAAGGATTTGTGCCTTACTCTTCAATCCACCTTAAAATTTATGGCGCAAGCGGCTAGCCTCTGCGAGACAGTGAGCGAATCAATACAACAGGTTCAGGAGTTAACTTCTGACAAAGTTTCAGAGGCTAGAATTTTATTGGGTAAGTTGTATACTACTTCAAATGAAGCATTGAGTGGTGTGGGAATCAATGACTGAATGACAACAACTTTGGGTGTGAGTAGCCTCATCTCCATGCATGAGGCCGTTCAACAGGTGGCAGATTGTAGAGCTCAATTAAACCAAGTTACCAGTGACATGCGGGCGAAGTTTTCCCATTTGACTCTAAAAGGCCTCTCTTCACCTTTCATTGTGGACCAGGTGGTAGTAGGTGTGGAGTATATTGTTGCAATGATCAAAGAGAGGAAGCAGGACCTTTCTATTTTCTAGAACTTTGACCAATCTCCGACTGTCGAAGAAATTGAGGGGATCGTGCATCAGCTGGCGCAACGTTTCTTCCAATTGGAGTTGGAAACAAAAGTATTAGGCAGATTGCCCTTCAAGGCAATTATTGATCTTAGGATGGCTCACGAGCATCTGCGAACTCTCTCTGCACTATTGAATGAAGTATAGACCAATTTGTAGGCCACCCTCTCGAGGTTGTGAGCAATTTTGATGCTAAACCAAAGTTTTTGGGTTTCTCCTTTCTGCGAACAAAAAACCCCTATGAGTCGCCAAACTGTTCAAAAAAACTGCCAAAGCCTTTGCAGTTTTCTTTTTCCTTTATGGCTGTGCCTTATCTTTGTATGCTCACTTCCCTCAGAGCTCTCCACGTGGCTTCCTCATGAAGCTTTCCACTTTTCCTTCGCTTCATTTTTTGGCAATCTTCGTTTGCGTGCTGCGTGGCTCTCCCTGGCTATTTTTCTAAATTGGGCCCGCCTCATTCTTTATCTTACTCAGAGCTCTCCACGTGGCTCTCTCTCAAGGCTTTCTATTGGGCACCTTTTCAACTTTTTGTCGAGCTTCGTCTGGGTGACACATGGCAATTTATTCCACGCTAGTTACCTTGGAAATGCCATCGGATCTTTTGTACTTCCCTGCTGCCACGTGTTCTCTCTTGCTGCTACATGGTTTTTTGTTATACATCGTGGCCTTGCTGGTGTGTTGCTGACCGGTCGATGTTTGCTATGGCGGCTCAGGATGATCTAGGTCGTTAGTCTCTACGTTTGGTTGGCTCTTCTCTTGATGCATCTCCAGGTGGTGGACTGGCCAATAAATGAGGCCATGTTTTCTTTTATTAGGTTGTTGATTAAGTTTTAAAAAACTCTCAAGCACTAAGAAGTGAGCCTTTTGTAATAGTTGCTTTCAATTCAAAGACTTCAGACTGTGCCAAATAGATTCGACCTTTCTGTTTTCAAGCATTTGTTAGGATTATTGATCTATGTTGTTATCTTTATTTTTGTATGAATGCTTGTTCTTCAGTTTCTGTAACCTTTCATAGCTAAAATGAATACAAACCATGTTTCTTCAACTCTTCTATGTTAAAACAAAGTTATGCTTGATTACATCATACAAATTAGAGGGTATTTTTGTATGATAAATGCTTGTGGGGAAAATAACTTAGTTAACAACATTTTAGTGGTTCGGTCCTTTGCATTTTGCACTGTGCTCTATTGAAATTCATCTAAGACTTTGGCGCATCGCCTATAGTGTAAACTTTACATTCCTGCTATCTCCCTAACGTTTTACTTCCACCCACTAAAATGAAGAGCCAGCTTCAATAAAATCCCAGAGGTCACTTAGCTAGCACACAATGTCCCCCAATAGCTAAGTTTCCCATAAGACTGCTGCTACATGCAAAATTCCGCGTCAACAACTACTAAACCTAAACTTTGCAATTTCACTAGCACTTATAATTCTTACTTCTAACTACTTGACTCATTTTAGAGAATGAATCAATGATGCACCACATAAATTAAATCATGAGACTAAATATCATTCATGTGCATGTAATGAAGAATCTATTGAAATGAATGCAATAATTTAAACATCTAAATTAACAACAAAAATTAAGGTGGGCGAACAATACCTTGAGTAACCCTTGCTCAAGTTGTTGTACCCAGAGGAGAAACAAACTATGTGCTTCTTGATTCAACTAATCATAATAGTAAATTGGAACATCTTTATTGCATATAACTAAACTCTACAATCTGACAAGAATCTTCAAATATTTCTCATTCATGAATGCATAACAGAAAACTAACAAAGATATTGTTTGTGAAACAAAACTATAACTATCAAAACATATCTTCCAACTAGATCTGCTCCTCAACCACGAGCCAACTATATAGGTTTGGGAGGAGTTTTATTTGCATAAGGACTGAAAACAAAAATTAAATGAAGATTTCCACTCTCCTTCAAAATAGAGAGAGACAAAGTATTTGCAACCAAAACTATAATTGAAAAAGATAGAAGACAAATAGGTTTTCAATTTTTCTTTAATGGAATGAAAAAGATGTGCTTGTGCAACCAGTCACATTAGCTTCTTGATTACTGCAAAATTCTTCTTTCCTACATCATCTTATTAAATTTTCTGATGACTCACAAGTGACCACTCTAATGATTGCTTCCATCATTTCTGCAAGTGTCACATTTCTAGCATTCTTGGAATTACCCCTCTAATCAGCCGTGAATCCTATGGTTGCGGGTTGTAATGCTTCTAGTTGCAAGGAGTTAGTTTCATCTAAAGTATACATACCATTAACAAGCATAAATTAAACACATATTCACACTTAATTTCATAAACATTCACACATTCATCCATGCAAACATCATCATATAATAATCATATTTCCACTCATCAAAGTCTGGTTTGGATGACATAAAATATATAAAAAGTATATAAGTTCAAGAATTTATATGAAATAAGTAGCTTAAAGTGTTTAAAAGATATGAACTAAACAAGAGAAAACTAGCTATTAATCAGGCTCATCACTCGCTCCCTCCTTCTCTCTCTCAATCTCCTTACCTTCCTCCTCTCTCTCACTTCTCCCTCCCTATCTACCTACCCCCTCTCTCCTCTCTCTCTCTACCCCTCTTTCTATCTCTCCTCACCCTCTCTCTACCTATCTCTCCCTCTCTACTATCCTTCTTTACCTCTCCCTCCCTCCCCTCTCTCTCTATCTCACATCTCTCTCCCTCCCTCCCTATATCTCCCTCCCTCTCTCCTTCCCTCTCTACTTCTCTCTATCTCCCCTCTCCATCTCTCCATATCTCCACCTACCTCTCCCTCTATAAATCCCTACCACTCTCTCCCCACCTATATCTCTCCTCTCCCTCTCTCTACCCACCTCTCTATCTCACATATACCTCTTTACCTCTCCCTCCCTACCCTCTATGTCTCTCGCCCTCACCTCTCTATCTCTGAACCTCCCTCCTCTCTCTTTGATTTGTACCAAGATGTGATACAAAAAGGGGAGGAAGGTGAGGGGATTGAGAGAGAGAGAGAGGGAAGGAGAGAGGGAGGGAGAGGTAGGAAAGGAGGGAGAGAGGGGGGGTGGAGGGATATATATGTAGAGAGGTGAGATAGAGAGAGAGAGAGGAAGGGAGAGGTATGGAGAAATAGAGGCGAGATAGAGAGAGTAGAGAGGGACAAAGGGAGAAGTGAGAGAGAGAGAGGTAATAGAGATATAAGTAGAGAGGGAAAGAGGAAGGTGGAGAGATTGAGAAAGAAAAGGAGAGAGGGATGGAGAGAGAAATAGGTATAGAGAGATGGGTTAGAAGAGAGAAGTAGAGAGGGATGGTGGGTGGGAGGAAGGAAAATAGAGAGACACAAATAGAGAGGGAGAGGGAGATAAAGATAGAGAAAATTAGAGGGAAGGAGGGATGGAGGGGGAGACAGAGGTGAGATAGAGAGTAGAGAGAGAGATAGTGAGAGAATTGAGAGATAGAGAGAGTAGATAGGGAAAAAGAGAGAGAGATAAAGAAGGGGAGGGAGGGAGAGATGCAAAGAGAGAAAAAGTGAAGGTGGGTGGAAGGAAGAAAGAGACAAAGATAGAGACAAAGAAAGAGATAGAGAGATAGAGAGAGGGGGAGATAGAGAAAAATAGAGAGGGAGAGAGGGAGAGAGAGATAGGTGAGATATATAATTGGAGAGAGATAATGGTGATATAGAGTAGAGAAGGAAGGAGAGAGAGAGATATGGACAAGTAGAGAGGTAGTTTTTGAGCTCAAGGGAGAGAGAGTCAAATAAAGGGATGGAGATAGTGAGAGAGAGAGAGATTTCTCAAGTATAAGAGATAAATAATGAGCAAGATATATATATATAGAGAGAGAGAGAGAGATGATATAACTTGTTGATTACTAAAATTTAACCTCATGATTACTGAAATTTGACTAAGTTTGAAAAAATGATAAGATCTTCCAATAACTAGAATTTGCATTACAAATTCGAGAGGTCTAAAACCACTCTCTAAAATCTTGAAACTATATACCTTAAATATAACTTAAAGTATACTTAAATGTTTATTTCATGTATCTAGTTTCTCTAGCAAAGAAAGACAAAGACAAGGAAATAAAGAAACACTTCAATAAAATGCATTCTAAAAACTCAACATTCACATTTTCAAAGCAACAAATTTGATGCTTGCCAAATGATGCATTTCATTTGGTATTCGCTAAATTGATTATATTTTAAAATATCAAGCCATTTCACAAGTGCCAAACTTGGTACTCGCCAAATGGTCATTTTTGGTAAAAAAACAAAAGTGGCATATTTTTTTGTGTCATAGATTGGTTCACATACCCTATGCTTTTGTTTAATCATTCATGTTAACCATAGAATATTTTGGCACACCTGGTGGAACCCACATTCTTGTTTTAACCATTTTTGTCAAGTTTTTGTCAGACTGTAGATTATAGAGGGAATGCGACACTTATATAGAGATAGTGTGACACCTTTGCAAAATATCGATGCATATGTAGCTCAAAGATCAATGCTTCTATTAAATCTTGACACATATAACCATTTACTATTCTTTTTTCTTTTAAGGAAATTTGGCGCTTTTTCAGAGGGTGACACTTTTACAAAACTTTGACATGTTTGTCTATCAAAATATCGACACATTTTTCATAAAGACACACTTCTATTATAAATCTCTATTTTTGGTTGCAAAGATATTGCAACACCTTTTCTCAAAGTTCAACTCTTTTGTAGAAGGGTGACACCTTTGTTGAGTGACAATGTGATTCTTCTATCCAAAGCCTGATGTTTTTGTCAAGTAAACAATACTTTTGTTATGTTAAGGTTTTCAATTTGATTTGAAATTTTTATTTCAACTAACCTTAACATTTCTTTGTTTTCTCGAGTTTATCTAATAGTTTACAACATGTAGTAATCTATGGGAGAAGATTGAAATACAAGAAACTACTAACCTCTGTGTTGTATGTTTTTGATTTAATCTAGGATTCACATTTATCTTTGGTTCACTTAAAATACAACTTCACATTTGAATTAGTGTACCCAAAATGAATAATTCAACTTCTATTTTCCCTTGGTATACCTAAAATGAACAATACAACTATCATTTTATTTTGGTATACCTAAAATGAACAAACAACTTGCACACTTCAATTTAGGTTTAAAAATTTACCAACAAATTGCATGTTTGATTTGGTGTTTTAAAAATTGAACACATTTTATTTTAGTGCACCTAAAATAATTTTTTTGGAATGTTCGATAGGTTAGTGTATATGTATGTTCTTTCCTTGCACCTAATGTGATCTTGTAAATTATAAATACCACTAACTCACAATCTCTTTACACCTTGACATTTCATGTTCTATGTATTCTCTCCCCTCTTGACTCCTAAGAATGATCTTGGGGATCAAAAGAAGCACCATAGATATTTATTTCAAAGTAGGAGACTTGCTTGGGGGGCTCATCATCCCAAGTTCTAATCTCAATCATGTTTCCCAATGGGCTATATAAAGGAGGGAGAAAAAACTTTGTACCCCAAGGGGTGGCCAACATCCTTCAAGCCAAGTCTCATGATCCTCAATTTTTCAAGACAGGGAGGTGATGAGTAGAGAAGAGACCTCTCTCGACTCAGGCATAATGGATGGGATCTCTGGTTTATAGTAGACCCCCACTATGAACTTGTTTATCTAGAAGCCTTTAAGAAGTTTTAGCCTTCAATTTATAATGGCGTAACATACAAGGATCAATGCTTGAATTTACTCACCATGTACATCCTCTTGTTGAGGTGACTGGCATTCCTTAATTAGGACCTTGTCCTTTTTAAGGTGTGAGGTGCGAAGGTGGTACATGACCTTCATATACTCTAGTACCCATTCATTGTGGATGCATAGATTCAACGGGTGGTCCCAATATCAGTTGATATCTTGATCGACTACTAAAATAGGTTATGTATCTATGGCATGTTTTCATTATTAAATCTACCCATGATACCAATTAGCATGGTCTTGGTGAAGAAGGAACACAAAAATCTATCAAAAAATACTTGGGGGGAGTCCTTCATGCTATTTTTGTTGTTTTTATCACTTGCCAAATTAGAAAAACACAAATCAAACCTCAAAAATTCAAAACCCTAGACGTACTTAGGATAAACTTACAAAAACTCTGTCTCTGGGTCAAAGCGACACTTCTATTTTTTTTATTATAAAAAATGACACTTGTATGTGCACCCTGATGCATTTGTGCATCTCAACATATTTGTATTAGAGTAAATTATTTATTTTGTAAACTGACACCTTTGAATTCAATAGTGTGATGCTTTTGTTGTACATTGATGCATTTTTAGATATTGTGATGCTTTTGTCCAAAAACATGGGATGATTTTGATTGTAACTCAATGCTTCTGACTATCACTAAAAATAGAGAACCCTAGAAATTTCCAAATTCTAAATTTTGACTAGTAGACATGAGAATATTTGATATTCATGCAAAATAGACCTATAGTTTCCCTAATTAGTAAAAACAACACAAACAAACCTTTTGTCATCTTCATTTTAGACTTGTCTAAACACCTCTTAGGTTATGATTGGAACACATCAACCTCACCAGCAAAATAATCCATTTAAAACAAAAACCTAAACTTTGACATTGATAATTTTAATTTAGATCTCAATCCCTTCCCCTAGTTTGGCTTCTTTCTTGGAAAATAATCTCTTTTCAAGTATCTAGTTGAATTGGTGTTAAATCATTGTGAGCTAGCCTACTTTAGAGTCATTAGTCTACTCCTAAAGTTTGTGATATCATTATCATCTTCCTTAGCTTAGACTCATTGGTCTACCACAAGCAAGGATTATCCTCAAACACACATTAACAAGATATCTAGCCCAAAATTTGTCTAAATTGAAGGTTCCACGTCCTCCATTCATCCAAACATCATCCATTATTGGTCCAAATTTGATTAAGGTGTCACTACTAGCCCAATTTGAAGCAACAAATATTTTTAAACAAAATCATTTGCATCCAATGTCACAATCCATATCTTCTAAGGTTACTATAAGTTTTATGGTCACAACAAGATCTTAATACAAGAAAAACATGGAGTCAAATCCTAGTGGTTCTAACATACCTACCACCATGAGTGCTATTGAACAAACTCTAGGGATGCCCAATTATGATCCTAAAGGGTATAGTACTCCAAAACAAAATAAAATGCAACACCAAATAACTCAATTTTAAATGGTTTACATAAAATACATCACCAAAAAACCTCAATAATTCACTCTCAAAGAGTTATTATAGATGTCATAAGACCCATCTCTCATTAGAGCACTTGATCCTGTGTTACGAAATGATCCAAACCAATACATATTAAAACTTGCACAAGGTGGTGCCAAAATTCCCACAAACTTTGATGTCAACACACTAAAGGAATAATCCTTTACACACATAACATCAATGAATCATCTAGTTAAAAATGAACCCTTAGTACATCACGTTATAAAAAAATACCCAACCCCCCTTCATCAATTGTACTAATTCAATCTATGGTCACTTTGTTAGGAATGAATTCGATAAACCTTGCACATCAATATATAAATCCATTAAACAACAATCAAGGTCTAGAAAATCAAATAAATCTAGGCTTTCCAAACACAAACATCCCACCAACATACACAAATCAACCTAATCCCAACATTCCAAATCCAAACATGATGAACTATGGGATGAATTCATTCACAAAGCTACCTTCACAAAACACACACTCAAATATTCCTAACATACAAAAACCCCCAAAAAATATTATTCATCAACAACAACCTCAACAAAACATCATCCCACAATATCATCAACAATATCCTCAAAAAAAATTCATGCAAAAACACCATCATCAACAACAACCTCAATAAAACATCATCCCACAACATCATCAATAATCTCCTCAACAAAAAATCATGCAACAACACCATCATCAACAAAAAAATCAATAAAAAATAATTCCACAACACCAATACATGAATCCTCAACAACAAAATCATACCCCACAACAACACCAACAAAAACAACAACAACAATAATAACAATTTGATTACCAAAAATAATTACACACACGACAACAACAATAGTTACATACAAAAAAACAATGATAGTTACATGCGCAAAAATAGTTACACACCCAACAATAGTTTCTTGCACCACAACAACAACAAACCTTGCAACAAAATTCCCAACAACAACAATATACCTAATACCAACCACAAAAACCACAACGAAATGTCATTCCTCAACATCAATATTGTCCATACAATGCACTTACTCCACCACACACTAGTCCACAATACCAAACAAATCCTCAACCACAATACACTTCATACAATCCATACAACACAAACGCCCTGCCATATCAAAATTCGACATTCAACTCATCCACCATCCCTCAATACAACACTTACAATCCACCACCAAAAATTCCTCCTACGGACATATCCTTGAATATTCAAATCTTGACACAAAATGGGAAAGACTAAGAAATCATATGTTGTCCAAGACTTATGTCCTTATCCATTCGACATAAGCATAACAATGTTACCATTTCTCCCAAACTTTGTAATTCCAAAATTTGACAAATACAAAGGATGTGGTAACCTTGAAGAGCATATATGAGAATTTTAGGTAGCTTGTATGGAGGCATTCTATAATGATTCATATCTTGTGTGCCTCTTTCCACAAAATTTGGGTGGACAAGCTATTGAATGGTTCTCACATTTTCCACCCGGATATAAACATTTCAAGATATCATAGATAAATTTTTAGCTCACTTCTCCCACAACATTGATGCAAAAATCACCTTAAACGAACTATATATTGTCAAAAAAAACAAAGGAGAAACCTTTGCCTCCTTCCTACAAAGATGGATCCATAAGGCAAGAAAGTTCAAATAGCCCATCCATGAAAAAAAATAAGTGGAAATCATTGCAAACAATCTTAACATAGAACTTTATTTTTAATTATGCATGCAATGTGTATCAACCTTCAAAGAAATCATCTCAAAAGGACTTGAAATTGAAAGAGTGCTCATCGCTAAAGGATTAGTACAAATATATAAAGGCAACAACCAATTGTCTAGTTCAAGTGACAAACCCCATATATGGGCCAAAAAAAAGAATGTAACTACTAATGGCGTGGTGGACATAAAATTCATGATAAATCCACCATCTGAATATAACAAACAACAAAATGTACACAACACTAATCATCCATGAGGATGGACCACCACCTAGAAAAAATAACTACCTGGCTAGATGCAAATACACTCCCTTAGGGGAACTGATTGAAACAATTTTGACCAAACTAATCCAAATGAACTTGATAATACTGCTAGATTTTAGAAAATATGAAGAACCCCAAATCAAACCCACATGGTACAAGGATGATGACTATTGTGACTATCATTGCACAAAAGGGCACAAAACATAAAATTACATAAAACTTAAAAACATCATTCAAGACCTCATAGATCATGGTGAGGTAAACATTGATCAACTCCTTGGAAATTTTGGAAATAATGATGGGTATATACAAGAATCTGATGCCCGATCATGGTAAAGTAAATGATGTTGGAAAGTCAAAGGTCTACAATCAAGTCAATCACACTTATGACAATGTTGTAGGCAATGCACAATGTGATGATAATCATATTTTCATTGTCTCTATACAGAGACTAAATCCTAAGTGTGGGGTCACCATGCAAAGAGGTAAGTTTACCATCCAAGGAGCCCATTTGCAACCAAAAGCTCCATAAAAAACAAATCCTATGGATTAGTCTAATAGACCAACTCAAGAAAAAACCAACAAAAATATCAATCCTAGAACTCTTGAGAATTTCCCCCGCACACAAATAATTCTTGGACAAAGCTCTTTCATCCTCATCCATATCTATTGACATAGATGCAAAATAATTCCAAGCCATGGTAGGACATATTTCATCCACCCACTACCTCGTATTTATAGAAAAAGACCTCCCATATCAAATATTTCATAATCGCGCAATACATCTTGAGTTTTACTTTCACAAACATAAAGTGAAGAGAGTTCTGATAGATGGAGGTGTAGGCTTAAACATTTGTAGTCTTCAATTGGTCAAGCACTTGGGGTAATCTGATGAGGTGAGTGAAAGAACAAAAGGAATCACTATCCAAGAATATGATGATAATGAATGAGACTCAAAAGGAACCATAAACTTACCTATACAGGTTGGACCAGCAATAACATAAACCACATGTCAAGTTATAGACCTTCACTTTCCTTATAACATCCTTTTGAGCCACCCATGGATCCATGCCATGTAGGTCATTGCATCTACATATCATCAATGCAAAAAATTTCCGTATACAAATAAAGAGATTACAATAAAGGGAGATCGAAAAAAATTTTACTACTATAAAAGTATGGAAGATAAGTACTATAGATTTCTCCAAGCACCTAAGAATGATGAAGTTACACCCTCCTCTTATTTCGATCCAACAAAACTTGCATCTACATCAAAATCCCAACACACACTTTTTAAAGTCAAGGTACAAATACAATATAATGGTTGTGGTGACTATAACCTCAAAGAATATTTCTATGTGGGATGGCTACCACTTTCTCCTAAAACATATGGAAAACCACATCACATTGAAAAAGTGTAAAAAAATATAAAGTTTGAACCAACTACCTTTGGAAAATAGGGGGAACTAAATACAAATGTGATAGATGGAGACTTCTCAAAATGGATATATCAGAATAGCAAAGGATATCGGTTGATCAAGAACCTGGGCTATAAAGCTAATAGTGGAATTGGTTTGAAACAAAAAGGCATCCATCAACACATCATTTTAGAAAAGTGACCAAAATGCAAAGGTATTGCCTACAGCTCACATGAAAATGTGACTCCTCCTGCTGAGGATATCTTTATTGAGGAAGTTGAAGCTTCTTCTTGGTATAATTCATTCGATAGAAAGAATATCTAAAAACTTAACCATGTGTATTACCAACCTATTTGAAAATACCTCCATATATAATATCACTACCACGCTATTTACCTCACCTATCCAAAATAATGAAATCAAACTCGTATATCTCTAGATAATAGATTGGGACCAACAACAAGCATCGATTCTTGATTTATTTGAAAATGATGAGGCTATCATCGAATTTATGGGGCTCCGAGAAGGCATACCTTTTGGTGATCACAAAGAAAGGTTTGATATTAAACTTAATACCTAAGCATACTATGGGGACACAATTGAATCCTTCAATTGTAAAATGATAATTCTAAAAATCAAAACAAGATCCCCAAGTGAAAACCACAAAGTAAAAACAAAGGACATGTCTAAAGGTGAAAACCTCTTTGAGGTGCCTAAGGATGAAGGACTCAATATCCCTAATGTTTCTATTGATCGAGAAATATCAACAGTTCTTTTAGAAGGAACGCAACCGATAAATGCCAGATCAAATGAATAACCACATGTGACATATTATGCTACATCCTTGAATGATGAGGAACAACATAACCTAGCAGCCTTCCTAAAATAAAGAAAGATTTTTTTTCTTGGTCGTATGTAGACATGCAAAGATTGGATACCTCATTGGTAGCACATCATTTGACAGTGCATCTGAATGTGAAACCTGTGAAATAGAGGATAAGGAAAATGCATCCCCAAATAGCATTATTGGTCAAAATAGAACTGCAAAAGTTGCTCGACGTGGGTTTCATAAGAACTATTGATTATCTTGAGTGGGTTTCAAACCTTGTACCAATATCAAAACCCACCAGGGGCATTCATATATGCATAGACTTCAGAGACTTGAATAAGGCATACCCTAAAGATGATTTTCTATTACCAATCATTGACATCATTGTGAATCTTACAACTTGACATGAGATGTTATCTCTAATGGAAAAAAAATTAGGGTATAATCAGACAATGATAGCATAGGATGATCAACATAAAATTGTATTCACATTTTCATGGGGAACCTATTATTGGAACGTCATGCCCTTTGGTCTAAAAAATGCTAGAGCAACATATATGAGAGTGATTTTTATAATATTCCCTAACATGTTTCATAAGATTCTATAAGATTATGTAGATGGCATATTAGCAAAATCTATCACAAGAAAATACCATCTAGAAGTATTAGCTCAAATCTTTAATAGACTGGAAAAGTATCAAGTGAGATTGAATCTGAATAAATGTGTCTATGGAATCACTTTAGGTAAGATTTTTGGGTACACTATATCACAAAGGGGAGCCAAAGTGGACCTTGCCAAAGTCAAAGCAATTATCAAAATGCCTCCACCTAAAATACTCAAACAACTCCATAGTCTATAGGGAAATCTTCAGTCTATCAAGAGATACATTGCATAGTTGGCCGAAAAATGTCATCCATTCACACACCTTCTTTATTAAGGTGTAGCATTCAAATGGAATCAAAATTTCCAACATGCCCAATTGAGGGAGATGAAGATCAAGTTTTATATGTTGCACAAAGAAGGCCATGAGCTCCAAGACAAGGTATGCCACCAGACCCATTATCTTTTAATGGACCTTACATGAATTCTTATGCATCTAGTAATCAATGATTGCCCCAATATCCATCAAAATTTAGAGGTTATCAACCTTAACCTTGGAGCAACCCTCAAAATAGCTGGCTTAATTACAAAAATACTCCACCCTAGTGGCAGTAAAACCAGGGGAATTTACAGCAACCTCCACGAAACTGGCAGCAGACATCCCAATGGAGAGGAGGGCATCAATGGCCAAACCGGACAACTGGTTACATGCAGCCACCTCCACAGCCTCAGAAACCTACCCTAATGCCTCCTCCTAACTTAAATAATAGTACACCTAGACCTACTCAATTACTAGCTCAGCCCACACCCAACCCAAATAACAAACCACAATAGTAGCCAGTCTATTCTACAGATCCAAACCAATATCTTGCCTATGCTATGAGTTTGAGTAATATCCACCTACGTTCAAGAACCAATTTTCCATCACCTTCCACTCCTATTATCATAGAGCTTCCTATGGAAGAGGAAGTGCATAAAAATTTACCTCATGCACCAACTTAGTCAAGTGTATCTACCAATCCTGAACCACTTCAACAGTTTGATCTTGAACCACCATTTCGTCAAAGGTTAGAAGTTGTTAAGCAAAAGGAGGAAGCACCCTTTGATATTTTGGATCAGTTGAAACACATATGTGTCAAGATACCTCTATTCCAGGCCATAAAATATGCTCCCATATATGGTAAGGAAATAAAGGAAGCATACATTAAAAATCATGGGAGGAAAAAGATAGACCCCACCACTGTCCATGTAGTAGGGAAGTTGGTAGATATCATGCTTGGGAAAGTCATTGTTCCTATATATACTGACCCAGACAATCTTGTAGTTGAAGTCATCATCAATGGGATCAAATTCCCTAATAGATTTAGGAGCAACAATAAATGTGATGACTAGGGATATCCTACAACAACTGACTGTTACAAATTTGAGACCTACTCCTATGGTCCTGCAGCTTGCTGATAGTTCCATTGTACAACCTAATGGTGTAGTAGAAGACCTTGTTGTTATTTTAGACTCTTGAGAATATCCAATAGATTTTATGATCCTTTCCCCTAAAGGTACATGTTGTGCACTTTTTGCACATACGCCCCACTGAAAGTAGGGACCCTCTTTCTTGCTCTTTTTGCTTTCATTCTTGGTGTTTTTCCTCCTTTGGTTTTGAGGATTTGGTTTTCTTGGAATGTTCCCAGGTGGTTATCCTATTTGTGCAAATGCCCCCTGAGGGAAGCACTTTGGAAATTCTGCATTTTGGGATTCATCTCGGATTTTTCTCTTTTTTTGGGAAAATTCCCTGAACACTGTGGAAACCCGATGGAGGCTGCTTTGTATCATTTTTAGAAATTTTGAAACTTCGTGGAATTCCACTTGGATTGGATTTTCCCAAGATTTCGTCATGCCTTTGGATCCCCAGGTTTGTTGTCTTGTCGATCCATTTAAGTCCCTCGTACGGTCTTGTAGTTTTCCTTTATTGAGTTTATTTGCATTTTATGAGAAGGTTTATGTCATTTTCCTTATTGTGAGATTTTAGGAGTTTGATTTTGGATTTTCTATTGCTGATTTGTGTGTTTGAGCTCATGGTCAAGGGTTGCAGTTGATCTTTCTTGTGATCGCTTGCATTTTGCCCTGATTTTCTGGGTCTCTTGTCGATTGTTGCTACCTCGATTTCTTTGCCCTCATGGTATATACATGCTAGACTCCCTTTTATCTTCTTTAAAGTTTGTGTGGGTGTATGTTTTGAGTCAGGATATCGATGTGGTATGGTCTGGTAGCAGTGTTAGGGTTATCAATTGATGGCTTGATGCCCTTCCTCGTGGCTCGTGCCTCCTCTCCTTCTGCATGATTGTAATTTGAGAAGGTTAACCATTGCTTTGATTATGTCTATTTAATTTTGAGCTTCCCTATCCTAAGCTCTGGTTTAACTTGAAACTCCCCACCTTGTGATGAAACTACATCCTGGGTGAATTACGACTTGTTGCTATCATCCAATTTGATAATTTCCCTATCATTAGTTGAGTCATGTGAGGAATAGTGAAATGAAGATAACAAATCAAGATCTGAGCTATGTTGTCATGGAAATTTCCTAGGGTTTCCTTTGTTGAAATCCCCCTTCTTGTTGAGTGGATCTTATTTTGATCTATTTGAATCTGGATTGTTCATCTTGCATTATAATCGATCTAAATCCTAGGAGAAATCTCCAAATTCCTAATCATTTGATTGATCTAGGTGAAATCCTAACAAAGTCAAAGATTTTGGGTTTTCGAGCCCCTCGCGGATTTCCTTTACCTCAGGATTTCCCTGAGATTCCATCGTGCCTTCAATTTCTCGAAAGTGGTCTCAAAGTGTGAAAATTG
Source organism: Sequoiadendron giganteum (assembly GCA_007115665.2). Lineage (NCBI taxonomy): Eukaryota > Viridiplantae > Streptophyta > Pinopsida > Cupressales > Cupressaceae > Sequoiadendron > Sequoiadendron giganteum. Next base: position 449,729,654 of record CM021105.1, read on the forward strand.
CATTGACTTTACGAAATTCTGTGCCTTGAGGATTTTCCCGGAATTCCTTCGTTCCTTCATTTTCTCAGAATTTGTAAATTGTTGTCTTTTTCGTGGATTTCCATCCAAGGTGGAATTCCCCAAAATCTTAATGAAAATGGAGAATCAAAAGAATGTATGAAATTTTAGTTTATGATTATGAATCTCATGATTGATTTGACTTGTTCTAAGATATATCATGTGGTTTCTTGGTTAATTTGATTGATCAAAAGATGGATTGGATGTTTCTTTGTGGTCGTTTCACTAGATTCTGCCTAGTCTAGAATTTCTTGAAATTCCTCTCTAGCCCAAATTCCGTGAGAGGGTGGAGAACGTGAACTTTATAATAAGTGATTATTATGAGGTTTTTGGGGGATTTTTCTCATTGCAGTATTTGTTTAAGAACTAGGTATATCATTTGTGATGGATCTAATTGAACTCTATGCTATGATGGATCTTATTTTGGTGTCTTTGTTGTATGTAGGCGGAATCAAGCCAGGTTATTGTTGGGAAAAGCAAGGGAAAGGTAATGGATCCAAATTCTGAGGGCTCGGCTATCTCTAAATCCAGTGAAACATCTAATCCATCTTTTTATGGTTGTTCATTTACATTGTCAAACTAGGGAACGTATACTTGAAATGAAGTGGCACTGTATGTGCACTAAGAACCAATTTTAGCCACAATTTACTAGAAATAAATGCTTGAAAGTAATTCTACTTATGATGCAGGAACGTAAGGAAAATTCTTCTCAACTTAAGCATAACTTAATTAAAGAAGAAATTGTGACAACTATTACTAAGAAACAAACCATGAACTGGTCATATGTTGTAGGAACAATATAAGACTGAGTTTGCACTGAAACTTTCAGGAATGAAATTCTAACATATAAACAACAAGAAATAAATAACTAACTACAGATACTTACTAAGTGGGCCCCCTTAGCAAGCATCAACCAATTTATGCAAGAATTGAACTCAAAACTTCATCAGCTTTTATTCATAAACTTGGAATCATATACATGGTCACTCTGCTTGTAATAAAACTAAGACAAAACTCTGTTTCTCATTATAATACTAATCTGAACATACTCTGTTATGTTCTCTTGTCTCTAGTCTAATCTAATCTTATCCAATCTAATCTCTTATGTTCACTCATGCAAGAGGAACATTTATTTATAGAAAAACAACTAACTACTTAACTCTAATAGAGAAATAAGTGGACATAAATGCCTCCGAATACCAATGAACAAACTTCTCATAAATGAAAGCATATTTGTTCAACCAATTCAGAGAGAATCTAGCATTCCACTCTTCCTAGATTGAAGACCATTTAGATTTCCTCCCAATGACCCAGATAGAGAGTCTTCACTGGAACAACTTCCTTGATGTCGTGCTGGAAATGGACTTTACTGCAGGGCTAAGATTTGTTGCGCTTTGACTCATTCATGCTTCTTTCAACAACCTGTGAAACACATGGCGACAAAGGAAAAAGAAAGCATGCATATAATAACATGATACACATTCATTAATTGCACACATTAAATCCATTTCATTTATCCAAAAACCACATGCATCATATTAGTGAATTGGGAGGTCAAACAGGGCAATGAATATAGACACATAGAGATATTAAGCTGCAAGAATATAGGAATGTGTTGCCATAGGATACTACCTGATCTTAGATAAAAAGTTTATAATCAAAGAGTTAAAACAACCATTAACAAAAGAGTAAGGGTATTTAAAAATACATCATGATATTCAAATTATGAGCATATTTTGGGCTCATCACTCACTTCGCGTCTGAGGAATCACTTGAATAGGACCCCAAAGGTAAAACCAAGGTGGGCTCTCCTTTCAAGATTAAAATTAAAGATGTTCAAGTAGAGGAAGTAGGGAAGAAAAGAAATCCTGTAGCCAAGAGAAGGAAGCATTTCTTGAAGAAGAAGAAGGCTGAGAAAGATGAAGAAGAAGAAGAAGAAGGGGATGCCAATGTCCCTTTTCCCAAGAAAAGGAGAATTGTGAGGTTGTCACAAAAAGAGAAGGAAACCTCTAAGGCAGATAAAGAAGTTGATCCCTCGGTGGTAGAGGTGGAGAAATCGGGAGAAAAGACACATATATATACCAGGAGATCAAGGACTCCTCCCAAGGATGGTGCACCAAAGGAAAGTGTTCCCATGACTGCTTCCGTCACTAAGCATGAGGATGTCCCTCCTTCTCATGAGACTGACAATGTGCCAGATGAATCAAAAGATGTTGAGGATCCCCAGGATCAGAGAGAGGAAGAATTCCAAGAGGGAGAACTATATAATGTTGAGGCAGAAATGGCGGAAGTCTTTTAGTCTCCTTTGGTGGCTTATGAGGATTCACCTCGAGAGGTTCATTAGGATATACCTCCTTAGAAGGAGGAAATGCTAGCTAGGATTCCCTCACCAGTTCATGAAGAAGGGTAGCACGATAAGGGAAAGGAAGATACAGCTATGGAGATTCCCGATAAGAAAAGTGTTGAGGAGAATTTTATTGTTTGCATTGTCAATTTTGGAATTAGAGTTAATCTTAGAAATCTCTTTGAAACCCTTATCTCTTTTCCTATTTATTTTATTATCTTGGTTAGATTTAGGATTTGAAGTATCATCATATTGCTAGATATTATAAATTCAAGTTCAAAATTTGCTTGTAGTAAGGTCCCTTTGTGATTACCAGCATTTTCACATTATCTCTGAGTTTTTTTATTTGCATTGTCAAGACCTGCCATTAGAGGTCTTGGGGTTATCTCTTTGTTCATAGAGATTTAACTTTCAAGAGAGATAGGATATCATATTATGTCTGAGTTGTTGTTGTGCAAAAAACACCATCAATAGATTAGCGCTAGAAGGAGGGCCTAAATAAGCAAGTTGGATCTATTTATGTCTATCATTTCTCTTGAGAGGTTTAGAAGAAGAACCAGATGTACTCCAGGAGAAGAGGAATTTCAAGAATTTCAAGTTCCTACTAGGGCAAGAAGGACCAGGAGAAGGGGAGAATCATCATCCACCCAACCACTCCCATCATCCTCATCCTCATCATCCTCATCCTTATCCGATTTTGAAGTTGTTCCTATTTCACAACCCCAATCAGCCATAAATCATCCATTATCACCTCCACCTCCACCAATGGCTTTCCTGGCCAATAACCCATCTTCATTTTTCTTCAATGATTACAATGTCATGCCCAAGAACCCTGAGAACTTTTTCTCTAAGTTCCACACCAATGATCCCAATAGGATGGCAAAGGAGCATATCATGATTTTCCAGACTTGTCTGAGGGATAGAGGAATCAAACATGAGGATGTTGCATGCAGGATTTTCTCTTATTCCATAGGGGAAGAGGCTTTTTATTGGTATAATCACTTACATGTTTCTTCTATCCATAACTAGACAGAACTGGAGACTGCATTTCTACAGAAGTTTAAAATTTCCATTAGTGCTAATGAGCTTTACATGAAATTTATTGGAGTTAAGAGGGAAATTAATGAGCCTATGGGGTCTTTCAATAATAGGTTTCACTGGGCATACACTAGACTTCAAGCACCTTATGCTATAGATGACACCACTGCCCTAGAGGTCTATTTTGAAGCCCTTGATAGCCTTACATCCACCTTCCTTAAATGGAGGACTAATCCCCCAACTACCTTGCTCACTACATATGCAGAGGCTGTTAAGAACAACAGAGATTTGAGGCAACATTTTTCAAGACCTTTTCCATCCTTAGGACCTGTTTCTCACCCTGGACAAGTCCAAGCTCTTAACTAGGCTTTGAATAATCATACTCCCATTATGAATCCAATACCACTATTACCTTTGATCCCACAACCTAGTCCTCTGATAAATCAAGCTTAGCCAATGACCTCTTATCCTTAGCAAAGAGCCAATTAACCCCTTCACCTACAGCAACAGACTAGTTTTCATACATATTTGCAAAATTCAGAAGTTTTGAATTAGTCTATTGGTTTCGGGGGAGCATCAAGATACCCACCTGGTAATGTGAATTCAACGGCACATAATGGTCTAGATAAGGAATGGCTAGATGAGTTAACTGAGCAGGTGAATAAAATGAATATGAAGGTGACCTATCTAAGAAATCAGAACAACCAACTCCAGGCTGCATAGAAGAACATGCAATCGAACTATCACAGAGAGAACAAAGATGTTGTTAAAGGACAAAACTTTGATAGAGGGCAGCATTTTGATAGAAATCAAAATTTTGAAAGAGGACAAGTCCCTAGCTAGAACTTTTACAGGGGGTGACCAGGTGGATAGGGGTTCGATAGAAGGCAACCACCTAGAAATAATAGACCATGAAATATTGGACCTAATAATGGAGGAATTACCACTCCATTGGACTAGCCTTCTACCCAGGAGAAGCCTCTAAGTTGTGTGTATCTAGATGAAGCAGCTTTATCTGGATGGTGCAGGCTCCATAAAACAAGTGAATAGTCTAAGTTAGATTGCCCTAAGTTTCAGACTGTTGCCTCCATCTCTTAGTATGAAGTTGAAAGAAATTCCAATAGTCAAGATATTGTGCCCTCAAATCCTTATGATTCCCCAGTAATGGTACTTAACCATGCTCAGTTCCCAAAAGGTGAGGAGAATGAACTGGAAGAAGAGTCTAGTGACCAGGATAAAGAGATATAGCAGGTATTGAATGAAGATGAAATCTCTTAGTTGTTTAACGAAGAGAATGAGAATTATAATGGCCCTTTGGATGAGGAGGAAGTTGGTGTCGAATAAGTTCAAATGTTTCAACAACCCATAAAGAAATATGATTTGAGGAACGGGCCTAATAGGAGTCCACAATCTGGAGGCCCTTCCACTACTTCTATCCCTCCAAACAATTTCACTACTCCACCAGATCCACAATCCAATAATAATACATCTTACCCTCATGTGCCAACACAGTACTTTGCGAAGAAAGGGCAACCTGATATATCAAAGGGAAACAATGTTTAAGTATCAAAGGACAAATAGACCAGTTGCTGCAAGGAAGCTCATGCTGATATGAACATCAAACAATTGGGCGAATATGTAACTGAGGAATTGAAAAAAGTAAAGGTAAGTCTTTCTGCTTTTGAATTATTAAGAGTTTTTTCTATTAAGAATGCTTTCTTGGGGTCTTTTAATTCAAACACAACACCACAAGGAGTAGCTGCCAATGAGATAGTTGTCAGATCCTTTAATTCAAAGGCACCCAAAGGCCAAGGCCAGGCCCCACCTATGGACAAGGGAAAAGATAAAGATAAGAGTCAAGTTGCACAAGCTGACACCCAATTGAGCCTATTCCAAGGCAAGATGGAAACCCATCCCTTTCTAATTTTTGTTTGTATCTTTGGGAAGAATCTACATAATTGTTTTCTGGATTCAAGAGCATCTACCAATGTTATGCCTTTTTTTGTTTGTAAAGCATTAGGTATTACCCTATAGCCTCTCAAAAGAAGGTCACTCAACTAGACAAGACAGAGGTGAGTGTAGTAGGGGAATGAATATGATCCCCACATAAGTTGCATCAAATCCTAGGGCGTAGTAGGTGATCAACATTTAGGTTTTTGATATTCCTGACACCTATGGTTTAATTTTGGGTCGAGATTTCACTGAGGCATTAAATGGGTATACATCTACAGACCATTATCACATGTGGCTACCATGGAAAGGAGTCCCAAATCATATCAGGATTGAAAGAGAGCCCAAAATGAAGTATGTAATCATTGAATACCAGAATACTTCAAATGAGATATTAGCAACAGAGGTCAGCATGGGGAACTATGTGTTGGTTGCATTAGTCTTGAATACAAAAGAGGTCTTTATGTTATGAGGCCCCTTTTATGAATCTACATCAGAATCAGGTGGGTCTGAGAAAATCTTCATGATGCAAGATGATTCCATCAGTGATTCTGAAACACTGAGTGAGTAAAAAAATGAAAATAATGACCAAGAGGATAGGTAACTCAGTTTGTTGGATAACTTCCAGGAGTTCATCTAGAGGTGTAGAACCAGATCCAGCTTGGTAGGAATATGAATTTTGAAGAATTATTGCTTCCTAATTGGTGTTGAGTCCATGATGCTCCCCACTCTGAGTTGGAATGTCATGTATGTCAGACTAATGTGGAGTAGGTACAAAAGTGTATTAACCCAATCCCAATTATCAGGCTCAATATATAGGGAGAGCAAAATAATGACAAAGGTAAAAGTCCAATGCTTCCTGAAGAGCCTCCTAGTTGTAGTAAAATGAAAGATGATTCGAAGCAATCAGGGACTGATGGTTTTTGGATGTTAATATTTGATGGATCCAAATCTAAGCAAGGTGTTGGAGCAAGGTTTGAATTGATCAATCCTAAAGGCAGGAGTTATTTTGCTGCTCATAGACTACAATTCCAATGTACTAATAATTTTTCTAAATGTGAAGCTTTAATCCATGGGTTGTTAATGGCATCGAGGTAGAAAGTTAACATATTATAAGTTTTTCTGGATTCTGAGTTGGTAGTCAGGCAGGTGAGGAAACAATATTCATGTCGTGATAGAAGGATGACTAATTATAGAGTTAGAGTGTGATATCTTATTGATGGATTTGATACTTTCAACATCCAGTTGATTCCTCAAAGTAAGAACCAAGTTGTAGATTCTCTGGCACAAGCGGCTAGTACATTGCAACCTTTATCACTTTCAGGATTGAAGAAGTTTACTGTGGAGCTCACTCTAGTACCTTCGATACCTAACAACGTTACCAATTTCTAGGTATTTAAAGATGATAAGAATATTCTCGATTTCATTACAAGTTGTGATGTGTTTTCTTCTCAAGTAATTGATGAGGTAGAGCCTCAAGAGGTGAAAATGGACTTGGGAGGGGTCATCAACCTGAAGACCAGCACTATCCCAAGAGGTATGGTGTAGTTAGAACAAATTTTTGATTTGGATAAGATAAAGGACTAGGAACAACAAGTCTAAAGGGAATCTCTTAGTAGTCAATGTGAAACATACACCATGGGGACACAGGATGACGTAAAGAAAATTTTATTGGTAAGGTATGTACTCCCAAAGAAAGGAGAGGGATTATTGATGCTATACACACATATCGAGATGTGATAGCCTGGAGTAATGAAGACTTAAAATCATATGATACTTAAATCATTACACACACCATTCCCTTGAAATAAAATGTCAAACCATTCAGACAAAGACAAAGACCAATTAATGCTCTATTAGAACCCATCATTCAAAAAGAAGTACAAAAGCTACTTTTAGCATGAATAATATTTCCAGTGAGGCATTCAACCTAGGTTATGAATCTGGTTCCTATGAGGAAAAAGAATGGAGAAATTAGACTGTGTGTGGACTTTAGGAATCTTAACAGAGCATCGGAAAAAGATAATTATATGGTTGTTTCATTGGATGAGGTACTTTAAATTGTCAATGGATCCTAGATGATGTCTTTTCTGGATGGGTATTATGGATACAACTAAGTCATGGTACAATATGAAGACAAGCATTAAACTGCCTTCACTACGAAATGGGGAACTTTTTCTTACAAAAGAATTCCTTTTGGGTTGATCAATGTTGAATCTACATTCCAGAGGGATATGGATATTTCTTTTAAGGACATAATTGGAAAATGCATCATTATTTATATGGATGATTTGACAGTCTTCTCTAAGAAGCAAGGTAATCATATAACAGATTTATGCAAAGTATTCCAAAGGTACAAAGAGTTTGGCATTTCACTTAATCCAAAGAAGTTTATTTTTGGGGTTATAGAGGGAAAATTTCTAGGACATATTATTTCAGAACAGGGTATTGCCATTGATCCTGAACGAATAGAGTCTATTTTGAAGATTGAACCTCCTACATGCAAAAAAAAATGAAGTCATTCTTTGGGAAGATTAACTTCGTTAGAAAGTTTATTATTGGATTTGCAGAGATAGTGAAGCCCTTGAATGCTATGCTGAAACAAGAGGCAAAAGTGGAATGGAGTGCAAAAGCCAAGGAGGAATTTACAAAAATTAAGAAACCTATTGATGAGGCTCCAATGTTGGTAAGTCAGTATTACACTAAGCCTTTTTACATATATTCATTTGTTTCTGATCATTCCTGTGCTGGAATGTTAACTCAAAAGTTTGATCAAGGTGATGAGCATCCTATAGCCTTCATGAGTACCCCTTTACAGGATGCAGAGTTGAGATATCACAATGTAGAAAAGCAGGCATATGCTTTGGTCAGAGCAGTGAAAAAGTTCAGACTCTATATTCTGTGGAATAAGGTTTTTTCCATAGTGCCTGATCCTATGGTGAAGTTGTTGCTAATGCAGAATGAGTTGGGTGAACGAAGAGATAAATGAGTAACTATGTTGCAGGAATATGATATTGAGATTCAACCCATGAAATTAGTGAGAGGGTAGGGATTGACGAAGACATTGGCTAAGATAGGCCCTGATCTCACAGCTCAGCATTATCATCTCCAAGAGGTATCTCTAGGTGACTGGTATGATGAAATCATTTATTATTTATTGAACCAACAATGTACTGATCACCTTAGTGCAGTTCAAAGGTGGGCCCTGCACCTGAAGAGTGGTATTTTTATGATGAAAGGAGTGTCCTATATAAGAAAAATCATGAGGGCATGTATTTAAGATGTCTGGGGAAGGAAGAAGCTACCCGAGTGATGATTGAATTCCATGAAAGATATGGCACGGGCCATGGTTTTGCATCATCCACTGCCAATCAGATCCTAAGGGCAGGCTATTATTGGCCTACTCTATTTAAGGATGTGCACGACCATGTGAGGACTTGTCATGTATGTCAAATTGTAGCAAGTAAGGAAAAATATGCAGCCCTTCCATTTCAACCAGTCATAGAGGTGAAACCTTTTGCACATTGGGGAATGGAATTCATAGGTCCAATTAACCCACCTTCCTCTACAAGCCATCGGTATATTCTAACCATAAATTATTACCTTACTAGATGGACTAAATCTCTTGCATGTAAATAATGTACTTCTGATGTGGTAATCAATTTCCTTGAATCAAGTATTATTAATCATTTTGGTTTTCCATAATCTTTGGTTTGTGATAATGGTCCTGCATTTGCATCACTAAAACTTTCTAATTGGGCTTTTGATCATGGAATCATCTTAAAATTTGCATCCAATTACTACCCTCAGGGTAATGGTCTAGCTGAGTCCTCCAATAAGAACCTTTTAACAGTCATATGTAAGTTACTAGAGCAGAATCCTAAGGATTGGCACACCCAGCTTAGATTTTCTCTCTAGGCAAACCGTACCAGACATAATACATCCATAGGAAACTCTCCTTATCACCTAGTGTATGGTTTGGAACCCGTATTTCCCATCCAGTTGGAGATCCCTACCTTGTAGTTCATTAATAAATACTATGACGAGGATAATAAGCGTGAGGTCCATATGGATGAGTTGTTACACCTTGAAGAGAAGAGAGATGAGGCCCTAGAGAACTTTTCCAAACACCAGGGTGTAGTGAAAAGATGGTTTGATAGAAGAGCTAAGGTGAAATACTTTAGAATCTCTAACTTAGTTCTCTATTGGGATAAATCCCATGATCATAAGGGAGAGCATGGTAAATTTGACAAACTTTGGCTTGGCCCTTATCAGATTTCAAAATTTTTGGGAGATAATTATTTTCGCCTAAAAACCCTCACTGGTGAGGATATCCTGCTACCTATCAATGGGTAGTATTTGAAGCATTACTTCCAATCTTGAGTTGTTTGCAGCTCTCTCTTATACATACTTAGAGTAGGTTTTCTTTCTATTTTGCTTTGCTTGTTTTTTGTTTTTGGTTTTGTTAGTATAGGTTTATTTTGTTTTGTTTTGTTTTATGTTTTGGTTAGCGTAGGTTTGCTTCAGTTGGTTTTGCTTTCCGCTTTTTTTTTCTTTTGGTTTTTGGCTTTCTTGGGGCTGTTGCATCTATGTAATAGGCTGCTCGCCTAGGGTTGTTCTAGAAATTTCTTTTTCAAACTCTAGTCATTTTTTTTGGAGTCAAGTGGTGGAATTCCTTTATCTAATGTCCCTTGTACTTAGAATTAGAGTCACTTGTTTCAATTGAATTTTGGAATGTATTTGGGTCTCACATTTTCACATAAATTTTAAGGATTTTGGAGTTGCATACGGTTCCTGTGTAGTTTGGCCAGGTGAAAAAACTTATATTCTGCTTCAGTGCCACTATGGTCCTCATCTCTAAGTGTGAGTTTCATTTCTTACAAGGTGAAAGGAAGGTTTAAAGGAATGTTAAAAAAAAAAAAGAGAGAGAAAAGAGACAATATGGAAAATCAAAACAAATCTTCACCCTATCAAAGGTATCCTAGTATCTCTACCAGGGCTATAGACACCTAGCTGGCAGTAGAGCTATGCTTGGGAGGGTCACAATGATAAACTTTCCAGGGCTATGGATGCCTGACTGGCAATGAGGTTCTATTCAGGTTGCTTTTGAAATTAGAACTTTTATGTAGCCCGGTCAAACTAGCTCTGGTTCTTGTTGCACCAAAAGAATGGGAAATGAATGCAAATACACACACTTGGAACCTGGTACAGGAAAAGGTTTTCTTGCTTGTGATTTTTGAAACTTTGTTCATAGGTGTCCTGATGTAAGGGCTGAAACCAGAGATTCTGGGTTCTTGATTCCAATTTGTTCTTGAAATGCTCTGGAGCATTTCCCCAGTAGAGTCACCATTTGTTGTGCAATTTTTGTACACACGCCCCACTGAAAGTAGGGACCCCCTTTCCTTCTCTTTTTTCTTTCATTCTTGGTGTTTTTCCCCCTTTGGTTTTGAGGATTTGGTTGTCTTGGCATGTTCCCAATTGGTTATCCTATTCGTGCAAATTCCCCTTGAGGGAAGCACTTTGAAAATTCTACATTTTGGGATTCATCTCGAGTTTTTCTCTATTTTCGGGAAAATTCCCCTGGGGCAGAATTCCTCGAACACCATGGAAACCCGACGAAGGCTGCATTGTATCATTTTTGGAAATTTTAGAACTTCACAGAATTCCACTTGGATTGGATTTTCCTGAGATTCTGTTGTTCCTTCAGATCCCTGGGTTTGTTGTCTTGTCGATGCATTTAAGTGCCTCGTAGAGCCTTGCAGTTTTCCTTTATTGAGTATATTTGCATTTTATGAGGAGGTTTATGTCATTTTCCTTATTATGAGATTTGAGGAGTTTGATTTTGGATTTTCGTGTATTGAATTATGCATTTGAGCTTGTGGTCAAGGGTTACAATCGAGCTTTCTTGTGATCGCTTGCATTCTGCCTTGATTTTTTGGGTCTCTTGTTGACTGTCGCTACCTCAATTTTTTTCCCTCATGGTATGTACATGCTACCCTCCCTTTTATCTTCTTTAAAGTTTGTGTGGGTGTTGAGTAAGGATATTGTTGTGGTATGGTCTTGTAGCAATGATAGGGTTGTTGATTGATGGCTTGATGCCCTTCCTCGTGGCTCGTGCCTCCTCTCCCTCTACATGATTGTAATTTGAGCAGGTTAACCATTTTTATTCTTTCGTCTATTTAATTTCGAGCTTCCCTATCATGAGCTCTGGTTTAACTTGAAACTCCCCACCTTGTGATGAAACTATGTCCTAGGCGAAGTACGACTTGTTGCTATCATCCAATTTGATAATTGCCCTATCATTACTTGATTCTTGTGAGGAACAGTGAAATGAAGATAAACAATCGAGATTCAAGTTGTGTTTTCATGATGATTTCCTAGGGTTTCCTTTGTTGAAATCCTCCCTCTTGTTGAGTGGATCTTATTTTGATCGATTTGAACCTAGATTGTTCATCTTGCATTATAATCGATCTGAATCTTGGGGGAAATCTCTAACTTCCTAATCGTTTGATTGATCTAGGTGAAATCCTAATGAAGTCAAATATTTTGGGTTTTCGAGCCCCTCACGGATTTCCTTTACCTTAAGATTTCCTCGAGATTCCATCGTGCCTTCAATTTCCCAAAAGTGGGCTCAAAGTGTGAAAATTGCATTGACTTCATGAAATTTTGTGCCTTCAGGATTTTCTCGGAATTCCTTGGTTCCTTCATTTTCCCAAAATTTTTAAATTGTTGTCATTTTTGTGGATTTCCGTCCAAGGTGGAATTCCCTGAAATTTTATTGAAAATGGAGAATTTAAAGAATGTATGAAAGTTTAGTTGATGATTATGTATCTCATGATTGATTTGACTTGTTCTAAGATATATCATGTGGTTTCTTGGTTAATTTTATTGATCAAATGATGGATTGGATGTTTCTTTGTGGTCATTTTGCTGGATTCCATCTGGTCCAAAATTTCCCAGAATTCCTCTCCAGCCCGAATTCCGCGAGGGGGCTGAAAACTCAAACTTTATAATAAGTGATTCTTATGGGGTTTTGGGGGATTTTTCTTATTGCAAGATTTGTTTAAGGACTGGGTATATCATTTGTGATGGATCTATTTGAACTCTATGCTATGATGGATCTTATTTTGGTGTCTTTGTTGTATGTAGGCAGAATCAAGTTAGGTTGTTTTTGGGCAGAGCAAGGGTAAGGTAATGGATCCAAATATTGAGGGCTCGACTATCTCCAAAGCAGAGAGGTTTAAGATGGATTTGAAGAGCAGAGTTCTTGAGAGCAAGCTAACCTCTATTTGGTTAGGGATCCTTGATACAAATGTTGGGCTATGGGATTACGAGGAATTTAAGGCAAGAATGACAACACAAAATCTCTCTCTATTGGCCAAAAGAATATTGGAGTCGGGGTTGCCACATGTGGTTGGATTTCCTCCTATAGTCCAGTGTTACGAGTTGGTGCTTGAATGTGCCAAGCACTATGACGAGGGCACATAGAGGATAGTTGGTCCTCAAGGTAGAATTGCGGTGAATCTTAACCCTGTGTCCATTGCTCAGACCTTGACATGCCTAATAGGTATCATGTTGTGGCCTTCGATATGGATGTAGCAAAGAAGTATTATAATGAGAATGTCATCAAATCCCACTAGGTCGTCAGTTCTTGGTTGGATAAACCCAAGTCCCACTTCTCCAAGTTACCCAAGCAGTTGTTCAGAACCAAGTTTAGGAAGGAATATTATGATGTTACACACTCATCAGTAGGGTAATGGGATTGAAAAGTCCAGGAATGTTTGAGAGCTGGACGTTTCATGTCATTGCAAGGATGGAGCAGGGTATGGACTACCACTGGGTAGGAATTATAAGTGCAATGATACATGAGTATATGTGTAATGTTTCACGTACAAAGACCTTCACAATGACCTCCTATTTGGTGTATGCACTTGCAAGGCATCACCCATACAAGGCACTGAGCACAAGAGGTGTGTTTGGGCAGGATGTAATTTATGAAGTGTACCCACAATTACACTTGGGTGGCACAAGCTATAGGAGGGTGAATGATGCATTCACCATGTACATCACTAGGCTACTACAGGGTGTAGAACATGTTCAGATTTCAGACAATGCCAAGGAGTTAATCAAGAGGTTTGGAGCCTGATTTATCTAGTTTCCCACCTTTTCATACATTAGAATTGATGGATGTTAGAGGGCTCCATATAGACTCCCTAGGTACCCCACGGATCATGTTGTACTTCTGTAGGTCACCAAACAGATCTATGAATTTGATATAATTATGAAGACGGAGAAGCACAAGATTGGATTTGGTGGGGAATTTCCTTTGAGAATAGGTAGTGGTGAGGCATTCCCTTCTATTAACTCAACCCATGCTTCTGAAGAAGAGATGAGTACTCTTGGTCTTTCCTTCCATTTTAAGAGGTCCAGATTTGACATAACTAGTGAAGCACAAAAGAAGTCCAGCAGAGAGTACAGTCACAACGATGACATAGAAGACTATTGGGCTAACATCAGTGATGAGTTTTTAGTCAGAAGGAAGAAGTTATCTAGGCTACCAGTGAACTTGGTCTGGCTATACAATGTAAAGGTTGTTCCTGATCAAGTTGAAGAAGATGAAAATTTAATTCAGGGCCATAACTTTGAAGCTATGAAGGATAAGCTAGTTGGAGAAGTGGATTGGCAGGAGGAGGAGAAGACAAAGTTAGAACAAATCATGACTCCAGTAATCAAGTACACCAAGCTATGGGTCAAGCACAAGATATTGGAGTTGGAGAGTGAGGATTTGGAGTGCACCTATGATCTAATGGGAGACTTGGAGTCTCGCTCTTCTTCTGAGAAATCACCTAAACAGGACCCCAAAGGTAAAACTAAGGTGCGCTCTCTTTTCAAGATTAAAATTATAGATGTTTAGTTAGAGGAAGCAGGGAAGCAAAGAAAGCCTATAGCCAAGAAAAGGAAGCATGTCTCGAACAAGAAGAAGAAGGGGATGCTAGTGTCCCTTTGCCCAAGAAAATGAGAATTGTGAATTTTTCACAAAAAGAGAAGGAAACCTCTAAGGTAGATAAAGAATTTGATCCCTCGGTGGTAGAGGTGGAGAGCTTGGGAAAAAAGACACAGGTATATACCAGGAGATCAAGGACTCCTTCCCCCAAGGATGGTGCACCAAAGGAAAGTGTTCCCATGATTGCTCTCATCACTGAGCATGAGGATGTCCCTCCTTCTCATGAGACTGACAATGTGCCAGATGAATCAAAAGATGTTGATGATCCCCAGGATCAGAGAGAGTAATAATTCCAAGAGGAAGAACTATATAATGTTGAGGTAGAAATGGAGGAAGTCTTGCAGTCTCCTTTGGTGACTTATGAGGATTCACTTGGAGAGGTTCATGAGGATAGACCTCCTTAGAAGGAGGAAATTCCAGCTAGGATTCCCTCACCAATGCATGAAGAAGGGGAGCACGATAAGGGAAAGAAAGAAACAACTAAGGAGATTCCCAATAAGCAAAGTGTGGAGGAGAATATGTTGAAGGTTCAACAAGATGCGGTGGAGTAGGATAATGTACACTCGGATCCTACAGTCCTAGGATGGTTGGACAAGGATTTGAAGATTAAACAAATTGCAGTGGAAGATACTCCTCCCAATTGGGATGAATTACTAGCGAATATAGGAAAGGGAAAATTAAAGAAGAAAGCTAGGTTTATTTCTAGGATTGAAAGGGATGAGGAAAATAACAAAGTGGTCCAAGTTGCTACTCCTTCTCCTAACAAGAATAAGGATAATGTGACTAGTGATGATTACAGTGTGCAGATTGTCAACCTAGGGCATGCTTCCATGGAACAATATATTGAAGAATATGAGGGTTCTAGTGCTATAATCCTTAGCAGATTAAGGAAGGAGGTGTAGAATAAGCAAGAATTGAAGAAGGAAACTGATAAAATTAAGAGATATCTCCAAGAGTTGATGAAACCCTTGCAATCCATTAGCTCTTCATCATCTGTTGCGGGCTTCCTTCCACAAGAAACAATCATTGAGTTAGAAAAGATGAAGGTCACTACCCATGTTACAATAGGCTGGTTACAGGGAGTGCAAACTCGGGGTGATAATGCCATCAAGGACATCCTTTCAACCAGTGGGGATGCTATGAGATCGATAGATTGGTTAAAGAATGTATTGGCCTAGGACAAGGAGGATATGGGTCTTTTTAAGAAAAGGCTAGAATCATCATGGATTACACCGAAGAGAAGTTGGTAGAAGATGTAATTCTTCCTTCTTCCAAAGCAGCTGAACCTTGGGAATGGTTTGAGGTTTTGAAGAAGGTGCACAAGTAGGGGAAGCAGATTGAGGATGCCTTGACTAAAATTTACAATAAATGCATCTCCTTCTTTGAGGTTATAAAAAGGAGAAATAAGTTTGTGCCGAAGCATTTGAGCCTGGAATAGTTAAGAAAATGGTGGCGAGAAGTGTATTCTCCAGTCAATGAGGACCAGGTCACCGAACATTTGTTGGATGATGTAGCTACATACATTGTAGTAATTGATAAAGACAAGACCCTGAAGGTGGACTGGGATAAGGTGGCGAAGAAATAAAGGGATGACATTAAGTCCATTGAAAGGAGAATGAAGGTGTTAGTTATGCCACCTATTGCCGACTTGGAGAAAGTATTTTTGATGATACAAGATAGGGCAAGTCAAGATAAAGAGAAAGGGGAGGGCAGTTAATGCAATGCCTCATCGGGATTTTTGCTTCCCTATTATTCCTCCTCTTCCTTCGCATACATTGGATCAGGTTATGTTGGAGATCCTAGGTTGACTTGGATGAAATTGGTACATTTAATGCACATTTCATGTTATTTTCGAATTCCTCTTGGCCAACCTATTTTTGGTCGTTTGTTTTTGTAAACCTAATTTGGCCGAAATGTCTTGGGGGGATTTCTATAAGTTTGGCATTATGCCTCATTTGTAGAGAGTTAGACGATTTTTGTATTAGAGCGAATTGAGATAAGAGCAAGAGTTAGAGTTAGGATTTAGTTTTATCTTTCAAGCAAGTGATGTAACATAAGACTAGAATTGTTGCCACTTTGGATGATTTAATACAAGTAAAGAGATTGTCATTTGGTGCTTTCCTTGTGTTGATTCTTATCTGGCATGGTTCTTGATATTCTATCTTTAAAATTGCTTAGGTTTATTTGATGTTAGATGATTTTATGATGTTCAAGGTTTGATGCTTGCAGTGCTTGCAACAATCTCTAGTCCATACTTTTTTGTAGTTAATTGATTGTTAGCTGCTTTGTAAAGTTAGCTTGGACTTAAAATTGTGCTTAGTTCGATTATGAATGCTTGTTCATTTCAATTGTAATAGGGTTGTCTTGAATGAATATGCATAATCTAAAAATATTTAATTCCTTAGAAGATTGCATTATTTCTATAAGATTGCAGATTTATCTAGGTCAAACAAGAATTAGTTTTTGAGGGATTGGTCCATTTCGAGCATTTTATCATTTGAATTGTCAATCTTGGAATTAGAATTAATCTTAGAAATCTCTTTGAAACCTTTATCTCTTTTGCTATTTCTTTTATTATATGGGTTAGATTTAGGATTTGAAGTATCATCATATTGCTAGATCTGATAAATTTGAGTTCAGCATTTTCTTGTAGTAAGGTCCCTTTGTGATTACCAACATTTTCACATTATCTCTAAGTTTTTTTATTTGTATTGTCAAGACCTGACATTAGAGGCCTTGGGGTTATCTCTTTGTTCATAGAGATTTACCTTTCAAGAGAGATAGGATATCATATTTTTTCTGAGTTTTTGTGCAGAGAAAACCATCAACAATACATTAGGATGGTATCCCATCATTTTGGGAAGGCCATGGTTGGCCACAAAAGATGCCTACATTGGATGTCGGGTAGGGGACATGACTATTTTTTATTGTAGAAGTACTAAAATTATTTCCCTTTATCCTCCTACTCAGCCATCCCATGATATGGATAACCTTGTATGGCCTCATGTTGGTGAAGAAGTCGAGGAGATCAATTTAGTAGTACAACTCATGATGATTGGTAGAAATTATTTCATGCAGCTACAAGAAGAAGATGAAATATTGTCATATATAATTCAAAACAGTTGTGAAATGCATGAGGAATCACTTGTTCCTGAGTTTGGTTTTGTTGGTCCACTGCAGACACTTCTTCCCACTCTTCTTGCACCAAAACTTCCTGCAGAAATAGGTATGTCTCATACATTGCCACCACATGAACTAAAAATTCCATGCATCAATGAAACAAATTTGATAGAGTTGATAACACAAGTGCAAGTTTCAGAAGGTAAGCATTTGAACATCAATAACAAGCTTACTAGGGAGCAGTAACTGTCTCTGACAAACTTGTTAGAAAATCATCAACCTGCATTTGCATGGGATTACCATGACATGAAATGATTATATCCTAAACTTTGTACTCATAGGATCTACATCAAAGATGACTGTACACCTATAAGACAGCCACAAAGGAGAATCAATCCTACATTAAGGGAGATTGGCAAAGGAGAACTACATAAGTTATTGGATGCTAGATTCGTTTATCCTATCTTAGACAACCAATGGGTGTCTCCTTTGGTTATTGTGCCTAAAAAGGGAGGTAAATGGAGAGTTTTTATTAACTATAGAGAATTAGATCTTGCCACCAAAAAGGATCACTTTCCTCTCCCTTTCATAGACCAAGTACTGGATTCACTTGTATGCAAGAAGTATTTTTCCTTCTTGGATGGTTTCAATGGCTATAATCAAATACAGATTGCACCTGAGGACCAAAAGAAGATAAATTTTACTTGTCCTTGGGGCACTTATACCTATTCATTGCTTCCATTTGGTCTATGCAATGCACTTGCAACTTTCTAGAGAGCACTCATTAGTATCTTCTCAGATATTTCACATGAGTGCATGGAAATCTACATGGATGATTTCACAACTTATGGTTATGATTTTGATGAAGCATTGGAAAACCTTAGGAAGGTTATACAAAGATGTGAGGACCATAATCTATCCTTGAACGGTGATAAATTATTTATGATGATGCAAGAAGGATTAGTCCTTGACCATTATATCTCTCACAAAGGAATTCAAATGGATCCACCCAAGATTGAGGTAATTACCAATCTCTCTATTCTTGCAAAGAAAAAAGATGTTAGGAGTTTTTTGGGTCATGTGGGCTATTATAGGTGTTTCATCAAGGATTTCAGTAAAATGGCAGCACCACTCTATAGTATCTTGAGTAAAGATGTTGAGTTCCAGTGGACAAAATATTGTGACAAAGCATTTTCTACTTTGAAGGAAGTCTTAACCCATTCTCCTATGCTCAAAGGTCCTAATTGGGAACTTCCTTTCCATAATCATACAGATGCATCTGATTATTCCATAGGAGTTTTCTTGGGACAAAAAGAGTGAACCATTGAGAATGCAATCTAGTTTGTCAGCAAAAACCTACAAGGCATAGAGTTTAACTACATTATGACAGAAAAGGAGATGTTGGCAGTCATTTATTCCCTCAATAAGTTTAGAAATTATATCACTAGGTATCAGATCTTTGTCCATACAAACCATGCAGCCATAAAATATTTGATGAATAATCCCTTAATTATAGGAAGATTAGCAAGATGGTTTTTGCTCATGCAGGAGTTTGATATCACCATCATAGACAAGCTAGGGAAAACAAATGTTTTAGAAGAATTTATCTCAAGGTTGACTACATCTGAGGATACTCAAGTCATTGATTACTCCTTCCCTGATGAACACTTATTTTCCATTGGTATCCACACACCTTGGTATGAAAACATACCAAATTATCTAGTCATAAGCAGAGTTCCCCCTCATTTCTCTCCAAAAGAGAGAAGGGTTCTCATTGATAAAAAATTTCCTTTCTCATGGATTGTAGGATATCTATTCTATATTGGACTAGATCATGTGATGAGGAGATGTGTAAGAGAAGATGAAACATATGATATATTGCATGCATGTCACAATGAACCATGTGGAGGAAATTTTGCAACCAAAAGGACAATAATGAAGATTCTTAATACAAGATATTATTGGCCCACACTTCATAAAGATGTAGGCAAGTCTAGTAGGAAGTGTGATAGATGTCAGAGAATGGGTCGACCAACTAAATTTGATGAGATGCCTCTATACCCCTAGGTTGTCATCACACCATTTGTTACATGGGGACTTGATTTTGTAGGCCCCATTGACCCACCATCAAATGGTAAATCCTACATTATGGTTTGCACTGATTATGTAACCAAGTGGGTTGAAGTTAAAGTTATGAAGCATGCCAGAGATAATAAGGTTGAATAATTCCTATATGAGAAAATATTCATACGTTATGAGGTTCCAAGAGAGATAGTGACAGATCAAGGGGATGAATTTACACCAACCCTTGTTACAACATTGTTCAATGAATATAAAATTAGGCATAGGAAATATACCCCCTATCACCCTCAAGCCAATGGACAGGTTGAGGTGACCAATAGGGAAATGGAGGCTATTTTGACCAAAAAAATGGTTATTCATAGAAAATATTAGGCGAATAGGTTTCCAGAAGCTTTCTGGGCCTATAGAACCAGTTGGAAGACAACCACTGGTTTCACTCCTTTTGAATTTCTATATGGAAAGACAGCCATGATGCCCATAGATTTTGAGCATAAAACTCTTAGGACTGCATTAGATCTTGAGATAGACATCTCTGTGGAAAAAAAGGATAGAATCATGCAGTTGAATGCCTTGGATGAAATAATAAAGTCAACCCTTCATCACATAGAAACAGTGCAAAATCAGAGAATCAAGTGGCATGAAAAATTCATAAAGGATAAAAAGTTCCAACTAAATGATTGGGCACTTGTTTATGACTCTAGGTATCAAGATAATGCAGGTAAGCTACAAACAAGGTGGATAGGACCATATGAAGTTGTTGAAGTCTTATCCAATGGTGTTGTTCAACTCACAACCATTGACTCTATTAGATTTAAGTTGCTTGTCGACGGTCATTGCCTCAGGTTGTATCATAAGCTAGCTTCCAAGCAAGAATTCATACAACAATTTACTCAACACCAAACTCTTGAACTTCTTGCAGTTGAAGGAAGCAGACCTAGTGTCCCTCCTTCTGGCTAATCAAGGTACATATTCTATTGTAATAAAGACTACCACTTTTGTGGGATTCAAATTCTTCATCAATTCATTCGCCCATCCATCTCCACCTTTCTCTCTTCCATAACTTCACCATCACTTCACTTCACCATCACTTCACTTCACCACCACTTCACTTCACCACCACTTCATTCCATCACCACTTCAATTAATTGCTCAACTATACTTTTAAAAAGGTAACCGATATTTCCTCCACATTATTTGCAATGGATATTCCAAGTTTTTAGCTACGTGCATACCAATTTGTTATATCTTAATTATCTTTAGTTTATTTATTTAATTACTATACATTAATGTTGATATTCTGCATAACATATAATTATACCCTACCGTGTCAAATCATCATTACCACCCAACCTGTGTGGACACATGCTCAAATTTAGGTTGGTGGGAAGTTTGAATAACATGTCCTCATTTCAATCCATGTCAACAAAATTTGAATTGAGCCAATTTGAATGATAGAGTGAAATGACAACTTGCATGTGTGAAATGACACCAAACTGTCACCATTTTTCTCGGTAGTGCCCTTCATTTATGATTCCTTATTTCCTTTATTGCCTTAGTCATAATCTTAAGTCACCAAAAAGGTAAAATTCATATGACATTGGCGTTAGGACTTTAGAAGTGTTGCAGAAAGAATAAATTGGGTCTCCAAAGAAAGATTGCAGGAAAGGAAACCTCACAGAAGTGCTTGTTTGATTATAGGCAGCTGAAAAAATGGGAGGTCAGCTAATTAGAAATGAACCCATGGTTCATGATGTGGTCCTACATGATGCACCTTCTCAGGCTAAGTTTAGGAATTGTAGGTGGCTGGATTATTTCCTGAAGCTTGACAGCTACAATGAGGACATTGTGATAGAATTTGCACAGACGCTCTCTGAAGGGAAGGCAATGGTAAAAGGGTTAAAGGTGATAGCTACTGAAGAGAGGATTGCAGAGGTATCAGGTTTTCTAGCTGATGGAGAGCTATATCTTTCTACCAGAGATGAAAGGATAGCTAGGGCTGAATTTACTGAACACGATGACCCTCAATTGGAGGTGGATAAGCAAGGTACAAAGAGAATTTCTCTAGGGTCACCAGTCAAACCTCCATTCTATACACTTCAAGCTCTTGAATCATATGAGGCATGGGAGGAGAATGAATGGACCTAATGTGTTGTATCATCTCCTTGCAATCATGGCAACCAAAAATAAAAAAGGTAGGGATAACTTTGTTTCTCACCATTGTTTAATAAAATTATTAGTAGAGAAATCTTTGCAAGAGGTGTTTGATATGACATGGGAGGAATTTTTAAACATTGACTAGTTTAGACTAGAAAATGTGCGACCAAAGCTCTGCCTCAACCTCGTAGGGTTAGTAGGAGAAGGAGTTTTGGTGAAACCACTCCTGATGCCTCAGCTTCTGGTGCAAACCCTAACATAAATCTTCCTGTAGTCGAACAGGCTATAGAAATTAGTTCTTCTGAGTTAGAACATTTAGACAAATATAGTTCCTCTTCAGACTTTGATGATGATGTTCTTCCTAAAACCCAGTCTAAACTAGGACCATAATTATGAAGGAGGAGGCACAAAAGAGAGAGGTGAAAATGAGGAAAGGGAAATCCAAAAAGAAAATGACAAAAAAAGTAACACTAAACCCTAAGAAATGGAAGGTTGAAACTATCCTTCCTACAGCCAAAAAATGCATGAAAACCCTCCTAAAAAATCAAATTCGGTTGGGTCATCCACGGGTATGCCTCCAAAGAGAATCCATGGGCTTCGAAGAACATCTAGGGAGGACACATAAGCCCCTATGGGGTAGAAGAATGTTGAAGACAAATAAATTTTTGAAGAACAAGCGGATATAAGGTTAACATAACTTGCTGCTATTGCAGAACAAGTTGAGAGTCAAGAGCATGATGTGAATCATGAGTTCCTACAACAAGAGCAGGAACCCCTACAGCCAGAACAGGGTGAACAATTAGAGTCATTGCAATTGGTGCTATATGAACAACAAGAATCGGTGCCAAGGAAGATTTTGGTAGGAACACATAGACCCCCTAATTTTTCATGGAATCTTGTAGCCATGAACCTATGGAGTCAAATGCAAAGGAGAGAAGAGGAATGGAAAAAGGAGAAACATAAGCTAAAGGAAGAAATTAAAAAGAAAGATGCAAAAATTGAAGAAAAGAACAAAAATATCGTTGCCTTGAAGGAAAAGGTGGATAATGTGGCAACTTTAGTGCCTCAAATGCTCGCATGAAGAAATCCTCTGAGATTCTATGCCCTACATTTGAAGGAGCAAAGTCTTTCTTTTAAACTGTCAAGGATCATTTCAGGTTTGAATCCTTCTATTGAGACTCCTCATGAATTTTTCCAAGCTTATCAATTTTCCCCTCTTGAAGTTAAACATTTGTTGTGTGAACTTTACCTGGATAATTATTATGTATCCCATGATCATGATTGGAGCCCATTATTGTATATTGGGGATCTCCATTTAAGGGCATTTATGTCCTAGATTCAGAATGAAATTAGTTGGGGACAACATTTTACGACTTACATGGAAAGAGAAATCAATACTCCCTTGCCTATCAGAGCTAAATCTAGAAAACCTGCAGACATGTTCCAAGAATGGCACAAATTTATTTATCGACCAAGCTACAATAGGAGGATCATGCTTGTTAGAGAAGCAACCTCCAAGGAATATGAGAAGGTGACAAAAACTACAGGGAAATTGGTAATGGGCTATTTATCACAAAGGTGGAACAATTTGACTGATGAGTTGAAGCAAGTCGAACCTCTCTCTTTGCAAAACTATGTTGTAACATGCAAATGAGTTGACATACACATACAACTTGGAAGGTTGAAACAACAATTTTGGCTTCCATTAACCTTTCAGCCACCTACACTATTATGGCCTATTCCAGATTTTAGGTATTACTAGTATGATATAGCTAAAGAAAGGAAAATATGGAATAGGTTGGAGAGAAAACAAGGGTTCTACTGGGACCCCGATTTAGACACTGCATAAATCAATGTGGGGTAGATGGTAATTGTGGACTTCAAAGTATTGACTAGGCAAAGGAGTAGTACTTCCTCTGTTGGAGGACCAACTAAACCTTAGGTTGGGGGGAGTGATGAGTCTAATTAATGGCTCAATTTTGATAGGGCTTATTATGTATTTGTTGTTGATTACCATAGACTTTGACACTTGGTTGTTGGCATTTTCCATGTTATTTCCTCAAAACCATAGAAATTGGGCATAAGTTTATCCTTATGATTTGTAATGACATTAACATGCTATGTGAATTATCTATGTTAATTTTACATATGGATTAATGAATGTTACTTTAAGGTAGTTATAGATATGCAATTGGTTATGCGTGCTAATGTTGTTATGCAAATATAATTAGAGCCTACAAAGTTGAGGAAGTTTCTGCCAGCTGGTTGGTTGCCATGAAGTCAAGAAGGTGGTCATTAAGAGGTCAATGGAGGGAAATCCCTAACTTGAATGAAGATTGTCACTACCTTTTAAATTATCATACTTTTTAGTTGAGTGAATATAGGAGGTGTTTTTATGTTAAATTTGTGTTCAGGAATGGCTGGCTTGATCAAATCCTCCTTTCCTTTCTATGCTTTCAATAAAGTCATATCCTTCTAATTTGTTGGAGTTGATTGTCTAGGTTATTAGTTAGTTAGTATTTTTTACTTCTATAAATAAGAATCAGATGCTCGTTCTCAAGAGGTTGATTGATCTGATGTACTCACATTTCTAGTTTTCAAGTAATACAAATATGTTACTGTTCCATTGTAATCACACTTTTAATGAATAAAATGAAGTTATAAGTTTGTTGCATCTAAGTTAGTTTCAAGGGAAACTCACCCAAGGGGGCCCACTTAGTGAGGACTCCATCCTTTTAGCTCAATCGTTATTTTTTTGTTTAGTAATAGTTACAATTCTAGCAACTGTCTATTCCTACAGCCACTAGAATTCCATTTTGTGACTATTCCTGAAGCTAAAGAAGACAAAGTGGTCTCTTGTCTATTTGCTGAGATTTCTATTTATTTCATGCATTTCAATTCAGTATAGTTGTTGGTCGATGTTCAATTCTTATGTTACTTCCTTTCAAGAAATTTACTTTCGTCATCATGTCTTTTCTAGTTGAAGAATGAATATGGCTATAATAGAAACCTAGTGCACATATAGTGCTGACCCATTTCAAGTTCACATACCTGAGTTGACAATTACATGAACCTTAATAATGAGAAAGATAGATATTTAGTACAAATGTCCAGTCTCAGAGTTACAACTTTAAGGGCTTAGTTGTTGAATCATTAGAGGAGGCCAACAATTAGGACCATTTGTCATTATCGTAAGCTATGGATTTGTATAATATTAGTTAGTGACACCTAAAGGGGATCCCTTGTCAGAGCCTATCAAAAAATATTCATCTCAAATGGTTCTATACCTAGCCCATGAGTGGTATTTTATTCCAAAAATCCAAAAAATCCAAAAAATATAAAAAATCAAAAAAAGGAGAAAATAGTAAAGAGAAAAATCGTCCTCTAGTGAAAACCACTTCGGTGGTGCTTTGGGCAAGTACCTTGGTGAAATATTGGAAAAAATGTGCCTTGTATAAATAAGCATCATCTACCATCTCTCAAAATTCTCTTTCTCTTATCATTCATCCATAGTAAAATCTCCATACGTTCATGCATCCATCTTTCATATTTCATCCCTCCATCTACATCCTTATCATGGTTTGGTATTTGATGAGTATCTATCAATAATACTTAGAAATTTCCTAAGGTCACCTCATCCAACCCATAGCAGAGTAGTCTAACATCAGACTTGGGGCATATTCTTATACATATTCATTGGATCAGATTCTTGTATATCACCTAAGGTCGTTAGAAAATAAAAAAACATCCATATATGTCAAAATCAAAAAACATTCAAACATGTCAAAATCCAAAAACATCCATATATGTAAAAATACAAAAACATCCAAATATGTTGAAAAACCAAAACATTCAAACATATCCAAAAATCTAAAAATAGCCTCAAATATTTGTAAAATCCCAAAAAACATCCAAATAGCACAAAAATACCAAAAAAAAATTGGAAAAATGTTAAAAGGATAAAAAATAGCCTCAAAACATTTCAAAATCTCAAAAAAAATTGAAAACTTTCCAAAATAGAAAAATCATCCATCTACCTTTCATCCACCCATCCACAATAAATCATTATCCATAATTAACCTATCATCGCCCTCATCTTTGACAAAGAAAACAAGAGCAATTAAAAAAATTATCGAAACATAAATCCTCATGCAAAATTAAAGTCTTGATCATTGTCAAAACAAATATCAAAACTCTCATGTCAATACTTAAAACATTTTAAAATCCACATCTAATGAATATCTTAACAAATAGATCTTTCCTACTATAGACACCATTTGGGATATCAACTAAAAGAAAATCTCTCAAAAGAGATATGATGACATTGATGTGTTAGTCATTTTGATATTTTCTTTTGGTTTTATCTTTTTTGTCTCATTTACATCGCTCACTCAAAACTGCCTTGATCTTCAATATCTTGGTATGTCCAGAGGGGTACATAATGGTGCATGCTTATTGCTTTCGTCTGTTGTGTTTGTTGGATATTCTTACAATATGACCTTGGTGAATAATTGCCTTGTGTATGCAGGGATAGTCTCGAGTAATACAACAACTAGTGCATATCAGGTTCTTCATACCTTTTGCATATTGGTCTCCTTACTTTGATGGCTTCATTCTCTCACATGATCAAACAAGGTGTCCATATGTTAGGTATGAACAAGGATACTCCCATCTATCTGTAGAGTCAAATTCCATGCAATAGATACAACATTATCATGGTTCTTCATACCTTGGTGCATCATGTCTACTTGCAATGTCAAAATAAGGATTTCTCTACATTATGTTACATAATCTAAAAATCAAAAGCAAAATCATTTATCCTATCTCATCACATATCCAATAAAATTTTAGAATAACTGTAGGTTTATTGATATCCTGATCAACTTCATTATATTCTATCATCATAATATTCTAATCATCTCATTCTTCTATGTCTATCTATACTAATTTTTTATCCAAATATCATGACATACAAAAAAAATATGTGCATATCATGATGCATCCATAAATTGTTAGTAGCATCCATATCATACATCCTGCATAGTCATCATATATCATATAAAATAGAAAAAATAAAATCATCCATATCATCATCCATTCATACATCCCACATCCACAAATCATCAACAACATGCATCACATCATCATAAGCATAATAAACATATACCCATCATCACATCGTGGAAACATGAAACATCATAACACAATTTATCAATCACACAAGATCTAACAATTATGCAACACAAGAACACAAGATTTACGTGGAAACCCTCATGGGAGAAAACCACGATAAAATATTGATTTTATATAGATCCCTTTTATAATATTTGTAGGCACCAACCTATAGGAGACACCAATTCACTCTTATATGATTTGTAGGCACCAACCTACTAGAGATGTACCAATCCCCACAACTAAGCATCAACTTAGAAATAGACATCAATCTCTTCTTTTGGGAAGCACCAACCTCCAAATGAGTAAGTATTCTCCTTCTCAAAATATTTCTTCTTCAATGGATGACAAAGCCTTCATAAAAAATTTATTGTACATAATCTTTTTTTTCACAAATTTTCTCTTAGATGATACAACCACTTTCATACACTTTTCTACTCAAATCTACATGCACTCCCCTTCAAAAAAATTCCTTCAATTATCTTCAATTAATTCCTCATATGCATGTATTCAATGAATGATATTCATATATACTTCTTCACAAGATCTACCTTGTATAAATAACTACCTTGCTCTTCCCATTAAATTTTTCTTGTAATTGAATGATTTAACATTTTATCTACTTAAATCTACTTGGGCTTGAATAATATATCTTTTAATCCACACCACACTTCTCCACATAACCTTAAACTCCCTTTTATATCTTCATTCCTCTACGAAGAGATGCATCTCTTTGAATAGAGATAACCTTGTAAAGAGTCATCACCTTTTATAAAGAAGTGATCGCTACTTTTTGAAACTAATTCATAATCCTTTTTAACCTTTACTCAAACACTGCCTTCTACATACACACGATCACTAAGTTCTTACTAACATAATCATTGTTTTTATAGAATGCGATTGTTGCTACTTAACATAATTTAATATGCTCTTCTTTTCAATATATTCATTGCTCCTCGTTATAATCATATTATCTGCTCCATATTATAATAATGTATGAATCACTTATATTTCTTTAATCATTGCCCATTATTAATACCTCTATATAAGTCTTAGGAAATCTAAAAACTCCATCGAAGTGTTTTTTTCTTAGTTGCCAAGAAGGAGGTCAGCCAACATAGAATATAGAAACTTGAGTTATATGCCAAAATATGGTTGGCCAATATTGATATTAAGTTAATGGAAAGTTGCAAGAAAGTTGGCCAACAACATAATG
Source organism: Sequoiadendron giganteum (assembly GCA_007115665.2). Taxonomy (NCBI): domain Eukaryota; kingdom Viridiplantae; phylum Streptophyta; class Pinopsida; order Cupressales; family Cupressaceae; genus Sequoiadendron; species Sequoiadendron giganteum. Next base: position 449,757,791 of record CM021105.1, read on the forward strand.
AATTAATCAATTCCTTCAACAATTTTCTCTTTGACATCAATGAAAATAAACTTAGATAACGAATTCCTTCTTGATGAAAAGGAAAAGAAACTTCACACATAATGGAATATAAAAAACAATGAAAATATGGGTTTCACAACAGAAAACACAAGATTCTATGATCTTTCAATGGTGACAACAAATAACACCCTACAAACTGATCTTCAAAACCTATTTTCCTAAGCTCACACTCCCAAAAGGCATCAAAATTCACTTACTTTGAAAATATTTTTGGATCCTAGACACTTGTTCACACTCTAAAGGCCTCCCTCCAACTCTACCTAATAGGGTTTAACTCAAAACAATGTATTTTCAACAAAACCCTCACAAAGACCAGGGTTTAAACATTCCTATTGCTCAAGAATACACACTGTCTTCAATAAATCTCACAAAATAATGAATTACCACCTACCCCTTAAAGGAACTTTGCAAAACTGTGCAAAATAACCCACAAAAATTATGTACCAAGTTTCATAATTTTCCAATGGATGAATTAAAAGATATGAGAAAATCTTTATTGTCAAACACCTTAGTTTCTGAAGAGGGCAGCAAGCATTGTTTTTTCTATAACTCGAGAAAAACTCAATGAAATCACTTCAAACCACCTATATTTGAACCTTAAGACATGCCATTATCATTCCATACAATCATAGACCTGAAACTACACCGTACAAAATCGTACCAATCTATTCTTTGCTATTTTTTTCAGAAAAAATTGTCATAAAATTGTCAAAAGAAGGTATATCTCGTGAAATCTTTCTCCTCAACTTCTTGGAGCATGTTTTTTCATCGATTCAGCATGAAAGAACCCCAAAAACAATTACAAGTCGAGTATAAGTCTTTTTTCATCAATATCCCTAATATCCATGTCATTAAACTTGACATTTTTGTCATTTTTTGTAACTTTCAACCTAGACATTGTAACAAAACATCAAAAAAGGAACTTTACGAAGAAAACCATGGTCTTCTAGACCTTATTAGACTCATCAAAACCAAAACCAAGAGTTGAGAACAAACTCCCAACCTTGTAGCAAGCCAAAACATCACTAGAATTCAAATTTCACTTTTGGCGAGAAAATCACAATTTGAATTTCTAGCCTATTCAAACTATCTAACCCATTGGATTTATGATCCCAATGGACCTCACAAACCTGAACCAAATCACATGACACTTATCATCAAAATAAAGCATCAAAAACACGTGTTTGAGTGATGCTCCCGCATCATACTCCCAAAGGAAAGAAAAGAAACTCAATTCCATCTGAGACCTCTCGAAGGTCTACAACTCCAATTGCAACTGTCCAATTACCTCAGCTTGTGGTGAAATATCTATTTGTAAATAAGACATCTCTCTTTCTTTTTCCTACAAAGTCTCATCCTTGATACTCAAAATTTTCTCCAAGAAGTGCATTATCCATTAAAGCTAGCTCCTTGTTTAAACCCTGTAAGGCCTTGTCAATGTGTTCCATCTTGGACCCCTACCACTTGCTAATCTGATATGTAGATTCCTATGTCACATCCTCTAAACTACCCTACACATCTTTCAAACATTCTAATTCCCATCTCATTTTTACCTTAGGTCTCTCAAATTCTTTATAAAGATCTTCAATCTCAGCTTTCCTATCAAACTTAGAATTCATTTCTAAAAGTTGATCCTCCTTTGACCTTACTGCATTATTTGCATCTCTAACGTTCTCTGGAAATATGGCTTCAACAACTAAGAATTTATCACTAAATTATGCAATTGAAGTCTCAAACTTAGATTTCATGTTTTCCTTGTCTTGAAGACATGACTTAGCTTCCTCAAAAAAACCCTCCAGACATTGCATTGTATTTTCAGCTTCTGATAATTCTTGGCAAAGTACTTCACAATGTTGTAACTGATTTTGCAATCCACCTATATTACTACCTTGGTTAGTCAATGTTGAATATGTATCTTCTAGTGAAATGAATTCCTCTTGCAATGAAAACTAAATTTTCTCATTCTCCTCATCAAGTTATTTGTACCTCTCTTCTCACACTCTGATGGATTTAATGAGAGTAATTTTTCTCCTCTTTCTATCTCTAGCTATTATGGCATCAAGGATAGACTCTTGATCAGTTTTTTTTCTCTTCTAAAAGAGTCAAAGCATGTCTAGCTTCCCATTCTTTGTAAGTATCAAACTGTAAAATAGATAAATGGACCTCTATCTTGGGACTTAGCTCCCTAATGCCATCTTGTATTAACTAGCATTCACCAAGCTACCTTTGCAAATCAGAGATAACTTGGTTTGCATTCTCAAGTTCCAATTGCATATGCTCAACATCTTCAATTGAATTAAAAGCTTTGGATTTTCATTCTAGCAACTCTATATGATGACTAATATCTATCATTGGAGGCAAAGAATTATGAATTTCATCAACAACTATATCTGCATAACCCTTCAAAGTTTCTTGTATTTTTGAAGGCAATTCATCAATTCTTGTTGTTGTCATGATACTCCAAGGTTTGATCACTATTGAAAAAATTATCTCTTCCTCTTCCATTGTCTTTAGAAACTTATTTTCACCCACTATCATCACACTTGGGCCAATCTTTTGGTCTTTATCTTCTTCCTTCAAAGGTGCTAAGGTGTAGGTGACTCCATCCTTCTCCAAAACATAAACATTATTCCTACATCATGCATTTTTTTTCTATCATATTGCTAAGGCCTACCAAATAGCACATGACATACATCCAATGGGATGATATCAAATAAAACCTTATCTTTATACCTTCCTATTTGAAACTCTACCCAACATTGTTCATTAGCTACTACTTGTTGCCCCTTATTCAACCATGAAATGTTGTAGGGTGTAGGGTGAGGTAATCTAATCAAATTTAATTTCTCTACCATATCAACAACAAATAACTTATCAGTACTTTCAAAATCTATAACAACCTGCAACACTTACCTTGACACTTGAAAACAATCTTGAATAGTGACTTCATTTGAGGTGTCTCTTTCTCCATTGGAACCTTGATCAATGTCCTTCTCATTAGAAAATATTCTCCTTTCTCTAGTTCTTCTAGTTGTGGTGAGGATTTAACACTTTCTTCATCTCCTCCTTGAGCAACTTGAGTACTTCTTTCATTCCTGAAGGTAGTAGTGGTCTTCTCTCCTAGACAATCCCAAGCTTGATTACCAAAAAAATTGTTGCAATTGTAGCATTTTATTATGAAACCATTGAATCCTCCTCTTTTTCCAAATCTACCCCTAAAGTTAGGCCTTCTTCCTCTAAAACCTCCTTTTGAATTTGGTGCTTGTTCTTGTGAGGTACTTGACTCTCCTTGATTTCTTTGTGACTATCCTCTACTAACATATGAGCCTCTACCTCTTAAGTTCCTTCCTCTACCTCTATTCTTCTTTTCTTGCTTCCTATTCAACTTCTCTCCATCCTTTAAGGCTAGTTGATAACACTCTTCAAGTGTCCTAGAGCTTGTGAGGCTCAACTCATCTTGTAATCTATACTTCAACCCATTTATGTATCTTACAATCTTGTCTATATCATCCTCTATGTGTCCTGGCCTGATGCTCAAATTCTAAACTCTTTAGTTTACTCTTTCATTCCCATATCTTTTTGTTTCAAGTTATGCAACTTCCAATACAGTCAAGTCATGTAGTCACTAGGCATAAATTTTACCTTCAACTTGGCAACCATCCTATCCCAAGAAGTAATCTTGAATTTTCCTTTCTTTTTCCTCTCTTCCTGAACATAATCCCACCATAGGGATGCATGACCTTTCAACTTGGTCCTGGCCAACTTTACTTGTTGCTATTCATGTACCTCCTCCAGTTCAAAGTACTTATCCAACTCCCCTATCCAATCAAGGAGATCTTAACCATTTAAACTATCTACATATGCTGGAAATTCTACCTTCACCTTGGTTTCTTCACTCTTGACTACCTTCAACAATCTTTCCAACCTCACTTCATCAACATCCCTCTCTTCTTGATTTTCTTCTTAAGGTGATTCATCTACCACTTCTTCTTCTTGGTCACTCACATCTCCTATAACCATTCGTCTTCTTTGGTTAGCTTCAACTGCACTAAGTATTGCATCCAAATTGATTCTCATCTCCCTCATTTCTCTAGAAAGTGTTTCTCCCAACTGTGTTGCTATCCTTTTTCCCACCCTTTCAACATTTCTTGGAGGCATCTTTCTTTTCTTGCTTACCCCTTATATAAATTTTATTGCTTAACTTGGATTTGATACCAAAAAAGATGCAAAGTAAAAGAAACTTCACACACAAAGGACTATAAAGAACAATGAAAATGTGGGTTTCACAACAAAAAACACAAGATTCTCCGATCTTTCAATGGTGACAGCAAATAACACCCTGCAAAGTGCTCTTCAAAACCTATTTTCCTAAGCTCACACTCTCAAAAGACATCAAAATTCACCTGCTTTGAAATTATTTTTGGATCCTAAACACTTTTTCACACTTTATAGGCCTCCCTCCAACTCTACTTGATAGGTTTTAACTTAAAACAATGTATTTTCACCAAAACCCTCACAAAGATTAGGGTTTAAATAGTCCCATCTCTCAAGAATATACATTGTCTTCAATAAATCTAAAAAAATAATGAATTACCACTTTCCCTTAGAGGAACCATGCAAAAAGACCTACAAAAATTATGTAACAAATTTCATAATTTTCCAACGGATGAATTAAAAGATATAAGCAAATCTTTATTGTTGAAAACCTAGTTTATAAACAAGGCAGCGAGCATTGTTTTTACCATAACTCGAGAAAAAATAAATGAAATCACTTCAAACCACCTGAATTTTAACCTTATGACATGCCATTATCATTCCACACAATCATAGACTTGAAATTATGTCGTACAAGTCCGTACCAATCTATTCTTTGCAGTTTTTTTAGAAAAAAATGTCATAAAATTGTCAAAATAGGGTATATCTCATGAAATCTTACTCCTCAACTTCTTGGAGCATTTTTTTTCATCGATTCAGCTTGAAAGAACCCAAAAAATAGTTACAAGTCGATTATATGTATTTTTCATCAATAGCCCTAATATCCGTGCCATTAAACTTGATATTTTTTCCCTTTTTTTTACAACTTTCAACCTAGACATTGTAACACAACATCAAAAAAGGAACTCTACAAGGAAAACCATGGTCTTCCAGACCTTATTAGACTCAAAAAAACCAAAACCAATAGTTTAGAACAAAATCCCAACCTAGTAGCAAGCCAAAACATCACCTAGAATTCAAATTGCACTTTTGGCAAGAAAATCACAATTTGAATTTTTAGCCTATTCAAACTATCTAACCCATTGGATTTATGATCCCAATGGACCTCCCAAACTTGAACAAAATCAAATTACACTTATCATAAAAACAAAGAATCAAAAACACATGTTTGAGTGATGCTCCTGCATCACTTCTTAACATCAATGACACCATTTGCAATAAGTCCTTCATGCCCCTGACACATTGCCATCATGAACTATTATATAATGATGCATAAGGCCAGTTCTACAAAAAATAATATGTTTCTCTTTGCGTGAATATTATCTTTACATGTACCTATCATCCCAAACATCATTTTATCATCATGTTCTATCTACTCTATCACATTTATTATTTCCTATTTCATTTCCATCATTTTCTTTTCTATTTACATTTCACACCCATATCCTAGCCCACACACATCTTGACCCATATTCTCATCCTATCTCCTTGGCCCATCTTGTTCCCTTTGATCATCTTGTCTCTTCTACTCACCGTGTACTCTCTATTGCCTCCACTCATGGCCTACCCTCCTTAAATATCATCTCATAATCCATGCCACAAGCATTATAAATCTCATTGACCTCATCCCATCCCACCATGCCTCATCATCCCCCTTTGATTGTTCAAATGTCATACAATTGTGGTGCCTACAAACCCATTATAACTGTAAGATATTTTTCTTTTTGCATACACTTCCCCTTGAAGGCTAGTGTATGAAGCATTTTCACACCATTTCTTCCTTATATAAAATATATCTTTGTAGGATATTTTGATAAATTAAAAATGTAAAATATTAATCCAATCACAAAATAAGATAATTAATATAGATGTTATATTTGATGAAGATTAAAATTACTATGGGAGGGAAGTAATGAATACATTTTTTTTAATAGATTGGTAAAAAGGGGGCAATGAGCAACAAAAATCATTAAACACTAAAATAAAAATTTAAATTTAAAATACAAAAATCAACCATCTATAGCTAGCAACGACTCAAACAATTAGTAGGTTTTCTTTGCCATCAATAGTATCTCCAAATAAAAGAGAAATATATGAAATAACAATGAATGAAGAAGAAAATGATGATTTTTCTTTATCTTTTGATGTTGATGATTTATTTTGAAGATGTAATTAAAAATAATAAATGGGTAGAAGCTATGGATTATGAAATTGATGCAACTTAGAAAAAGAAAATCTAAGAATTATTAATGCTTCTAGCAAGAAAATATGTAATTGAAGTTGAACCGGTTTATAAAAATAAATACAATACAAATAATGAAATTGAGAAGCACAAGAAAAAATAATTTCAAAAGGGTATTCACAAAGACCTAGAATTTACTATAGTGAAACTTTCTTTTCTAGTGGCAAGGTTAGGCATAGTTGGAGCAATTTTTGCAATAGCATCCCAACACAATTCAAAATTTTATCAAATGGATGTAAAGTCAACATTTATAAATGGTGTGTTGGAAGAAGAGGATACATAAATCACTGGACCTAATTATAAAATTTTGGATCAAGAAAGTGAAGTTTATAATCTAAAGAAAGCATTTATGTGGATTCAAAGAAGAACTCAAGATTTGGTAGCTGCATAGGTACATATTTAATAAGAAATGGCTTCAAAAAGAGTAGTAGTGAACTCATAATTTACATAAAGGCAAATAAACAAGGTTAAATTTTAGTAGTTTCCTCGTATGTATACGATTCAATTTTTTATGGAAAACAATAATTTGTTAAATGACAAATTCAAATCAACAATAAATAAAAAAATTGAGATGATGGATTTTAGTCAAGGAAAATGGTTTTTGGAATTGAAATGAATTAAATAAACGATATAATTTTTATATGTCAAACCAAGTATACAAATGATGTTTTGAAAAGATTTAAAATATTGATTAGCAAACCAACATGTACAATGGTTGCAACAAGACAAAATTTAAGCTAAGAAAATAATAACACTAATGTAGATCCAACATTTTATAAAATTTTGATATATTTGATAGCCAAAAGATTTGACATAATGTGTGTAGTAATTTTAATCTTTAGGTTCATGGAAACATCATATAATACACATCTACAAGTAGTCAAAACAATCTTTAGATAAATCAATGGAATAAGAAATAATTTTGACTGGTATATGAAATTTGAAAACTCTGGTCTAATTCGATATATTAGTAGTGATTGAGTAGACTCAATTCATAGTAGTAAGAGAACTTCTAGATATATTATTTATTTTGAATATAAATTACTTTCTTAAACATCAAAGAAACAACGTATCATGAAAACTTCAATTCAAAAACCCAAATATGTTTCAATAATTTCAACATGCCAAACAATTTTAATGAGAAAACTATTATAGGAGAGAGGGGTCATCAGTGGTGTGGGGTCACATAGTGGGGATGGAAGTAGTGAACAATGGGCCCCATAGTGGACTGTCATAATATCCAATTGTAAAATAGTTTGTATCCATTAAGTCAACAAAAGTAGACGAATCATTGTATCGTCAATAATTGTATTATAATCACTTTATATTTGTCTCAAACACAAATAGTTATTTGTAGTATTAAATTTTAGAGAATATTCAAAGCACATTTGACACCACCATCTTACAAGCCAATTTTCTTGTTAATGGCCTGTAACATTAAAACATGCAGCCAAAATATAAAATTAGTACAACCCACACTCCCCTTAAATATCACCACTTACATTACATCACGAACAATATTTTCATAGATCCCATGCCTTGAGAACAACTAAGAGCCAAGACTATTCCATTACCAAATCTAATCAAACCCACTCCCTATCCAACTTTCCCAGCAACAAAACATTCAAATGAAAATCAATCATTCACTTGCGTCCCATCAGTCAAATCCCAACACATGACTATTGGTGCATTCTCCTATTTTGCCACCTGCAACCACCAAAACAATGGTGTTAAAGCCACCAAAATTTCTTGAGAAGCAAACAAGGATTGCACAACATAAATACATACAAACTCTGAAATTGAAGGCACCAAATCAAGTTTTCAAATTTGAAGAAGGATAAAAATTAAAGACTCCATACCAAACAAACATTGAACATATAAAGATATTTTCAAATTCAAAAATGCATTACTCAATCTTTGCCAATTTCCATTTAGCACGTCTCACTTTCATATTCAATTCTACATTTTCCTAGAGGCAAATGAAGAAAGACCAGAGGTAGCAACAACAACACACTTCCAAGTTATAGGTATTCTATTGCTACTAATTATTTATGCCTACAAATGCTAATCTATTGTATGTTATGTATATGTGTTTCACAAAACTATAAATATTTGGGGTTTACCTTGATGTTGTTAACATTGTGTTTTTCATTTATATTATTTATACCTAGGAATGCAAATATGTTGTATGCTCTGTTAATTTTTGTACAATAATTCATAACTCAATATCTGGGGTTTCAACTTACACTATTTATGAATGTCAAGTCATTTCAATTCAATTTCTAAGTTTTTTATATTCTATATGATTGGGAATATAAATCAGTTGTATGGACTATAAATGTTTGTCACCCACTACCTTGTAACTCAATATCTGGGGTTTCAACTTATATAGTTTATGGATGTCAACTTACCCTATTTATGGGTTTCAACTTACCCTATTCCTTACAATGTTCTTGTTACACCCTATCTGCTCTAAGTGCACAAGACCATGTCATTTAATTTCAAGTCTTAATGCCTATCTATTCTTAATGCCTAGCATTGTGTTTGTTCTGGAGTCTTTGTTTGGTTAGGCACCCATACATGTTCGGCTCTACACAATTCATTATTCGGCTACACTCAAGAAATCTCCCTTTGTCTTCCAGGTGAGGTTTTCTACCTCACTAGGCCTGTACCATTGTCTTTCATTTCAAAAATGTTTAACACATATTTAATCATGTCTTAGTAATACTATTTGTGAAATACATATGTATATATGAATATATACATGTACATATACATACATACATACATACATACATACATACATATGTATATATTCGTGAAAAGAACAACATATTAAAACTAACAAAGCTATTTAGTTATTCCAATTAGTAATATATATATATATATATATATATATATATATATATATATATATCTATGGAAACATATGTACCAACCATGCACTTCGAAGAATCTGTTGTAGTTATAATCAATGTGATTTCATTTATATTCTATATGCCTAGGGATATCAATTAATTGTATGCACTAAAACTCTATCGATGCATTTTTGTTCCATACAATGTGATTGTTACACCTAATTTTTTGTAACTAATTTCACTTCCATTCTTAATGCCTATTGTTTATGGAAGTCAATGCACTCGTGTTTCATACATTGTGATTGTTACACCTAATCTTCTCTAAGAGATTACACTTCAATTCTTAATATACTATTTATGGATGTTAGTGTATTTCGGTTTCATAGAATGCGATTGTTACACCTTATCTGCTCTAAGTCATTTCACTTCAATTCTTAAATCAAATTGATGCCAACACTTGCATTACAAACTACACATACACATTAAAGACAAAAAATTGTTCATGCATCACTATGACTTCAACGGTGTTCATTGATTATTTTTATCATTGCTTAAAACAAATTTTATAATAATTGTAGGTGCAATCTAAAGCTCAAATGAGGAACAATCCAACAAAGAAGATTGGAAAGAAAAAGTTGGGTAAACATAATAAAATAGTAACAATCCCCCTAGTACAAAAACCTATTGTAGAAGAAAACAACATTCCTCAACCCATTGAGGCAGTACCTAAGATTGTTACACCTGCAAACATGTCACTAAGAGAATCACGAGAATGTGAATGGTCAACAGAGGACATGAACAAGGCCCCAAAGGATGTGGAAATAAATGGGATGTCCACAAGGGGCGTTGCCAAGAAATGGGGAATCCCAACTACAATGTTGAGCAATTGGTTAGGTGGGCTCACAACAACTTCAAAGAAGGGTCCTCCAATTTCCCTCACACAGGAGGAGGGTCTTATCGTAGATTGGTGCACAAAAATGGAAGATGTCAGCCATGGCCTTGAGATTATCAATCTCAAGGAAGAGGTTGCCCAAATTTTCCAAACTAGACCCAACCCTTTCAAGGATGGGCTACTTGGAAAATCATGGTGGATTGGATTCAAGAGGCGACATCCTGAATTGACATTGCACATAGTAGAAGTCTTGACAAGGACAATGCAGTAAACTTGTGACCCATAGTAGTACTTGGATTCTATAAAACATTGTTAGCAGCCTATGAAAATAACCTGTATGGTCAAGAAAGAATATGGAACTACGATGAAACGAGGATTCAAGCAGGCATAAATGGAACAATGAGGGTGTTGGAACGACGAGGCAACATGAACGTCTCGTACATAATTCCTAAGAGTTGGGAATGGATGACAATTTTGTGTTGTGTTAATGCAACTGGTCAAAGCATACCAGGGTTCTATTTGTTCAAGGGAAAGACGAAGATGCAAAATTACGTTGTTAACTATGAACCACTTGCTTGTATGGCAACCCAAGCACACATGTGGATGAAAAAAGAAATTTTTATGCACTGGCTGAAATATTTTTGTCTCAGTTCTAGGGGGTGTCACCAACTAATAGGGACCTTCTCATTTTTGACGTCCATGGAAGCCATGTTGCAGTGAAAACTATCCATGAGGCAAGGAGGTTAGGCATTGACCTCCTTACACTACCCACACATGCATCACACAAGCTACAACCTTTGGATGTTAGCTTGTTCTCACCTTTCAAGTCATATTTCAAATTTAAACGAGTCACATTTTTTACTAGATACTTGAACATTGAAATCAAAAGGGAAAAAATGGTAGAGCTAGGCAACAAGGCACCGCAAAGAGCATTGACACCATCAAACATAAAATATGGTTTTAAAAGGATAGGGATGTGGCCCTTCAATCCTGATGCCCTGGCGGACAACATGTGTTCGAGTGAGACATATCAGATTGATGACATAGAGGATTCTTTTGCAATGTAGAACAACCTTAGTCTTTTGGGAGTTGTTGTTTCAACAAATGAATTTGTACAAACATTGAAAAGTGCAACAAAAATTCAAGTGCATGAAGGTGTAGATAAAAAAATTTATGACATGGTGGACAACCAACTTGAGAAATTTACCAACAGTCTCATTCTTGACTTACATTGTGAAGAAGATATGGGGAATTTTACATTCCCATCTCCAACTGCCTCACCTCCAAATGAAATAGTACATTACTATGTAGATGGCAGCCAGGAAAGTCAAGTTTTAACCAAGAGGAGTTCATTGACCCCCAAATCACTAAAACAATTGAATCCCAAATTGGTTCAAGAATCAGTAAATTCTTGAAGCTGCCAGTTCACAATGTCAATGCAAGGACGAGAAAGTCTATTGATAAGGCTTTTTGGGTGAGCCGATAGTCTTAGTTGTTGACATCTAATGATTACGTGACACTCATAATGGAGCTAGAGCAAAGGAAACAAGAGCTAGAGGAAATTTAAAAAAAAAAGAAACAAAATGAAGAGAAAAAGGCAGCACGGATTGTGGCCTTGGAGTTGAAGGAACAAAGGAAAATTGGCAAGGAAAGAGAGTAGCTCATACAGTTGCAAAGAAAGGAAAAAGAGTAGAAGAAGGAGCAAGAGAGGGTTCAAAAAGAACAAGACAGGAAGGAAAGAGAGATTGAGGCTTCCCATACAACATTGTTGTGAGATAGATGATTGAGCACTCCTGCAACCCCCTTATTTGAAAGTCACGATTTCTATTGGAAAATAATGAACAATAACATCTCACACTTTTCTGCAAGTAATTTGTTGTTCACATTGACTTGTTCACCAATAACCCCATCACATGTAAGTTAAACACAATTTACAAATACAAATGTGAATCACTTAATTACAAGTCAAAATGCAGCAACAGGAGATGAGAACACATCTCTGGATTATTTTCTTAGTGCCTTTGACTTCAAGGCTAGGAGGGACCAACTCTACAAGTGGACCATATTTTGGTTTGTTTTGGTTGTGCACTGCAAGATCATGTTTGTAGTTGGGGATGCCAATGTCAGTGCATTGCAACTCTATCATTTTTGGGTTTGAACTAAAACTATTTATCAATGTGAATGACAGACTATTCTATACAATATGATTGTTATATGATGTTATTTTGTGACCCACTACAATTTGATGTATGCAATGTAAATTTTAGTCAACTTGTAGTGTATATGAAATTCAATGCAAATGTGTTGCATAAATTGTTATTGTTACACCTAGCCTGCTCTAGCTGCAATTGATCAATTGCTTTGGGTTCAATTCTTAGTGCTTAACAATGCTCTCATTTCAATAGGACCAACCTATTCATGACATGCATAAGTTGATTGAACTTATTTATTTTTGGTATAGTGATTAGACTGCTTTTGTTTACTTTATGGATACAAATTGTTTTACAATTAGATATTAAGGGGCTCCACTTTGGGGCCCATTGATGGCTACAGGACCCATACTATGTGATTACCTTTTTATGATTATCATATTATCTACATTTCAAAAAATAAATTCTATGTTGATAATCTAACATTTGAAACCGCATAAGATGACATTTCATAAAGTCACTCAAAAGTGCTAGAATTGGGAAATAAGCACAAAACCATGAGCCATAGGATGAAACAACAAAATAATACACCTTTCACACAAGATATTTGCAAACAATATGTGCAATATTCATCAACAAGGAAAAGCTACAGAAGAGACTTTCAAGAAGATATGAAAGCTCCGGATAATATTCGAGAGATAATTACAAATAGGGTTGAATGCTTATAAGAGAAAATCCCTAAATGAGAAAGGGATCAGATCATGACAAGTGTCAACATCACATGAGATGAGACATAATGATCTAATATTTACTCATTTAATAAAGCATAAAAGTACTCCTAAGTTTAGCTTAAGTGCAAAGAATAAATTAGACTAATAATAAATTAAATATTAATTAATTATTAGCTAATGCATGATAAATCTAACACCCCCCTTAATATGAACTTAGGGAGTAGCTAAAAACCCTAAAAAAATGCATGATGGGTCTCGAAAAACAAGGCCAAATAAGGTACCCATGTACAAACATAAGATCTCTAAAATGTGGAGAAATAGAGAAAACCTCATGGGAAAAAATCCACTCCAAAAAGAGATGAAAGCCAAGTGAAGGACTAAAGAAGCCTCCAAACAAGGCAAGGTTGTCCCAAAATATAGGAACAAAGGATGAACAAAGAGAACACCACTGAACCATGAAGAAGTTGCAAACACTGTTGAAAAATGATTGTTGAAATGCTGAAAGAAGAACCTTCATTGAAACATATGATGATCAGGATCAAGAAGACAAAAATCTGCATGAGTTCCCTCAATGACACTACTCGAGTTCGATGGAAAACAAAGGAAAACACTTGGAACTCAAAGATACAGATGGAAAAAGTACTAAAATTCTACATAATTGATCAAGAGAAAATAGAAGGTCACCTCTAGAAATAGGAATGCAAGAGTGTCCATATGGTAAGTGCTCCATCTCATCGAAATGCATGGGTAACTAGTTGCTGCATCTGCCTAGTACATAGGAACAAGTGTTGTATACATAGCTCACTCCAACACAAAACCAAGGAAACATTAGCACCGACAATAGAAACCCCTCCATAATGCTAACAAGGGAGAGGTATGATAGGTACACTGAAACTGAATGCCGAAATGTAATGCATGATAAAGAACTAAGAACATCAAGAATGTGCAAACATGAAAGTACAAGCAGATATAAAGGGTGTGAAAACAAAAGTCACACACGCATGAGAAAGGTATGAAGGCAAAAAAAGGCAAACATCAAACCCCATGGCACTTTATATCATAGAGTGAGTATAATAAGGCACAAAGTGATGTAAAAGATCCCATAATACACCTGCTATGTTACTTTATTTTAGTGTGTACTTAAGATAACTAAATGCAATGTGAGCCCATAATGTCCAAAAATGACTACATGCTGAAAATACAATTCTTTGATAGAAAGAGAGGAAAATGATATCACCATGATGAAGTACATGAAAAAACATGCACTTTAAACAAAATGACACCCAAAAATGTGTCGAGATGCAGAAGATGTGACTAGTTGAAGTCTCCAAAATGAGAACTGAATAGAAACAACACTAAGAAAATAGAATTCTAGAAAAAACTAGAAGTAAAAACTAGAAAATACCTACACCATTGCGAAGAGCACAAAATTTTACCCGATTTCAAAAAACAAATCATGCGAAAAAACCACCGTATGGCCAAGATATGGCCTATGGAAGTTTAGGTGAAAAATTGAAAAGCCCAATGGAGAGGGGCTGAGTAGAGAAAAAAGTGATCTTTGCCAAATTTAGCAAAATTACCTCCAAATCTAGAGGTCCGCCAATTTTAGTGTGCAGGAAAAAAAGTTCTCCAAGTAGGCTGCATTTACATTATTTTGCAAAAAATATATATTGCAAAAATCTAGCTATTTTATTTTTGAAGTTAAAAAAATGCCAAAAAAACTATTAAACATAGAAAAAAAAAAATTTGAAAGTAAAAAGCATTAAAAAAACGTTACATATTTTTTTTTGAAAAAAACATATTAAAAAAACATTGAAAAAAAAAATTATATTAAAAAAAAATATTTTGGGTGGGGCCGAAGAGAGTCTGCCACCTTGCCAAAGTGGTAGGAGCAGTACTCCTTGTAGAACCGTCACCCCATTTGGGACGGGGCCGCCCTGCCATATGTGGTAGGTGCGGTACCCTCGGGTACCCACCACATGGGTCAAAATAATTTTTATTAATATTTATTTTTTAATAAAAAAAACCCTACAACGCCCCTTTAGGGCTTTTAACAATTTTTTTTATTTGATTTTTAAAAAAATTGTGCAGGAAAAAATTATTGCAAAATATTTTTTATTTTTACTTCAATTGGCATGTTGGGGAGGCCGTATGACTTCCCTAGCAATTTTTTTTTCCTTAGATGCCAACTGCTTAGATTTCGACGATTTCACAATCGATCTTAGGGTTTTTGGCCGCTATGGACACAATGGTGAGGTTGTTTGGGCTCAAAACAACCTGAAAAATCAGACACCCCCCCCCCCCCCTTGAATCTGGCAAAAAATCCTTTCTTCAAAACCTTGTATATTTGGCGACAAAAATCGAAATTAGGCAAAACAAAAGTCAAATTTCACTTTCTCGATAGCTCTGGATCCAATGATGAGGTCTTTTTCATGCAAAAATGCACCAAAATTTTGTCCACCTTCAAAATTTGCAGAAAGAGCAAAGGGGATTCAGATTTGAAACTTGCAACCCTCGTTGAAGAAAGAAAAACTCATAAATCAAGAAGAGGTTTGTTGAATCCACATTCTGATACCATGTTAGAATTGTGAAACAAGCACAAAACCACAAGCCACGGGATCAAACAAAAAACTAATACACCTTCCACGTAAGAGATTTGCAAACAATATGTGTAATATTCATCAACAAGGAAAAGCTACAGAAGGGACTTTCAAGAAGATATGAAAGCTCTAGATAATATTTGAGAGATAATTACAAATAGGGTTGAATGCTTATAAGAGCAAAGCCCTAAATGAGAAAGGGATTAGATCATGACAAGTGTCAACATCACATGAGATGAGACATAATGATCTAATATTAATTCATTTAATAAAACATAAAAGTACTCCTAAGTTTAGCTTAAGTGCAAAGAATAAATTAGACTAATAATCAATTAAAGATTAATTAATTATTAACTAATGTATGATAACTCTAACAAAAAGGTCTACTAGACATGTCTAAATTCAACAAGGATTGAAATCTGATTCAATTTTGTTTACAACAATTATTACATTTATAATACCTAACTTGCCACATTGACAATTCCAACATTATAATCTTGTCGTAGATTGATAGATAATTAAATATAAGATATAACATTCCAAGGAACTCAATCTTATACAATCTTTCAAAAAATACACTCTATGTTGATAATCTAACATTTGAAACTACATAAGAGGACATTTCATATAGTCACTCAAAAGGTCTACTAGACATGACAAAATTAAAAAAGGATTGAAATCTGAATCAATTTTGTTTACAACAATTATTATGCTTATAATACCTAACTTTCCACATTGACAATTCCAACATATATAATCTTGTTCTAGATTCAAAGATAATTAATTATAAGATATAATAGTCCAAGGAACCCAATCGTATACAATATTTCAGAAAATACATGTTACAAGGCTATTGGCTTGATAAAACGTATAAACAAAGTACAATAATCTCACACAACAATATAACAACAAAATATTACCACCCACAGAGCACATGTTAACATTAGTCTCTACCTTTGCAAAAGTTAACATGTTTCCAAGTCTTATCTCAAGATTTTTTGTTTGGGTTCGCATTTTAAAAAAATCATTAGATT
This sequence comes from Sequoiadendron giganteum, assembly GCA_007115665.2. Taxonomy (NCBI): domain Eukaryota; kingdom Viridiplantae; phylum Streptophyta; class Pinopsida; order Cupressales; family Cupressaceae; genus Sequoiadendron; species Sequoiadendron giganteum. The sequence continues at coordinate 449,774,573 of CM021105.1, forward strand.
TATTGTAGATGCTTGTAATGCCAAAAAATTATATGATTCAATTTAGTAAATACTAATTAGATTATATTGGTTAACATTCAAAACATAATTAGGACCCAAATCTACACAAACATTCTTCTCAATAGGAACTAATAGATGGGAGCGTCATCGAGCGGGAATCGCACAGGAGCAGGCATTTTGAATTTTTCTGAGGGGATTGACGTTGGGGATACTGAGGATGAAGGTGATCTTGATTGTGGGGTGTTGTATGTTACCTGGCGTGCTGGGACTTGGGTTGTTTCCCTTTTGTTGGCCGCCAGTGAGAATGTTTCGCAGTCCCTTTTGGGTCTTTATGGCTTGAAAGATGGTGCCAGTTCTCCTATGAGGGATGAGTGTGGAAGGCTCATGCGGCCTTGCCTTTGTTTTTTTACGGGAGATGTGTTTTCGCCCTCCACAAATGGTGTTGTGGTGGTTGCATTTGGCAGGCTTCCCTCTGTGGTGCGATGCGGGTCTATGTGGCTAGGCTTCATGGCTGGGGTTGGTCTGTGTCTTGATCCTCTGTGTGTTGAGGTTGGGCGCGAGCCTCGTTTTGGCTCTGTGACAGTTATTGGAAATGGTGGTGGCTCTCTCCCCCTAGCGCGGCTAGGGTTGTGGTAGCTAGGCTATGAGTTTTGGCCTGCTAGTTCTTTGCATTGTCCTATTTTTGTCGATGCTTGCAATTTTTATTTTGCTGCAGTAGGGGTCGCTGCTTTGCTGCAATGGGTTTTTGCTCTTCTCTATTGTGGTCCTCTAGCCTTTTATGTTGGGCTTATGGGGTTAGGTGTGATGTCAGGGGATGAGATTCCCATCCTCTATTTCTGGAATTTTGGGGAAGTTTCTAGTCTTCTCCTATACCCTATCTTTCTCCCTCCTCACCTTTGGTCTATTGAGGAGTTTGTGGTGAAGGTGCTACGTTTTGGGCCTTGTGTGCTCAGTGATGGAAAAAGTGGAGCTTTAGACCTCTTGCTTCCTCTATTGTGCGGGTCCCCTACATGAGTTATGGTTCAGCTAGATGGCCCTCTACTTGTTGTGTGGAGGACTAGTGGGGACTTGTGGTTCCCTAAGGAGGTGCTTTGGTTAAAAAAATTTAGTCCCATTTGGGTGGTTGGCTTGAGTTTGTTCTATTCAGACGAGAGGGGTGGGATGTTTAAGATGTTGACTGGGATGTCGTGCCTACTTCTTGTGTTGCCAACAAACGTGATGGCCTTCCTTTCTTTGGTCACTATTCTCTGCTATGTTCTTCAGCTGGCTTCTTTTGAGGTGAAGTCTGCTCCTATTGAGGGGGAGCCCTCTCTTTTAGAGGTAGAGATGGTTGTTGTTGAGATGGTGGAGAGAGCTTTCCCCTCTTATCAGTTCCTATCGAGGTGGATTCTGGTTGAGTGGGTGAGTGGTGGCATTTGTCTGGAGGGTTTTCATCTTGTTTTCTTCTTTAGAGGGGAGCCATCTCCTATTGAGGTGGATTTTGTGTTGGTTTTCTAGGTGGGTTGGTGCTGCATGTTGGTTGTTGCTTCTCTTGCTTCAACTTTGGTGATTATCTATGGATTGCCTTCTTCTTATGGCTGGAAGGCTAGTGTGCGGTGGGTCTGCTATGATTCAGCTATGGTTGTTCTTGGATCGACGCATTGTGAAGTTATTTTCTATGTTGCTAGGAGGTTTTCTTACCCCTCCTTTGGAGTAAATCGGGTTGGCTCAATTTTGAGTGGTAGTTCTGTTGCAGTCCAACTGCTATAGGTGGTTAGTGGCTTGGTTAGTTTCTGGCAAGACCTCAGGGCTTGTTGTGTGGAAGGTTTCTTAGGGTTGTTGCTTGCCCTAAATTTTAGTTGCTTCTAGTTCAAGTACCAGATTTGGATTGCTTTGACTTTCTTTGTTTTGGGGATTGTTGGTTTTGACAGTCCTCCTTCACCTGGTTATCTGGTGACCAGGTGTTGATGCTTCTGTTGTGTGTTGTGGTGTGTTTGCTCGTGTTGGGTTTCTCTTGTGTCAATGATGCTTTAGCTCTGTAAAAGGTTCTTGGCCCTTTCAAAACCATGCTTGTCCTTTTTGGCCCTTGTGGCTCGTTGTGTAAAGGGTATGACACCCTGTAAATGCTGCTTATCTTTAAAAAAAAAACACTCAAAACATAATTATAGTTGATTATGTGGTATTACTATGGAGGCATGCCAAAGGATGTTGAACGAGTGAAGGGTAGAGATGAATGTGAGGTATGTTTGGATGGATGAGTACAACAATGTAATGGAATAAAGGAAAACTATAGTATGAAGTTACTTTGAGAACTATGCACACACACACACACATATGGAGGCGTGCCAAGGGAGGTTGAAGGAGTGAAGGGTAGAGATGAATTGTGAGGTATGTTTGGATGGATGAGTACAACAATGTAATGGGAATAAAGGAAAACTATAGTATGAAGTTACTTTGAGGACTATATATATGTATTACTTACATAATGAAAGAGGCCATTTAATGGCAAATGGTCAAACATTGTAATGGGCACATCATGACAAGTTGGACCAATTGGACTGTAGCATGTCCCATAGATAATGTGGTAGACAATTTTATTTTTAATTAGATGGTCCATGTGGATCTACCAAAGTAGGGTGCTCCACTATGGGGTGCTCTCCCCTATTATTATGTTCATCATTGCACAAACTTTAACTCTGAAATTTTCTTTTAATAGTTGTTTGTTATTCTGAAATATAAAAAATGGTTTCACTGCTTTTTCATTTTGAAGATATTTTTCCATGCAATTGCATTATTATGTTCTTCATTTCACAATAATTCATTTGGTAGTTATGTATTTCGCAATTGTGTAGTGCATATATGTATATATGTGCATACATATGCACATATATATGTATGTTCATATGCATGTACATGTATGTTTGTCAGTATGTATGTACATATATATCTATGTGAATAAATACGTACATATATATGTATGTGCATATATATGTATATATAAATGTATCTACATGTATATATATTGATAGATATACATATTGATATATATATGTATCTACATGTATATATATATGTGTGTGTGTAGATACCAAAAATTGGTTTAGGTCTGCGAGTACGCATTCGACATAATTTTCTATAGTCCGTGGTCATGATTAAATAATGTTTATTATTTAATTACCCTTTCTAATACATATTTCCTTTATTAATTAAATACCCCTTTTTAATTAATTCATTAATTCATAAATAATCTTTATTCAACTTGATTAATTAAATAAGTCATATTTATTTAATTATGTCGCTAACTAATTAATTCCCCTTTATCTATCAATTAAATAATTTAATTCCCCCTTTATCATACTTTTCCTTCTTAATTAAATATATTTATTTAATTATTCATTTAACCCCCTTTATCCATAATTAAATATTTATTATTTAATTATTCAATTCCACCTTTTCAACAGTCAAATTAAATGAATTATCTTTATTTATTTAATTAAAGTCTTTCATTTTCGAATGTTGAATTAAGTTAAAATTTAATTCATATTTTAATTATTTATGTCACTTTCTTCTGTCATTCAGTTGACTAATCATTCACTCACCTTCTGACGCGAGATCTATTTTTAGTTCTCCAGTTATCTCTGGATTCAACACTTGTTTATCCCTGTGAGAAGACTCTCTATCACAACTAGTCGATTAACTAGTTCTAACTCCTATTTGCATTCAAATGCATTATTCTTCGAGTTCTAACTTTGTCTTTGACATACAAAGTCTATTTCTTCTATTTTTGAAGATTAGGATCCTGAACTCATATTCTAACTCGTGTTCTAACTCACGTTCTATCTGAGACATAACTCACATCGCATGGTATTCATCAATCTCATTTGTCGATCTCTCTTTCAATCTGAGCCGATCGTTCGAAAACCCAAAATCTATAAAATGACATGTCATTATCATTATTCCTCCTCTCGAAATCATACACTTTTGAGAAGAAACTTATCTTTGATATTTTGCTTAGACATTCGACGAAGTTATGCTTGCATTCAAACACAAAAATCTGAGGGCAAAAATACTGAAAAGGAAAAATGGATAAAAACAATCAAGATAATTCGAATGAGTGAACGCATATTCGGTGAAAGCTTTCCATTAATTTGTTTAGTTATTGTGTTTACTTATTCATTCTTTGTTGTTTGATTTTAGATTATTATTTAGGATTGACATTGTTTATTCTAGTTGCAGATATCTCATTCACAGATCATTTTAATCTATTGTTACAATATGTATTTTCCATGTACATATATATATTGATAGATGGATTGAAAGTTATATAGATATATAGGTATAGATAGAAATTAAATGAAAAGATTAAACATATTAAGGTCATAGCGACGCATGAAGAGAACTATATTTTTCCTTGACAAAGTCACTGTGTTTATGAACACACATATTGGAAGTGTTCATAAACACCCTAGATTCCATATACATCATCGAGCACATTGTGGATGCACCTAGAATGCAAGAGAACCTTCAAACTATGGATAACCACAAAAACAATATAAATATTTTGTTCAAAATCAACAACAAAAAAACATAACCTTCAACTTACGTAAAGTAACAACACACTCATAAAAAAACAAATAAATAATACGAAGAAAGAAGCAACAACTGATAGGAGACAATGGTATAGCCTTAGTGAGGTTCAAAACCTCACCTCTATGAAATGGAGATGGCCAATGATATGCTAAATTTCTCCAACTCAACCTTGCAATAAGAAATGAAAGGAGGTATCAATCAAAGAGATGTAGCAGTGTTTACCTTATGAGAGAAAGTATAGTAAGTAAAGTGTATACCTTTGAAGTGTAATTCACCATCGCCAAGCCATTGCAGGGAGAATGGGGTGAGCCAAATATGAATTGCAATTGCACACTATCCAAGACACAAATTTACAACAAGTGTCAGTCGAATATACCAACATTTGTATAAGATTGAAACGAAGAACACATTTAAAGAAACATATATATACTGATATTTGTACATGAGTTAAATGAGGAAATTGAAGATCAAATAAAGATTGGATTACACACTAACATTGTATAGATTTAGAAGATAATTGAAATGAATAGATCTTTAGCTCTTAGAGAAGATTAGGTGTAACAATCACATTGTATGGAATAGAAATGCATTGACATTCATAAATAGTATAAGTTGAAACCCCAACTATTGAGTTACTGGGTAGTGGATGACAAACATTTACAGTGCATACAAATGGTCTATATTCCTAGGTATATAGATTATAAATGAAATCACATTTACTTGAGCACTTATAGCGGAACAGGTGACACAATAACATAGTATAGAACTTGTAGGCATTAAGAATTGATTTGAAAGCAATTGATCTTGTGCAGTTAGAGTGTAACAATCACATTTTATACAATATAATCTTACAAGTGCATTCCATGTACATATGTTGGCATATATATAGATATATGAAAAAATCCTACTATATATATTAGTTTTAATATGTTCTTCATTTCATCCATATCAAAATGAAAGACACTGGTATAGATCTAGTGAGATAAAAACCTCACCTGAAAGAGAAAGGGAGATTTCGAGAGTGCAAAGCCGAACAATGAATCATGGAGAGCCGAACATGTATGGGTGCATAACCAAATGAAGACTCCAGAATAAACACAAACAAAAGGAATGATAATGAGTAGGATATGTGAGAATTTGGAGCATTAAATGAGCCTTGATCTCAGAATTAGGCACTTGTCAGGCCGAGTAATTGTGGAGGGATGTGTAAGGAAAGTTGCCTAGTGGAGGTAACGAAGGTGGTGAGGCATAATTAATGCTCTCAACTTAACATTTTGTGTGGGGAAGGAATGCATACATATACATGTACATATATATGCATATACATATACATGTACATATATATGCATATACATATACATATACATATATATGCATATATATATACACATATATACATATACAATTACATACATATACATATACATATATAATGGGTATATATATGTACATACATAAGAACAAAATAATACAATTGCATGACATAATATCTTCAAAATTAAAACTAGTGAGACCATTTTTCATATTTTGAAATAACAAACAAACATAAAAAACAATTTGCAGTGTGAATGTTTGTGCAATGATGAACACACAAACATAAGTGCATGGTAGAAAACCCTCTAAAGGAGAACCAGTCAAACCCTATTCATATTTCATAATAAGAATGAAATATAAAATGAAAATTGCAAAGTGAATTATTGTCCAACGCTTTGTCTCTATTTATATGCAAGTGATATACATTAATATACATTGAAAGGAGTCTAAGTTAAAAGGAATGAGCCCTTCTAAATTGTAATAAGATGAACAATGATATACATACATATAAGTCTTATCTATTCAAGATATACATGATGTCCATGGATCAAAACATCCATAGTAGATCGTGTATATCTTGAACAAATTAAACTTCTTTTGATGTATATCACTATTTGTAGATGTACCTTTGTGGCACATCTAGACCTTTTTTAGTGCACATGTGGACTTCCTAGGCCTCTCTAGTTATTTGGTGGGAAATTTGAATTGTTAAGGGTTAGGGAAGAGTCATACCTTGGACTAGGTACTAGGAGAAGGGTGGATTACTTAGGAAGGGAATTGTGCATTACTGTAAAACTGAAAGAGCTAAATGATTAAATCTGTAAAACCCAAATCAACCTTTCAACATGACATCAATGAAGCATTTCTAAATGAAAATGCATGTAACATAAAATTAAATTATCAAAACTAACAACATGAATCTTCAAAAGAAATCAAACTCCATTGTTATCCTCTTCCACATTATCTTGCATTTTCTCTCAGATTTTTATGAGCAAGAGCACAAAAGGCTATGCAGAATTGGATGAGATCAAAATAAGATTGAGAATTCATGTGTTGAAAAGTGAGGAGAAAACATGCTTTTATAGATGAATTCACGGGGTGAATTCAAGTTATGGGGGAAATGTGGGACAAATGATTGAAGTGGGAAAAATGCATGCAAATGATAAATAGATAAAATGGATAAATTAATGACTATGCGCAATATTTTAATGAATTGGATAAATAGGATATGGAAATATATTAATGTATGATTATGCAAATGATTAAAGTGGCATGGATTAATGATTTATTCCAATGAACGAATGATTATGGATAAATAATATAATATTTTAATGACTATAGATTTATTAATGATTAATGAAATAGATGAGTTAATAATTATGCAAATATATTTAAATGAAATGGATTGATGAACTATGCCGAGGGGTAAATGATTATAAATGATTATGCAAATGCATTTAATGAAATATGCAATGGATAAAAATGATGATGATGACATTTTTATGCGTCTACAGGAATTATTATGCAACAAACAATATAAGAATACAATTGCATGGTAGAATAACAAACAAATATTAAAGGCAAATTGCATAGTTAAAGTTTGTGCAATGATGAACACACGAATACAAGTGCATGGTAGAAAACCCTCTAAATGAGAACCAGTGAAACCCTTCCATATTTCATAGTATCAATCAAATATAAAAAGCATTTTGCAGAGTGAATTATTGTCAAATGAAGAACAAAATAATACAATTGCATGGCAAAATATCTTCGAAATGAAAACCATTGAAGCCATTTTCATATTTTTGAATAACAAACAAATATTAAAAGAAAATTGTAGAGTTAAAGTTTGTGCAATGATGAACACACGAATAGAAGTGCATGGTAGAAAATCCACTAAATGAGAACCAGTGAAACCCTTTCCATATTTCGTAGTAACAATCAAATATAAAAAATAAATTGTAGAGTGAACTATTGTGCAATGAAGAACAAAAAAATACAATTGCATGGAAAAATATCTTTGAAATGAAAACTAGTGAAACTATTTTCATATTTTGGTATAACAAACTAATATTAAAAGCAAATTGTAGAGTTAAAGTTGTGCAATGACGAACACACGAATAAAAGTGCATGGCAAAAAACCCTCGAAACGAGAAACAATCAAACCCTTTCTATATTTTGTAGTAACAATCAAATATAAAAAAGGAATTTGCAATGTGAATTATTGTGCAATGAAGAACACATTAATACCTATGCATGGCAAAATATCTTTGAAATGAAAATCATTGAAACCATTTTCATATTTCAAAATAACAAACACATATTAAAAGAAAATTGTAGAGTTAAAGTTTGTGCAATGACGAACACACAAATAGAAGTGCATATCAAAAAACCACTCAAGCCCTTTCCATATTTTGTCATAACAATGAAATCAAATTGAAAAACCAGTTAAACCCTTATCATATTTGATGTCAAAACAATGGAACCCTTTTCATATTTCATAGTAGGAAGCAAATATTAAAAATAAAATGCAGAGTAAAACATCATGCAATGAAGAATAGAAGATTACGAGTGCATGGACGACTATAGACAAAATGAAAACCAGTGAAACCCTCCCCATATTTCATAGTATTAATCTTTTTCAAAAAGAAATTTGCACAATTTTGAAAGTTTGTGCAACAAATAATAGAATGATATAAGTGCATGGTAGAATATCGTCGAAATGAAAGACAATGGTACAGGCCAAGTGAGGTTAAAAACCTCACCTAAAAGAGAAAGGAAGCTTTCAAGAGTGCAGAGCTGAACAATGAAACGTGCAGAGCTGAACAATGAATCGTGGAAAGCCGAACCAGTATGGATGCATAACCAAATGAACACTCCAGAATAAACGCAAACAATAGGAATGACAATGAGTGGGATATGCGAGAATTTGAACCATTGAATGAACCTTGATCTCTGATTTACACGCTTGTCAGGTCGAGTAAATGCGGAGAGACGCGTAAGGCAAGTTGCTTAGTGAAGGTAACGAAGGAGGCTAAGAGCGATTAATGCTCTCAATTGGTTGTTTGGGGTGGTGAAGTGGTTGGAAGCCACACGTCTGTCCGATCCAACACACGTAGATTTTTGTGCTAACAAAAGAGGCGGATGGGCTCCATTGTCGGACGGAGGCCAAAATGGGCCCATAAAAAACACCGTGGACGAATCAGTGTGTGACAGATGGCAGGGTGCTCAAAATATTTTTTTTAAAAAATTGGCAGATGCACATGTGATAGAGTGACATAGTGGACAATTTTTATTTTTTTGGTCCATGTGGAGTGCCACATGGACCTTCAAAATTAGGGTGCCCTACTATGGGCAACTAATAAAATGGAAGGATTTCATGGAATGTTCTTTTCCTCTTGAATAGAAATTGATCCTTAAAAGGAATTTTTTTCTTTCCCAATAAAAATGATTTGTTATGTTGGATGTATTAAATTATATGTTCTCACAGAAATGTTGGGCTCGGCTTTGTAATCAACTAAATTGGGTCTTTTCTATCTCTCTGTTTAAACTCTTTGTAAGTTCCCCCTTCTCTACAAGAATTCAACCCATGCGTGTATTTGGAAACTATCCCCCTCCCTCCTTGGCATTTGTGCAGAGAACAAAAACTCAGGGTTTTCAAAGACCACTCTAATTTAGCGGGAGCTGTTACTCAGAGATTAGATATGGCCATCTCAGAAATTGTTATGTATTTGTATGCTAAAATTCACAATCTCTGAACATTTTTTCTTGATTGGATAATGAGTTATTGGAAGATTTTGAATTCTTTGAATGTGGACATTGCTACTGGGAAGCGAATAAAGTGGCAGATAGACTAACTGATTTGGCTATTGATGGTCGACAGGAATATGTGGAAAGCAAAAATCTTGCATTATGGAAGGATACTATTCTTTTATCAGCAGAATCAGATGATATCAAAGTTATTATGAATCTACTTTGATGGCGACTGCCACTTAAATGTGGAAGTAGTACTTTTTTTTCCAACTAGTTTCTCCATTGAAGTTGGTTTTTTGTGCAGGTACATAATGTAACCCTCACAACATTGGATAGATGTGGACTGTTAGCCTTTATTCATTCATCTTATCTCCAGACAACAATGATTATTTGAATAATGTATGAAAATATTTAATCATACTTGAAATTAGAAGCAGGATCTGAAGTTTTTTAATGGTAGCTATGAAAACATGAATTCCAAGATTGCAAATTACTACCCCGTATATTCGCTATGGATTGCACTGAATTTGAGACATGTGTAATATAAAAGGATGCTCATTACAAAGATAAAACAGATTGGAGGATGGATATATTTAATCACATCGAGCATGTTTTCTGTTCAGTTTTGTAAATATGGAAAATAAAAAATCAAATAGAAGAATTTTGTTGTTAGTTTGTAAGAATATTCTGAATGTCTTGTTTTCTTGATGATGGATCATGTTGTTTGATCTGAAACATTAAAAGCTTACACAGTCAAAATCAGAATATTCTTACTAACTAATATTATAGACTGTGGAAGGCTAATAATTCAGTGTTCCACAGGGACGCGTCCCCCCCTCGTCTCCCCCCCCCCAAAAAAAGAACACTGCGTTTCCTAGATGTCCTCCTCTCGGAGACTTGGGAACTCAGGGGGGACATCCTCCCATCCGCACACCACCATCACCACCATCCCACCACCAACATCGCTGTCTCCAAGATGTTGTCAGGACTTTGAGGATGTTGGGGTGTCCTCAAGATGTCTAGGGGACTCCTAATTGTCTCTAAGATGTAAAATTCTTATACATCTTTTTATAACTATTTTTCAAGTACTATATGTATTTCAGCACCTTGTCACCACTCTGCCACCATCCCCCACCGTCCCCATCCTTGAAACCCGTCCCATGTCCCCACGTCACGAAAACTCCGTGGAACTATGGCTAATATAGCCAACATATGAAATGGAGCGCACAGGAGTGGGCGAGAGAAGGCGCGGAGGAGGCTGATCAAGGTGGCGATGATGAGGATGGGAATTCATGGCTTTCGGCTAGTGCTGTTGTGTGTGTATCTCTTCCCTATTGTGGAGTTTGGCATGAAGGAAGGGTGTGAGGAAGGGTCGCAGTCTTCTGTAGAGAGTTCCCCCATTTGCTGCTAGCGATGCTAAAGTCGACAAGGATGGTGATGAAGATGGTGCTGAGGTTTTGGAGGGAGGTGCCTTTTTGTATCGCCCTCATACCTTTGCTGCCTCCAGTGGGACTATTGGTAGAGATGATAGTTTTGTGGTTGCTGAAGGAGCTACAGATAAACATGTTGTTGTGATGGATGCCGCTACAGAGGCAAAAGGCATGCTTGTTGGTTTGTGTTGTTCACAGTCCCGATGACAAAACCTTGCTTCTTTTGCTTGCTCTACAAATGTTAAAGACAGCGTTGGAGATGAGGTTTCCAACGCTTGTGAGGGAGGTGAGGAGTTATCCTCTATCTCTGCTCTCTTTTCCTTGGCGGATTCAGTTTGTGAGGATTTGGATGTTGGGTGGAAGGTTGAAGACCCTCTTTCCCCTCCTACCCTATCTTGCAAGGGGGATTCTCTCGATGAAGAGGAGGAGTTCCTCATGGATTTTTTATTGGAGGCTCGTCAGAAGGCTAAAAATATTGTTGAGGTGCCTATGTCTGAGGCCACTGATGGTGCTCAGTTTTTGGGTTTGAGGAAAGGTTTCCTTTTCCCCTCTAAAGATTCCTTGCCCTATACGAAGGAAAGTTTGGGTTATGTCCTTCCCCATCCCTTTTCACCTGATCTAGAGGAGTGCAAGTCTTAGCCGTTGGTGGATGATATTGTTGCTTCTTCTCTGGTTGTTGTTTCTCCAGATGTGTGCAGGACTCAACTGCTGGTGGATGAAGTTGTTTCTCTATCTGCTACCAGTTTTGAACCTGTTGTTCCCTTGGCAGGTCATGTTCCAACACCTAGTGGGGTGAAGGAAGGTTGCTCTAATGAGAGTTCCAACACCTAGTGGGGTGAAGGAAGGTTGCTCTAATGAGAGTTCCAACAACTTGCACAATTTGGAAGCTAGGCAAATTACCTTTGAGGTTCCTGATTCTCTTCTTGAGGAGACAGCTGAATTGTTAAGGTGCTCACTTGTTGGGAGATTTTGTGGTAATCGCCCCAACATTGACTCTATTCGCAGATGGATTTTACAAATTTGGAAGCTTTGTGGCAAGGTAGAGGTTTCTACAATGTTGAATGACTTTTGCCTTTTTCCCTTTTCTTGTCAAGAGGATTGTTCTAAGGTCTTGACCGATGGCCCTTGGTTTTTGGGGTTAAATGGTTTAAGTCTTCAAAGCTGGTTGTCAGGTTTCAATCCTATGGTTGAATCCTTCAAGTTTCGTATTTGGGTTCGTTTACATGGGCTTCTATTGGAATTTTCAGGCAATGCAATGCTATTGATAAGATCACTAAGTTTAAAAAGTGGTTGTTATATGCTAGATTTTGTGTGTTTGTGGAGAAAAATCTGCAGCTTCCCACTCAAGTTATCTTGTCATCCAAATTTGGTGTTTGGATTCAGCAGTTAGACTTTGAAGAATCCCCTATTATCTGTCTCTCTTGTGGTAAAGTGGGTCATTCTTCACTTCTTGTCACAAGAACAAGAAACATCACTTTGTTTGGAAGAAGAAAGACAATCAGCAAGCTGCTAAGGATGACTCTTTTACTCCTAATGGGAAGAAGATGGATAATCAGCTATCTACCGAGGACTGCTAGGAAGTGCTGGGAGCTGATCTTAAAGAGTGTTCTCCAATGAATGCCTTGATGATGGGGGAAGGTTCTGTTTGCATGCCTTATCTCCTTTCCAAAAGAGTTAGTTTTGAGGAGAAGGACCCTTGTTTTGAGTTAAAACAAAGTTCTTTGGAACACTTTTTTAAACTACCATGATTTTGGTGGGTTGGTAGGTCTGATAGTCTTGCTGTTTCTTCGGCTGTCTAGTGTTTTTTGCTGTTAATTGTGGCTGGTTGGGCTTCATGTTGATCAGGGCCCTTTCAAAACCCTGCTTACCCAATCAAAAATATTATAGACTATGGAAATCATATGTCTACAATTTTGTTGTTGCCAAGAAACCTGAAGTTTAAGGGCCCTAAATTCTTCTCACCAGAGAATCCAGGCAATGTCTTCATCCTTCAGACAAATATGGTAGAGAAGGTCATCCATCAGGTTATCAGTAAGAAGAGACCAGTTGGTTTTCCTCTGATGACTCATAATAGCATGATTTTCTTCATCTTCCTTTCAAACATTATGGACATGATTCAAGATGGGCTTTTTATCAAAATGCCAGCAAAGACTTTCATTCATGAGATTTTCATACCGAAAGTAAGCTTTATGATATTAGTTTTGGTGAAGCCCCTGTTGCTGGTCTCTTTCTACTTGAGGCTCTGTCTTCTGATCCTGCTATTGATTATCTGTGGAAATCAACCCAGTCAGGTTTAATCAATGACTCCAAAGACTTCAAGGCGGCACTGCTCAATCATCAAAACAAGGTTGATGTTGCCCTTGTCAAAAGGCTTCGGGCGATCTTCAAATCTATCCATTTCCTTATGAAACTTACTGTAGAGGAGTTGTGGATAAAGAGAACGGGGTTATGTCAAGAGATGTTTCACCGAGCAATGAAGAGATTGATAATTTTAGCTCTACTGGTAGCTGTTCTCCTTGAGGTTGTTGGCGATTCATGTTTCTACATAAGAAAAGATACAGAGACAAAAGGAAGACAAATGAAGAACATTTATAGCAGCAGCATATGAAAGCAGGGGATGCAAAATTTACAAAGTAGTAGCAAGAACATTTTGTTAAAAAAATTCTTTGCTAAAATAAAATTAATTTTGTATGTATGTGTATACTTTTATATGTGTTTTTCCTTCCAACATGTTTGTTTAAGTACATTTCAACATGAACAGATTTAATGGTTAAAACAGAGCAGACGCAGAATTTGTTTGTTCCTTCAAATATCTCAATTTTGGCAGTCTAAAACAGCTTTCTCTATTCGGTTACTGGTTGTAGACACTATATTTCTCGAACCATGACAGAAGTTCGTAGCCGGATACATGTTTATTTGTTCTATTTGCCCATTCGGGCTAACCTCTCATCACTTTACAGTTTAACAAGGAGATAGAATAATCTAATTTGGAAGGAAGAAGATTTTGTTGGCGACAGGCCTGTGATGCCTGTCTGTCCTAGACTCTATGCAATGGGAATAACGCAGAAGCACTCAATAAAGCATGAGCATCTGGAAAGGTTCCATAGCTTGTTGAGTTTCCCCCACCAACTAAAGTACTTTCATTACTTTTACCACATTCATGCCCACCAGCGACTCCATGCCTAAATTAAAGTCAGAAGTTATTCCTGAATTTGATCTCCTTTTAACCATCCAATATTCGAACCGTGAAAAGACAGTAACACAGTGTTATTACCCTTGACAGCAGTGCTACAACATAAAATAAATAGAAATGGACAAATCAGGCATACTGAATTCACCTAATTCATCTTAATCTTCCCAAAATAAATTACATCAAACAAACAACACAATTCCAGCAGTCTAGATCTGTGATTTTACCAACAGAGATATTATCTAGAACATAAACAACCAGTAAGTTGTTCTTTATTTGAATAAAGAATGGCCCAACTAGAAACTATCAGAGAAGGAAACTGATATATACAACAATCATTTATCTTAGTTTTCTTATTTAATATATTTGATGTTCATAAGTTTTATTCTTATCTTTTTCAATTCATTGTATTAAATATGTTAACATCCCCCTTTAACGTTAAGGGTTATATAAGATAACTCATTATAATAACCATAAGGGTATCTAGTGACATAAAACAAAGAATACTTATTCACACATGCAATGATTGACATACATCACAATTCTCTTTGAATGACAAACATTCAGATAACTCTTCTCAATCTCAAAAGACCAGAAAATATCAGCAAATTTGGTGTCACATAAAATCTACTTGAAAATATCAGCTATTTAATCTTTGTCCTACAATACTGAAGGCAGATCACTTACTGCTAAATTGATATAATGGTGAGACCTCAATATATTTCATTTTAACATAGAACAGTAGATTTTAGATAGTTGAATGGCACTCTACTATAGCAAATAGAATGCCATTCAACTGTCCAAAAATCCAATGTTCCACACCAGAACCATACCAACAAAATCTACCACAAGTTCAAAAGACTTCTCTAGATCTGTAACACTCTTTTCATTCTCTCATTGAGCTCTCAACAGCCCACACAGTCCACTCAATCCACAGAACATTTTCTACACAGCTCACAGCTGATACTACACGTCCTGCAGCCCAAATTACAAAACCTACAGTACAAAATCTGCTGAGTGTTTTGATAAATTGATACTATATCAAAGAAAGAAACTGAACTGGTTTTATTCATATCAATGATACATATATATAACATTTACATATAAACTATGCATAATCATTACAGATACACTGTGTACAACCACTACCATTAATTTTCTTATCCAGTATAGTTGGTGCTCATAACTTTTCTATGTTTCTTATCCACTACACTAATGATATAAAAAAAGCAACTTACAGACCACTTACTTTCAATCCACTCTCACAACTTGGTGCATGAAAAAAAAGGACAAAAAATCATTATAGTCAGCTAGTGAAGTGTGGTATTTCCTTTTGCTTGAGGAGAAGCGAAATTAATGAAATTCCGCACTTCACATAGCCGCCTATGATGTTCATTGCCTTTATCAGTCGACAAAATTGAAATCAAAAGTTCACAACCTTCACCAATCTCGCCTGAGGACAAAACATTTTGAAGCTAACCAGGCTGTGGGTATTTTTCTATACTCGTTTCTCAACAAAACCCATTCAATATAAGTAAAGTTTGCAGTCATCGACACTATATTTGATGCTGCTTTAGTGTCGGCCATTAAAATTCTGTCAAACTTTCTGAAAGCATCTTTTGTAGTGATGCTTGAAACCAAAGAAATGTGGGGCCTTCATCGTGTGATCGTACATTATTCTTCGAGATATTTTGCCATTCTCTATCTCACAAGCTCTACTTTCTACCTCAACTCAGCGAAATAATAAATTTGGTGCCTTATGGATTATATTGGAATACAATTTGCCAAAATCTAAAATCTACACCACCCATTTTATTGCAATTTTTTTCTTTGAAGTTCAAATCTTCTAATCAAATCTAAAAAGATATTTGGTTATATGATAGCGGAAGTTTTGATTATGGTCAATTTGGGAAGGGCGTGGATCCGTGACCAGTCATTAAGGCGAAAGATAAAACAAAGCTCACCAGAGATGAGACAAGGAAAAAACAACTAGAACAATAAAATCAGCAAAGCTTTTGACAGGAATCAAGAATGGGGAGAAAGTTTTGGAAAGACTCAAAACCAACAAAAACCAATCCTCCGAACTTTAACAAAGACCGTAGAGTAGGAGCTGGGCCAGCATAAAGACCCCCAACGTTAACAGGCAAGCTACCAATCTTATCAGCAAAACTTCTCTTATACTTGCAAGAAGCACCATCCAACATGAAGATCAACTTTTCTTTACCAAAAAGAGTGGGAGGCAATATGATAGTGGAAGTTTAGTTTCACTTAAAAATCTAAAAGATATCACTTGGGAAGGGGAACATTTCGTTACTTTCCCAACTATGGAAGAAGTAGCGTATGTGCAAATAATTCCATGTAGATGTATGAGGTTATAGTCTATGCATATATTTTTTAGTTCATGGAACATATTTTATTTACGAGTTCAAAATAAAATTTGAAGATTCATGAAAAAAGTTTTTGGTTTGGATGGAGTTCATGTTAGATTGCTTTCTTAAAGAAAGTTTTTTTTTAGTTTTCTTATGTATTTATTGTGTATTTTTTAAAATTTTGTGTTTGTAAGCAATCGCATCATTGATGGAATTCATGTTACTTTGTTTTATGAAGAAAGATCTTTTAGATTCTTTTGTATTTATTGTGTCATTCTTTAAGATGTCATGTTTACAAGTGATCTCACCCTTTTTAAATGGTCTTATCCTTCCATATCTTTGTAGTTGTTATTGCTAGAGCTAAAGGATTGTGATGGCTATCAATGACACCCTCACTCAAGCATCCATGGAAGTTTGTTCTCAAGGTGTTTCATAAGATACGTCCCCTATGAGACCCTTAGATGTTGTTCTTCCCATTCCTAAATTTGATAATGTTTGTTGATGGTTAGAAATTTTTACCTTCATAGGGTATTTTGTAGGAAGGTCCTCCCTGAAAGCATGCTCAAGAAATGGGTGAATAGGGTTTCGGTCCTACATGGGATTCACTTTAACGCCATGTAAAACCTTAGTAAAGGGTTTTTTGAAGTCAAATATGATGAGATCGTTCTTAGTTATGTCCCTTGGCTTATTTATTCCATTTTGTTAGTTTTCAAACCTTTGACCTAATAATTATTTTATTCAATGAAGATACTCTTCAAGTCTTTATTTGGGTTGAGTTCCTTGGGTTACCCTTGCCATGTTAGAATTCTTTGAGACAAATAGCCTCTTCCTTAGGCACTATGGTTTGTGTTGAACTTGAGTGGTTCTATTTGGTTTGTCCTCAATGGTAGGCTTCTATTGAGGTGGATTTTTCCACGGATTTAAAGGAGATTTTTGGATATCCAAATTGCACAAAGGAGAAGGGTTCAACATGCCCTTAACTTGAATTTTCCAAATAGTTGCTATCATTGCTAGTCCTTTGAACATAAGATTCAAGATCACCCTTTGGTTTGTCCTCATCCCAAACCCTCCTCTTAACCCTCCATTGGATCACATCCTTTATAAAAAATGAGGAAACGTGACATATAATTATTAATGTCAAGGCCACAAAATTTGGTAATAATTCTCTTGCTTCCAATCCTTCTTCAAGCTCTAGGGGCTAGGATCTATTAATTATTTAAAATCTTCTATTGTCTAGAAATTTTATTCAATCTCATTTTGGGGATACTTTTGAAGCAAAATATGTGAGGTCCCTAGTAGTGACATCATTGTTATCTTAGCCACTAGTTAACACTGCTTGACATGCTTCCCCTCCTCCACTTAAGTAGTGGAGGTCTTGTAGCCCATAAAGGACTATAGAAGAGAGGTAATATGTGAGAAAAATTAAGATCTATACAACTTAACTTATGGATAGGAAGTTTTGAATCAAGTTACACTCTTTTGTAGAATAGTTATTCTACTCTATATAAGATGGATAGTTAGGAGATGATTCTTGACACTCATTTACAAATTGTATCTCCTAGAATGTTTGAGGTCTAATGTCCACCTCCTATGAGAGTATTATGTTCGAGATGCTTGACTATAATTTCTAGGTCTAGACATTCTTTACTGACAAGAGGTTTATTTTTTTAATTTTTTTATTAATGTCATTTATATTTTGTTTAGTAACCATGAAGTAGGGTAGGGTGGTGTTGTGACCCTTCTCTCTCCTATTTCTTGTAGCCCATCAGGGGTCTAGAAGAGGGATAATATGTGTTAGAAAAATGAAGATCTAAACAACTTAACTTTTATATAGGAAGTTTTGAATCAAGTGACACTCTTTTTTATAATAGTTATTCTACTCTATATGAGATGGATAATAAGAAGATGATTCTCGACACTCATTTATGAATTGTATCTCCTAGAATGTTTGAGTTCTAATGGACCTCCCATGAGAGTATTATGTTTGAGATGCTTGACTATAATTTCTAGGTCTAGAGATTCTTTATTTACAAGAGGTTATTTTTTTATTATTTTTGTTGCATGTAGTTTTTCATGTTATTTATCTTTTGATTTATCTTGTGTTTAGTAACCATGAAGTAGGGTAGAGTGGTGTTGTCACCCTTCTCTCTCCTACGTTGTATCAACACTTAGTTGACTAGTATGTGACCCCATGAGCATTGTGGTTTCTTTTCAAGATTAATAATAATTCCTTTGGAGATATTAATTTTTATGCTTTAAATTATGTTATTGAGGGATCTATCCTTTGTAGGTGGATTGCTAATTCAATTCCTACAACCACTTGGATTCTATGTGGGGATTTTATATGATTGAAATGGCCTATGATAAATATAGGGCCTTGCTTATGTGGTGGAAAGTTGGTAAGAAAGAGGTTTGGTTCTTAATGCATAATAAATTGGATCTTTTAGATCTCAATCTTGACCATTATCAAGATCATACAATGTGGTACAATTGGAGTAATCTTAGCTGATATATTACTCAACCATATTTAAGTTCTATGATGTTAGTAAAAAAAATTCCCATTTTCCAATAGGAATTCACTACCAATGGGGCCTTTTTTAAATTTCATTTTAGACAACTTTCCAATATTGTTTTACATTCAGTATAATTTGCTAAATCTAATGCCATGAAGAATCATTTTTTCTAAAACATGCCATTTCTCAATCACAAGGCCATGTACACTCACATTCAACATGTTTGAAATCTAGAGCCATGTCCCATGCATGCGACTAGATTGATAACCTTTTGGAATGATTCCATCACCTGTACTTCTCATTTTTTCTACAATTTGCATTACTTTTCCCATTTTTATTCATTGATCACATGCCACCATTGCTTTAGAAGTGTAACATTTTAATTTGACCACTTATCTTAGAGTGGCTCAAGTATACCACTAGAAATAGTTTGTAGATGCTCACACTATGTGGGTAGCTCAAACAAAATCTTAGCTCCATTAGCTTAAGAATGGAGACTAATGTATCAAAAAATTCTTTTAAGTGTTGTGGGCTTGTCACACATCCCAAACCATTAAGAAAATCAAGAAAGGGAAACAAATCCTTAATGATATTCCTGGTATTTTTCAAGCATCTATTTGACACTATGAACACATTTTTGTTGCTCAAGAGTATACTTTGGCTAGGGTTTCTACTTTGTAGGAGTGCCTAAGTGTGGTTCTTGCCAAGCTTCCAACTTACAATGTATTCTTTGTGATTAACTTCTCACCAAAGAATATTTTTTGGAATCTATTTTTACAATGTTTAATGACATAGCTACTAGTTTGGATGGATTTCCTTATAGTTTTTGTAAAGATATTTGGGACATAGTGGATGGTGATCTTCATAAGGTATATCTTGGGATATATTATTATAAATATTAGGAAATTTAATAAATAAAGGGAATGTCAAATTCATACTAAAATTGGAGACCCTAAAGGGATCTAAAATTGGTCACCTATCACTTTGTTGAATGTCTCATACAAGATTATTGCCAAAGCTCATGATTTTAAGTGTAGATCTCTTCTTCCTTAGTTTTTCCACCCTAAACAAATTGGTTTCATCAAATCCAAATTTAAATATTAGATAAGATCATAACTATTTGGGAAGGAAAGAAATGGGCTTAATGCTCTCAATAATCTACCATTTTTATCAAAATTGATTTTGCTAAGGTTTATAATCACATTCAGTGGCCTTTTATTCTTTCCATGCTTCAAGAATTTATGTGTGTTCCTTTTTTTGTTCAACCTATGCAAATGTTGTTTGTTGGTTCCTCGGCCTACATTACCATTAGTGATAAAAAAAATCCATCCATTTGGACTTTTTTGGTCCATTTGTCAAGGTTTTCATCTTGCTCTATCTCTTTATGTTCTTGTAGCAAAATTTTATGGCTATTTATTGGCTCATGTGGCTTCTTAGACACTAGTTAAGGGTATTTCCCTTCCTAACTCTCCCAAATAGTTAATCAATGGTCATTTTTTTAATGAGTCATTCCTCACACTTATTGAATACGAAGACAATGTTAAGTAGGCTATTCAATGCCTTGATACTTTTTGCTATGCCTTTGGATTGAGTATCCAATGGTAAAAGATCCAATGCCATGGGAAATATTTTCTCCCCAAGCTAGGATGATTAGATACATTTTTTTATAAATGTATCAATCATAAGGAATTTTTTACTTTCTTGGCATTCCATTTTCTTTTCAAGCTTCTCCTATTTCTCTTTGGAAAGTAATTATTGTTAGGATTGATAGAAAGTTAAATTACTGGATCACCAAGACTATTTGGCTAGAAAATTCTAGATTTTTCTAAAGTGTTGGCTATCCCTTATGTTTACTATTCTTTTGTTAGAATGGAATGTTATTATGAGCCATAATCTTATACCATTTATACATTGTTCTAATATAATGTTATAAAACCTTATATTATAAATAATATACCATTTAATAATTAAATTTATGATTTGTTTCTTTGAATGGGTGTGACCAATGCCCCTTAAGGTATTTTGCCACCCTTTCTCTTAAATTTAAGGAGGTTCTCTCTCATTTGAGAGAGGGAAAATTCAGAAATTTAGAGTGAATAATATCACTATGCACTTGAGGTATTATTGGCCACGTGGAAGTATGTAGAGGAGTGTCCCTAGGTTCAACCTATTTTTCAATAGACTATTTTTTTTAAGTGTTTTAATAAAATGATGCTTTATTGGAATTTTTTACCTAAAAAAGTCTTCCTGTGTATATCTTATGTAATGTGTAAAATCTATACTTGTATGATTCTCATTTTATTTATATATATTTATTTATAATTATTAGTATCCTAAGATCCTAATTTATAACATCTTATTGGATTCCCTCCAAAGCATTTTACCTAAAAATTAATAAAATTGCATAGAGAATTTCTTTGGGCCTCAAGTGATGGGAACTATGGATTTTATTATGTTTCTTGGGAATACGATTGTCTTCCCCATGATGCTAGTGGTTTGGGTTTTCTTTTAATCTATTAGCAAGGTATTTCCATTTGTGCCAAATGGATTCTTAGGGATTTTAAGGGAAATGAAACTTGGAAAATTCACAATAGGCATTGCATACTTTATGTATGAGTAGTGTGGAAAGGTCTAGATGATCACCATAAGGGAGACAATTCAAAGTCAAGGAAATTTTCCATGAAAATAATTTGGAAAGTTTGGGAGGCTATCAATCACATGCTTCTTTAGGTGGAAAATGATTTCTGAAATGACCTTTCAATCAACCAACAATCTATTTGGTGGTCTTATATTCTTTCTTTTCTAGACCACCCTCTAGCCAAAGTTCCATGTATGAACACACATTGAAATTTTTCAAAATGAGGCATTACAATTCTTCTAGATCTCATTTTTGGAGATACTAAGAATTTCCTTTCTTGGCTAGATATTAAAAATCATAGACTATCTAATTGAGATCAAGAGACCTTTTAGGTTGTTATTGATGTCATTCCTTTTCAAATGACCCAAAAAATTGGGGATAGTTCATTCAATCATTAGTGGAAAGATTGAAAACTTTATATTGATATAAAATTTCATAATATAAGACTCAAAAATTATATTTATGGATTTCTCCTCATCTCCATATAATTGGCTAGGTAAACAATTTCTTGCAACTATAGTCATCTATGGGAAGTTGGCATCATAGATTCTAGTTTATCTAGTTAGCTATTCTTGAGCCTAAATTGGCTCACTTTATCTAATGTATTATTTATCAAGGTCTTCCACTTGGTTCTTGTTTAATATATTTGGGAGTTCCTCATTCCAATTGTCCATTTTGTAGATGATTGGAGACTCTCACAAAAAAATTCTTATTTTTCACTATAGCAAGTAGGAAGCTTGGCATTGGATTCTCGATTTTTTTTAGGCCTTTTAGATCTACTCATTTTTCATGGCATATGGTTTTGTTAGGGAATTTTCCTTGTCTCCCTTTCAAGTGTACCTTAGATTTGGTACACTTTCAAGGTGGAGATAAACTTCAACATTTAGAAAGAGAAATTCTATTTTTTTAGGATCTCCCCTAATGTTAATTTCTTTCTTTACACTAAAGCTATGATTTTCTCTAATGTTCTTATGCAAGTTCAAGTGCAAGGTAGAAAATTTACACTTGAGGTAGCCCATTTTCAAGAGGTCTTGGACCATTAGAGAAATGATCCTTGCACTACTGCTAGAGTTTTCCCTCCTTCCTCTTCCCATATATTGAGGATGCTATCAAGGTCATAGCAAGTTTTCCAAAAGAGACCATAGTTTCTAGATTTTAGTTTATCTAGTTAGCTATTCTCGAGTCTAAATTGGCTCAATTTATCTAATGTATTTTTTTATCAAGGTATTCCTCTTGGTTCTTGTTTAATATTGTAATAAAGTGAATTTTAACCCATCGCAAATTCCCCATTTACACCCGTTACCTTAGAAAAATCAAACCCAAAGATGCTATTCCACCTCATCCATCCATTTGGCAGCTTTTTGTAGTGTCGGTGGGGGAATTTCTGTCAGGGATGCTAGCATGGCACATTGACGTCTGTGTAGCGTGTTGTTAGCCTAACATGATTCCTACATCTAGAATTTGTAGAGGTGTTACACTTCTCCATTGGTGATGAAGCATAATGCCCTTATGCCCTTGATCGACCTCGAATGACTCTTTTGAGCTCCTATTCATCTTCAAAATACTCTCACATTCAATTCAGGTTCTTTGATCTTCTTCACAGCTTCTTCAATCTCACTTGATCACACTCACTTCTACACACTTCATTTCATAACACTTCCACCATTTTTGAAGCTCCAAGTTGGCACTCTACTAGTTTTTCTCCTCTCGTTGTTGTAGCAACATTGGTACTTACAAGCTTGTGAGCTCACATCTTCCTTCATGTACTTGAGGGAACCTCATTGGGAGGTGATATCCATTTACTTAGCATTGTTGTTTGATTTATTAACATATTATTATTAGAATTTCTTGGTACTCTTCAATTTCAATACATTCTTTATTGTATTTTCTCTATTGTGGTTATTCTAGTTGTTTGTGGAGGTGGGAACACCGAAACAAGGGTTTGACTATAGAAAGCCCCAAAACATCCCCAAAAATTTTCCTCGTTATGTTGTGTGTAGTTGTTTCATTCATGTGGAGCTTGCGAGAGGCTAGACCGATTGTAAGTTTGATTTTTGCCACCTTTGCTCTTGTCAAATTCTATCTTTTAAGTTAAAGTATTCTTCTTGTTGGTTTAGTCTTTTAGTTGCATTCTTCTTTTTGTCATCATGTAAAATTGTACTTATCACGTTGTTAGTAAGTTCTCTATTATTTTTTACTATACTTTGTACTTTCTATCCATATGGATGCCAACACATCGTGTGGTTGTCCGTCTTCTATGCTGGAGTCCTTTGGTAGAGAGCTACCTAGGTTACAGTTCAGACTTGGGAATTCGCTCACCTGGTTTCTTAAACTCTTAGGTTGACAAAAGGACAATCCCTTAGCATGAGGTAGATCAGGGCAACTAATTTTTCTAGACCCTCTCGTGACCTAGGGTCTTGAGAAAACAGTCCCCCTCCTCTAAATTTTGGTGAACATAACGTGAATTGTTTTGGTTCCATTTGGTAGTGCTGAAAGACTCTTCTCTCATGTTCTAGGTGTGTATGTTGCAGGGAACGTGTCCTTGCAACCCAACCTATGACCCCTAGTGGCATAGCTAGAATAATCCCTAAGCATTGCAAAACAAAACCTTGAATAGGTCATTGTCTAATTGTTAAACCCTTAGGGGCTTCTAGGAAAGTCCTTTCTAGTGTATGTAATAGATGGCTTCTTTCATGAATCTTCCCATCCCGTCTATGAAACTTGTGAGTGGGTCTCCTTCTATAACATTTACATTGTAGGATTTGATGATGAGCACTAATAGAGAACCCTCTCCTTTGTACATTCCTACACATATCAACGAGAACATCATAACTGGCATTATCGTTGACCCCACATGTCGAGTTAATGTTATCACAAAGGAGATCATGTTAATAATTTTTGTACATAAGGATGGGTACAATGAGTCTAAAAGCACTATACATGCGCATGATGGGATTTTTGTTCCTCCCATTGGCTCATCACCCTGTCAGTCTTGGTTAAGCCCAGGACTGTGAATGCCCTCTTTGATATTATCTTGGGGTTTGATTTTTTTAGGGTGAAACTTGGCATTCTTTGGCTAGTTTCCATGAACACAGTCCCCTCAGTGATTCACAAATGCTTGAATTTCTCTCATGAGTTTTTTTTGCATGTAGTCCATGACATCGGTTACAAACCGATGGTGGCATGTGGAGGCTACTCACTTGAGAAATTTTGGCCTACCCCTGTTGGTCTTCTCCCTCGTAGGATGGACCTATTGTATCAAACTTATGTAAAATACAAGAATGGGGGCATAGCACTGAAAGTGACCTACCCTCATTCTCCCTATGCTATTTCAATTCAATCTTCCATGATAGCATATCATAAGGCTACCTTTTCCACTTTAAAAGAGGAGGAGGAGAAATCCTCTCAAGATTCTTCTTCTTCCTCTATAATTTCACCTGCCTTTGCCTCTCGCCCTACTATGGTGCCTTTGACTTTCACCCCCATGCATTTCTTAGGGATTTTGATGGTGCCTGCTTGGTGGAAGGCCAAGCGTCAAGTGTTCGACCTTCCTATCTTTCCCACATTGCCTTGGCTCTTCTTGTATGCTAAGGGGAAGGATCCTCATGGAGTCACCTTTGCATCTCGGCCTCTGTGGCCTCCTACTATCCCTACCCCTAGGGTAGAAAATGGTAAGAGGCTCACTGCTGAGGCGCTTGAGTCTACTTTCCCTCCTGTGGTTAACTCTACTATTTTATCTCTTCCTCATGTTCCTGTCCAAGAGTCACTCCCTCTACCAGAAATGGATGTGATGGATACTCTGATGATTGAACATGAGCCTTTTGTTCCTCCTTAAGCTATATCCTCTAGCTCTCAGAGTCAAAGAAAATTCCTTTCACATGATTGTAAGTGTCAAAGGAAGGCTCTGGCTACTAAGAAGGTTGCCTTGCGGATGGAGAAAGGGGAGCCAACAACTCCTATTTCAATATATTTTGTTGTGTCCTCTTCCACCCCTTTTGCTTCAGTTCCCTCCACCTCAATATTTCTTCTAGCTCCCCTTGCGAGCGTAGATGATCCTCACCCTAAAAGAGTGCAAGTGTTCATTTCTCCTTCCATTGAGCCTCCTCTTTTGATGTCCCTTCTGGACATCCCACCTTTCCCCAAACCCATGGATATGTTGAATACCTCACTAGTGTCTATTGCGGTTTTATCCTCTTCCTCCTCACTTTCTACTTCATCTATGGGGATCTTGCATCCTCCGATGAAGCGCAATTTGGAGGATGACCCTGCTTCTAGTGGCGTCGAAATAAGGGATCGCCTTCTTCGAAAGTTAGTTCTACTTTGGCTTGCACTATCCTAGCGACGGAGGCAACCCTAGCATCCCCAGAGTGTGTCATTAACTTTGAGTCTTTTGGTGAGGTAGACAGTGGAATATTAGGTGCCTCCTTCATCGCCCACTCAGTTGACACATGACACTCCCATAAAGTACATGTTCAACTTGGTAGATGATTTCCTAGCTTTGTCAATGATTTTGGCGAGATCACTGACGTTTACCTCATAGAAATTGAGTGAAGAATACCTCGAGGGGCTCTCTTCCTTGGCTCTTGTCGTAAGAGAGTCAGAGGGTACCCCCTTTCTATCTCACCCTTGTAGGATCATTTTCCCTCCCCTAATGATCTAGATTGGGAGAACAACAACCTCTTGGTTGATGAGGACTAGGGGGCGCCTCTACTTTATCTATAGATTAGATTAGTGTGTGTGTTGTGTTTCCCCCATGCTTGTTTTATGTGTTCCTAGAGGACCCTTGTCACCCTCGTAGGTGTTATGATACAAGAGTGTTTTGTGCCATGAAAGTTCTTCTATTTGTCACATCATTCTTCTCTTTTTTGTTCCTTGATTTTTAATAAGTGGGGACAATGCAAAGTGTTGGGGGCATTTAGGCCTCCCTTCCATGTTGATGCAATTTTTTATTTTCATTTTGTTTTCACGTAGATTTTTTCACATGGTTTGATAGAGTAGGGGATTGATGAAAATTCATTTATATATTACTATATTACACTTATCTATTTATATTTATGAGCAACTCTAACCTCGAAATATCATATCCCCCTATCTCTTGATGTATGTGTTTTTGTTTATGATATCCTTTTTTGCTTTCTTTGTGATATTGTGGTGCTTATGTGTTTTCTCTCATGTGTGTGACAACATTACCACTATTACATCTTGTCATGTTTCACAGAAAACATCACTTTCATTCTTTCTTCTCTCTCCTCAGGATGTCACGTGCATTTGAGTTTAGCACACACCATCCTAAGGGGGGATATTATACCAATTTGATTTTTAGAAGGTGTATTCGGTGGCCAATGAATCCTCCACTGAAAATCCTTTATTTTTTCAAAAATTACATTCTTCAACATGGATCCCTAGTGAATTTTTTCTTTCATCATGAATTTGTAAGATATAATTTGAAAAGTTGGCTTTGAGAAGGGAGTAATTTTTCTGATGAAGAAGTTTGAAAACTTGCCCTTGCTAGGGAGTATTCTTTCTTTTCAATTCATTGATGAAAGGAATATTTTAGAAAGATTCCTTGATCCTAGAATCATTAGCGAAAAATTCTATCGCTTTTAAAAAATGTTATCACTTTCAAATAGAGCATCCCTCAAATAAACTCCTTTTCTTTTGAAGGGTTCCCAAGGGACCCCTTTGAAAGCTTCTCCTTCAATTGTTGATTGTCTGTCTGTTTTCCTATGTGGAATTTTTCTATCTAACATGTTTTGTCTGTGGATTAACTTGTTCTTTGTAGGGGCACTAATTAAATTACCTTTCAATCGGCCTTGCAAGACTGACCACCTGTAAAGTCCCATCATACTTTGCAGAGCCTCTCACATTTTGCTTCCCTCAGGACCGAGTACCTGGGGGCACCTCCTTTGCAAGTCTGAGGACCTATAAAGTGCTTTCATCCTACAAGATCTCTTTGTTCAACTTTGTAGGACTGAGCACATGTGGAGCCTTTTATCCACCCTACCATAAATCTAGAGACTTGTGACACATTTTGTTCAATTCTCCTCAGGATCAAGTACCTGTGGAGCCATCTCCTCTTCCTGTGCTTTTGGGTGTGTTAGATTATGATCTGCTTCCTTAATGGTTCAGGTATACTTTCTTTAAACTCTTTCAATCTACTTTACATCGCATTTGGTAGAACATATGCTTGCTAAATTGATGGAGAAATATACTGGAGTGAATTTACACCCCTTTCAAATTCCTCATTTACACCCCTTACTTTATAAAAATCAAACCTAAAGATGTTATTCCACCTCATCCATCCATTTGGTGGTTGTCTATAGTGTTGGTGGGGAATTTTCTATTAGGGATGCTAACATGTCACACAAACATCTACGCAGTGCACTCTCATCTTGATAGGATTCCTGCCTCTAGAATCTAAAAGGGTGTTACACTTCTCCATTGGCGATGAAGTGTAAAACCCCTATGCCCTTGACCAACCTCAAACAACTCTTTTGGGATCATATTCATCTTCAAAAAGAATATCTCTCACATTCAATTAAGGTTATTCGATCTTCTTCAATATTCTTCATAGCTTCTTCAATCTCACTTGATCACACTCACTTCTACACACTTCATTTCATAGCACTTCCACCATTTTTGAAGCTCCAAGTTGGCACTTTGTTGGTTTTTCTCCTCACAACCTTGTGAGCTTGCATCTTCCTTCACATGCTTGAGGGCACCTTGTTAGGAGGTGATATCCATTTACTTAGCATCATTGTTTGATTTAGTATCATATTGTTGTTAGAATTTATTGGTAGTGTTCCATTTCAATACTTTTTTTTATCACATTTTCTCTATTCATGTGGCTATTCTGGCTATCCGTGGAGGTGGGAACATCGAAATGGGGGTTTGACTGTGGCAAGCCCCGAAACAACCCCAAATTTTTTTCTTGTTTTGTTGTGTGTAGGTGCTTTGTTCGTGTGGAGCTTGTGAGAGGTTGTATTGATCGTAAGTTTTATTTTTTCCACCTTTTCTCTTGTCAAATTCTATCTTTTAAGTTAAAGTATTCTTCTTTTTTTTAGTCTTTTAGTTGCATTCTGCTTTCCGTCATCATGTAAAACTATACTTATTAGGTTGTTAGCAAGTTCTCTGTTAGTTTTGACTATACTTTGTACTTTATATCCGTACAGATGCCAATATGTCGCGTTGTCATACATCTTTTGTGCTGGAGTCATTTGGTAGAGAGCTGCCTAGGTTATAGTTCAAACTCAGGAATTTTCTCACCTGGTTTCCTAAACTCTCAGGTTGAAAAAAGGATAGTGATAGAGAAAAATTTTCCTTCCTTTTTCATCCTCTCAAACATCAAAATTACCTTAGACAATCCCTTGGTGTGAGGTAGATTATGGCAGCTGATTATTCTAGACCCTCCCATGACCTAAGGTCTTGAGAAATCAATTCCTCTCCTCTACAAATATATTCATGAATTCCTCATTCCCACTATCAATTTTGCAGATGATTGGAGACTCTCAAGTAATTTTTCTAGTTTTGAGCTAGATCTTAGGAAGCTTGGCATTGGACTCATGATCTTTTAGGTCTTTTAGAGCTACTCCTTTTTCATGGAATATGGTTTTATTAGGGGATTGGTATTGTCTCCTTTTCAAGTAAACCTAGACTTGACACACTTTCAAGGTGGATATTCTCTTCAACATTTAGAATAAAGTTTTTTATTTTTTTAGGATTTTCCGTTGATGTTAATTTATCTTTACACTAAAGCTATGATTTTCTCTAATATTGTTATGTAGATTCAAGTACAAGGTGAAAAATTTACACTTGAAGTAGCTCATTTTCAAGAGGTTTTAGACCATTGGAGCAATTCTCCTTGCACTATTTCTAGAGTTTCTCCTCCTTCCTCTTCCTCTCCTTGAGGATTCTATCAAGGTCATAACTAGTTTTCCAAAATATACCATAGTTCCTAGTCTTGTGGCTCTTACTCCCTAATAAATGGAGATAAAGATACATATGGTTGGCTCCAACCCTTATGGTCTCCTTCTACCTCCTCTAATGGGTGTGGTACTCTTAGTTTCCCCAACTCTAACAAGGTTTCTTGATTAGAGATAGACTTTCCTCTAGTGTATTATTAACAACCTTTGAAGGATACTCCAAAGAAGAGGGTACACTCACTAGATAGTATCCGATTAATGGTAATCCTACCCCTAATGATGTAGGGGGGAAATGTGTTAAATAATTTATCCTTATATTGGAATTTACTTAGATACTTAATTTTCTTATGTTATATTTGGGCTTGGTCCCATGACTTACTATCTCTCATTTGGAATTTTGGCCCTATCTCTAGACTTTGATGGATTTCATTTTTTATGTAGAGAAACTTCAAGAAATAATGAAACAAGAATAAGGAAAGTTTGGTTTTTACAACACTTTGCACAAGATTTCTCTGACACTTCAATGATGATAACAATCTTTACCCTATAAACTTGTCCTACAAGCCTATTTTCCTAGGCTCAAACTCTCAAAAGGAATTAACACTTATTTGTTTTGACACTTTTAGGCTTCCAAACACTTAAACACACTCCATAGGCCCCATTCAAACTCTTCTTGGTGGTGGCTAATTCAAAACACTGTATTTTTATCAAAACCCTCAAAAGGCTAGGGTTTTTAACAATCCTATTGCTTGTAAACACACATAGTCATTTATAAACCATAAAAATCATTAAGTTATCAACTAAGATTTGGTGGACACATGTACAAGGTTTGTAGATGGTTTGTACCAAATTTCATAATTTTCCAATTACTGAAACAAGAGTTATGAATTTTGTAAGCTCATTGAAAACCCTAACCCTGTCATAGGGTTGTTAACAGATAATTAGCCATATCTTGCTTGATACCACATTAAATTAGACCAAAACCTACATTTTAATCCTAACAAAGAGATCTAACTCTTCACCCACCTTCAGTCCTGCCACCTTGTCGTACAAAGCCATACAAATATGTTCTTTAACTGCTTTTACAGGAAAATTGTCATAAAATTTCAAATTAATAGGGTATATCTTAAAATATTTCCCCCACCAATTTGGAGAATGTATGTTCATTTATTCAACATCTAAGAACTCCAAAAAATAGTTACAACTTGAGCATATGTATTTTTCCTTCCAAAGCTCTAATGTCTATATCACCAAATTTGACAATTATGCCCCTTTTGCAACTTTTCAACCATGAACTAAGAAACAAAACTATAAAAAAGACCCTACATGGTCTTCCATGGTCCTCTGAGAACTTATTATGCACATCAAACCGAAAACAAGACTTGAGGAATAAATCTCAATCTTGTAACAAGCCAAAAACTCCCTAGGAATTCAAATTTGCATTCACCATATTTAAACCATTGGAGATGAACCGCAAGGACCTCCTAAGACCTACAAAACTCAATTCAAGACTCCTAATACCAAAATAAAGCATAAAAATATCATGAAATTGATGCTCTTGTATCATACTCCCAAGGAAAATAAAATGAACTCAGGTTCCACCTGAGAGGAGATCTGCAATAGTCTTCCCATTACCTCAACTTGTTGTGAAATCTCTCTTTCTTTTGCCCACAAAGTCTCATCCTTGATACTCAACATTTTCTCCAAATAAATTCATTGTCCATTGCATAAAAATAGCTCCTTATTTGCACCCTTTAAGGCATTGTCAATGTTTTCCATCTTAATATGAATATTTGACAATTTGGATTGCAATTCAGTGATAGACCCTTGCAACTTGCTAATCTGATATTTAGTGTCTTATTCCAAATCCTCTAAGCTTCCCTACACTTCTTTCAAATTTTCTAATTTATATTCAATTTTCTTCTCTTTACTTTCCTTCAACATGTTATTCAACTTAGAATTTATTTCCAAAATTCGATCCTCCTTTGACCTTGCTACATTATCTACATCTTTGACTTCCTCTAGCAATATGGCTTCAATAACTAAGATTTTATCTCTAAATTGTGCAATTGAAGTCTCAAAATCAGATTTCATGTTTTCCTTGTCTAGAAGACATGACTTAGTTTCCTCAAAAACCCTCTAGATATTGGATTTTGTTGTCAACTTTTGATAATTCTTGTCAAAGCATATCATAATTGTGTAACTTATGTGGCAATTCATCTATATTACTACCTCAGTCAATCAATTCTTAATATGTAGCTTCCAGTGTAATGAATGCCTCTTGCAATGACAACTGAATTTTCCCATTCTCCTCATCAAGTTTCATATAGTTTTCTTCCTGCACTCTGAGGGTATCAGTGATAGCAATGTTCTCTATAACTACTTTTTTTTGTTTTCTGCACTCATCCAATGATCTTTTCAACATTTCAACATCTGATTGAAGGGTCTTGGTCTGATAATCAACAATGTGAAATTTGTCTTTCCAATTTTCCTAGTCTATTTCTGCCGTCTCCATTGACTTTGCACAATGATTGACCTTCTTCTTTTTTGTATTAATATCAAACTTAAAATTGTTAACTAAACTTCATTGGTTTGAAGCTTCATATCACATAATTGGAATTGGTTTTTTAAATACTGAGAACCCTTCAGTTGATCTTTAATAGAAAGTAATATAGCTTTTAAGATTTCCTCATTCAGTGAGAAATAATAACTTTGCACACAATTATCTCTATTTTTATAGACCTCTATCTTAGGATGTAGCTCTTTAATTCCATCTTGTATTGATTTTCATTCAAAAAGTTGCCTATGAAAATTAGACATAACTTGGTTTGCATTATCAAGTTCCTATTTCATATGCTTAGCATCTTCAATTGAATTAAACACTTTGTCTTTCCATCTAGGAACTGAGAGTCTGAACCCTTCACAGTGTTGTCAAGTAGGTCAATCTATTTAGCTAGCATAGTGGACTCAGATTTACTGTCTTCTAGCAACTCATATGATGACTGATATTCCTCATTGGAGATAAGGAAGTTGAAGCTCATCAATGAATATATTTGTATAACCTTTCAACATATCTTGTATTTCTCAAGGAAAATCATCAACTCTTATTGTTGTCATGACATTCCTTGGTCTGATCATCACTGAAAAACCTGTCTTTTCCTCTTCCATTGTCTTTGGAAACTCCTTTTCACCCATTAAAATCACACCTGATCCCACCTTTTGGTCTTTATTTTCCTCCCTCAAAGATGCTAAGGTGTAGGTAACTCCATCCTTATCCAAAATATAAATGTTCTTCCTAATATCATATTGCCAAGGCCTACCAACTATAACATGGTATGCATCCATAGGGATGATATCACATAACATCTTGTCTTTATACCTTTCTATTTGAAACTCTACCCAACATTGTTCATTGACTAGTACTTGTTGTCCCGTATTCAACCATGAGACTTTATAGGGTGTAGGATGAGGTAATATTTTCAAATTTAGTTTCTCTACCATCTCAACAAAAACTAAGTTATCAATACTTCCCGAATCTATAACTTGGAAACACTTACCTTAACACTTGCAAACAGTCTTGAATAGTGACTTCCTTTGAGGTGGCTCCTTCTACATTGGAACCTTGATCAATGTCCTTCTTATCAATAAGGATTCTCCTTTCTCTGGTTCTTTGAATTGTGGTGAGGAGGTAACACTTTCTTCATCCACTCCTTGAGCAACTTGAGTTCTTCTTTCATTCCTAAAGGTAGTAGTTGTTTTCTCTTTTGGACACTCCCAAGCTTAATGACCTGCAAACTTGTTTCACTTGTAGCATTTTCCTGTGAAGCCACTAAATCCTCCTCTTTTTCAAAATCTTCCCCTAAATTTAGGCCTTCTTCCTCTAAAATCCCCTCTTGAACTTGGTTCTTGTTCTTGTGAGATGCTTGACTCACCTTGATCTCTTTGTGACTATCCTCTATCAACATATGAACCTTTACCTCTAAAATTACTTCCTCTACCTCTATTTTTCTTTTCTTGCTTCTTACTTGAATTCTCCTCAACCTTTAAGGATAGTTGATAACACTCTTCAAGTGTCCTAGGACTTGTGAGGCTTAAATCATCTTGTAAGCTATACTTCAACCCATTAAGGTATCTCAACACCTTGTCAATATCATCCTCTATGTGTCCTAACCTAATGCTCAACTTATAAAACTCTGTTAGGAAATATTGCATTCAACCCACAATCTTATTCATTTCCTACTTAACCCATGAGAGATAAACATGCATACAAGTTTTCCAAATGCATAAATCAAATAGACAAGCCATAATATAACACAAGATATACCTTGGGAAATTCCTCAAGAGGGAAAAACCTAGCCTCCAAAAACATCCATACTCCATCATATTATTCAAAAATAAAGCAATACAAGAGTTACAATGAATACCTCTAAAGAATCAAGCCCTCCAATGCATTCCCATGTGTCCAAATATGAATCCACACATCCCATGCCATACTTCATAAATGCACTCCATAAGAAGACTCAATAATGACAACCAACCTACTCAGCCATCCTAAACCACTACAGATGTGTTTTCTTTTATAGACACAAGCTCACACAAAATACAACTAGTGGTAAGGTAAAACCATGTACCACAAAACCATGTGAATACAAAACCACTAACCCCTTATTTAATATTGTGTACTAAGACATCACTTTATTCAATATTTCCCCAATATTAAATTATTATCACATGTCTCTCACACATTAAATAATAATACAATGTTACAATACAACATCAAGTGATCCCCAAATAATTACCTAGTGTGATTAACACCACCACCAAGGTGTATCGCAAATAAATAATTATTTAATAACAATATTATGATAAACCATTTTATGCAATGGTGTACAACACCATATCTCGACAAACTCTTCAATATACTTTTTCACTCCCATATCCTTTTGTTTCAAGTTATACAACTTCCTATACAACTAAGTCATGTAGTCACTAGGCATGAATTTTCCCTTCAACTTGGCCACCATCCTATCCCAAGAAGTAATCTTGGATTTTCCTTTATTTTTCCTTTCTGCCTGAACATAATCCCACCATAGGGATGCATGAACTTTCAACTTGGTCTTGGAAAAATTAATTATTGCTCTTCAGGTACCTCCTCCAATTCAAAGTACTTGTCCAACTCCCCTATCCAATCAAGGATTTATTCACCATTAAAACTACTTGCATATACTGGAAGTTGCACCTTCAACTTGGTTCCTTCACTCTTGATTTCCTTCAACAATCTTTCCATCCTCATTTCATTAGCATCCCTCTCTTATTGAGGTTCTTCTTAAGGTGCTTCATTCACCACTTCTTCTTCTTGGTCACTCACATCCCTTGTAACCATTCATCTTATTTGGTTAGCTTCAATTGCACTGAGTCTTGCATCTAAATTGACTCTCATTTCCCTCATTTATCTAGCAAGGGCTTCTCCCAATTGAGTTGCTATTCTTTCTGCCACTCTTTTAGCATTTATTGGAGGCATCTTATTTTTTCTTGTGTATCCCTTATATTAGATTTCTTGATTACTCTATTTCTAATACCAATAATGATGCAAAGAAACTTCAAGAAACAATGAACCAAAAAGGATAAGGAAATTTTAGTTTTCACGACAGTCTACACAAGATTTCTCCAACACTTTAATGGTGATAACAATCTTTACCTTGTAAACTTGTCCTACAAGCCTATTTTCCTAGGCTCAAACTCTCAAATGGAATAAAAACTCATTTGTTTTGAAATTTTTAAGCTTCCAAACACTTAAACACACTCCATAGGCCTCATTCAAACTTTTTCTAGTGGTGGATAATTCAAAACACTGTATTTTCATCAAAACCCTCAAAAGGCTAGGGTTTTTAATAGTCTTATTTCTTGTAAAAACACACAATCATTTAAAAACCACAAAAATAATTGAGTTATCACCTAAAATTTGGTGGACATGTGCATAAAGTTTTGTACCAAATTTTATATTTTTCCAATGACTGAAACAAGAGCTATGAATTTGCAAGCTCACTAGAAACCCTAACCCTATCACAAGGTTGTTAGCAAAAAATTAACCATATCTTGCTTAATACCACATGAAATTAGACCAAATAACCTACATTTGAATCCTAACACAGAGATCTAACTCTTCATCCACCTTCAGTTCTGCCACCTTGTTGTACAAAGCCATACAAATATGTTCTTTAACTATTTTTATAGGAAAATTGTCATAAAATTGCAAATTAATAGGGTATATCTTAAATCTTTCTCCCAAAAATTCTTGGAGTGTGTATGTTAATTGATTCAACACCAAATAAATCCATGAAATAGTTACAACTCGAGCATATATCTTTTTCCTTCCAAAGCCCTAATGTCTATATCACTAAATTTGACAATTATGCCCTTTTTGCAACTTTTCAACCATGAACTAAGAAACAAAACAAGGAAGAAAACCTAAATGGTCTTCCATGGTCCTCTAAGACCTTATTATGCACAAAAAACCAAAAACAAGACTTGAGGAACAAATATCAACCTTGTAACAAGCTAAAAACTCCATAGGAATTCAAATTTGCATTTTGGCGAGAAACCAATAATTTGAATTTCTAGCATATTCAACCTATTTAAACCATTGGAGATGAACCCAAAGGACCTCCTAAGACCTACACAGCTCAATTCAAGGAAACCAATAATTTGAATTTCTAGCCTATTCAACCTATTTAAACCATTGGAGATGAAACCCAAGGACCTCCTAAGAACTACATAACTCATTTCAAGACTCCTAACACCAAACTAAAACATAAAAAAATCATGAAATTGATGCTCCTATATCAATTTTTAAAACTATATTTCTGGTGAATATCACACTATTACCCTTTTTATTAATCAAAATTTAAATAGGCTTATTCATAAAACATAAATAATTTTTTTATATCACTATATGCACCATATATCTGAATGCAACAATAATCCATTAAGTTGCCATTTTTTTGAATGTACCATTTTGCTTATGTTGAACTAACTATAAGATTTGTTGCTTAAATGACAAGGTTGATTGCACAAAAAACTAATCTCATCTCCCTATGAAAACAAAAAAAACACTTTTTCAGGTTTTACTCCTCTACTCTCTAGCTTTTGAGAACATTTTAAATTTTTAAATTTCATTAAGAAATGGGAATTCTATGATTTTTTTTAACTTTGCCTTGTTTCATTGAGAATCAACATGTTATAAGAATCTAGTGAGATTAGTTGTAGATAAAATTACTCCTAATCGATTGAGTTATTTGAAAAATTATTTTTGGTTTTTATCCCTTCTTCTTCCACCTTTTTGAAACATTTTGAATTTTTAAATTTGGGTGAGTAGAATGAGACATATGAGTGTTTAAACACTACCCCTTTTGTGGTGTTCA
This sequence comes from Sequoiadendron giganteum, assembly GCA_007115665.2. Lineage (NCBI taxonomy): Eukaryota > Viridiplantae > Streptophyta > Pinopsida > Cupressales > Cupressaceae > Sequoiadendron > Sequoiadendron giganteum. The sequence continues at coordinate 449,811,692 of CM021105.1, forward strand.
ACAAACTAAAAGTTGTAGGGTGGTTATACAATTGAATTATTGTCAATTTTTTTGAGAGAGAGTTGAACTTGAGTGAGATACATTATTATTTTCCATCAAAGTATATGCTAATTTAAGTTCAAGTATTCGAACTACGAAGCCTCTACACATCACATAGGAAAGGCCATCAAAGATGAGCCCCCAAGACATAGGTTTGGCCCTTAGGGCTTGTTCTCCTGCAATTATTTGGAAGAATTTTTTTGTGAGTTAGTCATGTGTTTGTGATTAAAATTTGATATTTTTGTCATGTCCTTAACTATATTTTGGTTGTAAAGTTAGGGGCATGACATCTCTAACCCATGTTTGGGAGTACATTCCAGTACTTTTCTTTATTTCACTAGACATACTTTAAGGATATATAATTATCTAATGGTGAGTCTCTCTAATTGCTAAATTGTAATTCCTTCCAGGGTTGGTAGAGAGTCGATTCATTTTGTCATATTTAAGTCTGAGGATGGATATGAATTCTAATTTTGGATGGTTTATCAAAGTTTACAAATCATGTGTTTGCCACTACAACAATATGAGACCAATAAGAGGATGAGTTTAGAAGTAAACGGTGTCACATGACTTAGACTTGGCCAAAACCTCAAAAAAATCAACTACTCAAGTACATAGGCCTTATATTTTATGTGATTTCAATGCACCCTTTTCTATTAAGTTGTAGTAGGGGAAGTATATAAAATAGTTGTTTGTAAGATAGGTCAATCTCATTCTTTGGGTTCTAACTCTTGATCCATCTATTTAGTAAGTTGCTCTTCCCCTCTTCCTATATAGCAAGTCAAACCTTTCTATCTTGCAAATAAGTGACTCCGCTACTATGTCCTTAATTAGTATAAGGGAATCATAGTCTAAATTTCTTTTTTGTTTTTGTAATTTTTTTCTCCTTTCCTTGATCTTGATCCTAACAACTAATGGGCACTTAGGAGTCAAATGCAAGTCGTGCTTTTGCACATGTTTCTTAAGCAACATATTTCTAGATAACAAAGAAATCTTCTAACCGGTGCATTCTCAAGTCTACATAGCTACAATTTGCCTTCCATCTTAAAATCGTGCATTTTTTTGCCATCTTGATTGTAATTATCTAGGAAGTATTTTCAAAATAGATAAAGAATAAAATATTTTATAATTTGAGTAGGTGGTATTTTTTTGTAATGTCCCTTTTTGGGATTGCCCTAAATATTTCCCTAGAATCACAAGTTTCAATGAAGTTAGGGTTATAACTTGCCAATTAAATGCTTTAAGTAAGATAAATCTTGGTTTAGGTCCTGCAATCATGTTATATAATATTGGAATATAATTCATATGATCAAACATATATAAATGTTTGAACCATGCCAATATATAACTATTAAACTACAACAAATCCATATTACATAATGGGAGTTTAATCATAATAGGAATTGAATGAGAAACATGATAAGTCCACCCAAAGCTATCCTAGATAAGCCCAAGAGCATGTCTTGTCCAAACTAAGACAACACACCCATTGGCTCCAAGTGGCAAGAACGCCCAAGCTAAGACAATTCCACCCTCGAGGTGGGCTACTTAGTGGGAAAACTTGTATTTTAATCCCCTATCCATGTTTCCTTATCCATTCGCCTTATGATTGAGACTCCTTGAATCCATCCTAACAACTAGTCATAAATTTGGCTTGATAGGAAAGCCTTGAAAGGGGTTCCTATAAACTGCTCAACCCATCTAAGCCCAAGAGCACAACGTCTAGACTAAGACAACTCACCTCTTGGCCCCAAGCAATAGGAACATTTAGACTAAGACAATTCCACCCTTGGGGTGGGCTACCTAGCATGGGAGAGTCTATAAGCTACATCTCCCTAACTTGCTTCCATCAACCTTACACTTGATTGATCATAGGATTAAAGACATACAAAATATAAATATATAATCTATTCATTCTAAGGGAATATAATCTATTACAACAGTAATATGATAAATGCATGTGAGAGAAATAAAAACTTATTCATAAAATAATTACTACACAATATCTCTAAAAATTGTACCAAATCCTATTTCTTCTATTAAATTCCTACATTTGATTTGTAGATTGCTCAATTTTCTAATAGAGGACGATATAATTCTTATTCCCTTTTTCGATGATCCTTGACTTCACTTCTTATATCTATAAATGGCTAAGAGGCACCCCCCTCTACAGTATGTAGTTGTACAAAAGGCATGTCCATCTATTAATGATTATTGTTTAAGGGATAATTAATATTTATTAATATTATCAAGCTTATCATTGATTTTCTTGTTCTTAAACTAATATTTACAAGTTCCTTTGTTTACTTATTTTAAATACCATCTTTACACTTAATCTTTACATTTTAATCATTGCCTTTATGATAGAAATTTTCCTTTAAATCGTTGCATTTTATTAATCATAACCACTTTCATTTTGTCTTTGAAATACAATTATTGTCTAGAGGCAATAAAGGGACGTAGTCATTGTTTCTCTCATTACATCATAATCACTACATATATTAATCCATGCTTTATCCACTACTATTCAAGCGGGGGCATGAAATTTTGTCACATGTCAAATTATGTGATATTTTATTAAGATTAAATTGTATAAGAAAACTATATTTTATGAGTAGCATGTGTCAAATCCAACTTGTCAAAAACCTCTAGAATGATAGTTAATGAGAGTAATGGCTTGAGTATGGATACCACAACACAAGAAGAGGACAAGTACATGAGCTTTCAATGTAGGTTTGGGCATGTACATAAAGGAGAGAGAGAGGGTGAGGAGACCATGCGTGAACAAAGAAAGGGTGACCAGATAGGAAGGAGAGGTTGCACAATTAATGTGGAATGGCACCCCTACCATTTTCCTCCAATGTCACATGAAGATATGGGAATCCATTCTTCTGCATGGTAAGACTATAAGATGAAAGAAAATATATGGTGCATAGAGGAAGGACTCATGACCCACCATAAAATAATGTTTTCAAGTAGTTTGGGGATATTATTTTTCCCTCTTAGGACATCAACAATAGAGGATTTGTGGAGAGAAATTGTGAGAGAAAGGTAGAGAAAAAATAAATTTGCAGGAAAGGAGAAGAAAATTACTTGGAATATGAGTGAATTGGGTGAGATGAGTTGAAGTATGAAAATATTAACTTGAGTAAGTCAAAAGTCCACAAACAATGATATTTTTCTCCCTACCTAAGTGAAAATTGGAGCTTTGGAACAAGAATATGGATGCCCAACAAAGCATAATAAATAGATGTTATCATTAGAGGATATATTCATGTGGGAAGAGAATAATAGATGGGATTGAAGTGATTGTGTGATTGGAAGGAAGGAGAAGATTGGACATGGTGTTAGTGCAACTTACAAAAGTGTTACACCTCATCACCAAAGTGGCGAGTTGAATAAGGGTGTTTGAAGGCTAGGGTACTGCTAATAAAGAGAAAGTTTTGTGGTGGAAAAGAATCACATGGGAGCAGGGAGAGGATACAAAAGTGAAGAAAAATCCACCAAAAGATGGGTGTTCTTAGAGAATACCCTGATCACAATATTTACATAGAATTTGAGTTGTTGAAAAGGATTTAGAAAAATTTGAACAAATATAGTCTGTGGGTGTAAATCTAGAATCCATAGCCCTTGATCACGTATTTTATGCTTATTTTTCCATAAATCTCATGAGCAAGTTTTGGATGTTCATCAACGTATGAGAAGAGATGAGGTAGCAATAACACTTATAATAACTATACCATGGAAAGGTTATGGTGAGGTTGGTGATGGAGATGACTATAAAAAGAGTCCAAGGTGGAGCTAGCTAAGTAGATTTCTTTGCATCAAAACATTTTCAATATCATCTCTATAGTTGAGTAACCTCCTTCACCTTTGCTTCCCCAAGACATTGTTTAATTTATTTGGGTTTTATTCTATTAAATAATAGATATTTTATCCCATCTCATGTGTATGTTCTATATATCTTTATGACATTCTATCAATAGCTTAGGTTCTTTGTCTAAGCATAGATATTGTTGGTATAAAGGATCTTTGAGAATTTTATGTTAAGTTAAAATATGTAGTTGTTGAATTACTTAGTTTAAGTTGTGTGATTTGAAGTCATCTTATTCAAGAAGGCGCATACATATTTTTTTTTCATTACATGATTATTCAATGTGTTAATAAGAATGCTAGTATAATGCAACAAAACATATGGATTATCATACTTTAGAATTTATAAACCTCTTAGTCTAAAATTCATAGTATAATAATTAGTTTGACATAGGATGACCTTTTCTTATGGGAAGTATATTAACCTCTAATTTTGGAGGACCTCTATGGTCTTTGTGACTATTAACATTACCAATTTTTTTGGGTGTATGTTCATATGATGATCCAAAAAATACATTATTTCCACTATCCCGAGCATGACTTAGATTTTGATTAGGCTTAAACATACCATAATTATTGTTGTATGCCTTTTAATAGTTGGATAATGCACTATAGTTTACATGATGCATTTATCTTGAAGCCAATAGCTTTAAAGACTATGAGAATGGTATCTTATATGAAGTTGTTTAATAAGTCTTAGTATAAGGTTAGTGGATGAGTTTTAAACATGAGTTCTCTATATTTGGTACCTATATCAAAATACATATTATGATAGCATTGGTATTCTAGTATGTGGATATGCAATTATAAGAAGCAGTTAGTTACAAATGTCAAGTGAAAATATTATCTAGTTAATAACTAGGCTATTACAAGGATAATGGGTTACAACATAGGATAAATAGAAATTAAAATGTTAAGAATATTATTACTACTAATATTAAGGAATTTGTATATATCCTTATATGAAGATATAATGAGCATAATATTTCCAATTATCTTAAGTATGAATCAGACATTGATTATGCTTAACCCAAGTTTGTAATGATGGACATAAGGACATTATGTGTGTAAGGTGAACATTTCATATTTTGTTAGCTAAGACTATTTTAAAAGTAACAGATTTCATATATATATATATATAGTATGCTGATCCAATGGATATGTTGTTGTCAACCATATAGAGTTGAGTTTCATATCGAATTTTCTTAGAGAAAGTGTATAGCTATTGTGTTTTATCTTTCAAAGTTTACATAATGTTTTTATGACCTTATCAAGGTACGACACATTCTATTAGAGATTGATGTCATAAATTAATAAGATCATGATGCTTGATCATATTAGCTAGATATCATTGAGAGCCATATTGGGGCTTCACATAAGTGTTGTATTGTGAAAGGATCTTGAGTCTTACTACTTTTACTGATAGTAAATTATGTATCCTAATTGAGATATTTATTCTACAGTGTTATCCTCGCATATGAATGTTTAAGAGGTTTTTGATTAGTATAATGTAGAGGTTCAAGATATCAAGAACCAACACTTGTGATATATAAGATTACTAAATCACATTGTCAGTTATCACATTCTAATCCTAAATAAATAAAATCATTTAGTATAAACTAACATCAAAGTACACAATTTTGAATGATATCCTTGATAGGTAATTATAAGAGATTCTAGGATGCATTTTTCGAAACATGAATAATAAAGGTGGTGAGGTCTAATTAGAGATCTTGATGCCCTTATATGGAAGTCTTTTAATTTAAGCTGGCTAATGGGGAAATTTGTCGAATTCCTCGCTTTTCATTAAGGACTACTAACTATGGGAATCACTTAAAGGAACCTTGTTGGATTACAATACAATAATTAATGAAACCCCTGATTATGGGAACTTATGTGTAGGTCATTGAGAGACCTTGTGAGGAGAATTATATTTGACTTTGATTCATTTGGAAGCATGTATGTAGGTAGTCCTTAGGTGAAGGATGCCTTTGTGACCTCAAGTCTATAGGGGGAGGGTCTAGGGAGGAATAACTCTTAGATTTTTGGGTTGTTCCCAATTGGTTTGACCTTCTCTCTTTAGTAGGTTTCAAATGAGGCCAAAATGGGGGTATCAAATGGTTATGAAATAGTTAAGAAAATATGATAACTTGACATCAATACATAATGTGTGTCTGAATAGTAAGTTGAAGGAAGGAAATAAATTGGACTACTTGGCAGTGGTTACATGTTGAGTTGAGCTCACCTCATGTTGGTACTAAGTGATTATCTTCATTTGTTATGAATATTAACCTCAGACTTATATGACTATGTATAGACTCATAAATTAGTTGATTGTGATCTACTTATTCCTAATTAGGAATCTCTCTTCTAATTATAGTGCTAAGCTTGGTGCAAGCGCTAACTTTTATGAAAATGGATGGAGCAAGACTTTGCGAGGGTATAGGTTGAGGTGACAATACTTTAAAATGTAGGCTATTCCTATCCATCCTAGGTGATCACCAATGCAAAATCCTATGACCTGCTTAGAGATAAGCTTATCCATGCTCAAGATTGACAAAAGTAAGATAGGTAATATTAATAGACAATGAATGAGATAAATAGATATAAAAAAATATAATAAACATAAAGTAAGAGATAACAAATAAGAGAAAAAATGAACGATAATGAAATAAAAATAAAAGGAAATATAAGGTATCCCTATGACCCAACCCAACGCCTAACCCACCTTACCTTGGTCTTATACTTTTCCAAGTTGGGGTCAAGAATGGGTGTCATGCTGGGGTGAGAGACACACAAAAGAAGAGACACACAAAACTCCTTTCAAAGATGATAAAAAGGTATGGAGTTCTCTTTCTTATTTTTTTTATTGACTCAAGGGCATCCCTATGACCCAACTGAACACTTAACCTTCCTTACCTTGGTCTTACATTTTTCCTAGTTAGGGTTGAGAATGGGTGTCATGCTGGGGTGAGAGACACACAAAACCCTTTCAAAGATGATAAAAATGTATGAAATTCTCTTCTTTTTTTTGTTTACTCAAGGGTATCCCTATGACCCAACCCAACGCCTAACTTGCCTTACCTTGGTCTTACATTTTGCCAAGTTAGGGTTGAAAATGGGTGTTACGATGGGGTGAGAGACAAAAAAAAAAAGAGACATGCAAACCCCTTTCAAAGATGATAAAAATGTATGGACTTCTCTTTATTCCTTTTTTTTGTTGACTCAGGGGTATCCTTAAGAACTATCCCAACGCCTAACCTGCTTTACCTTGGTCTTACATTTTTCCAATTTGGGGTTGGAAATGGTTGTCATGCTGGGGTAAGAGACACACAAAAAAAGAGACATACAAATCCCTTTCAAAAATGATAACAATGTATGAACTTCTCTTCTTTTTTTTGTTGATTTAAGGGTATACTTGCGACCCAACCCAATGTCTAGCCCACCTTACCTTGGTCTTAAATTTTTCCAAGTTTGGGTTGGGAATGGGTGTCACACTGGGGTGAGAGACACACAAAAGAAAACAAACAAAAAGAAATTTCAAAGCAATAAAAAGGTATGGGCTTCTCTTTAATTTTTTTGTTGACTCAGGGGTAACCCTACGACCCAACCCAATGCTTAACCCGCCTTACCTTGGTCTTAAATTTTTCCAAGTTGGGGTCAAGAATGCGTGTCATGCTGGGGTGAGAGAGAAACAAAAGAAGAGACACACAAACCCCTTTCAAAGATGATAAAAATGTATGGACTTCTCTTTCTTTTTTTGTTGACTCAAGGGTATCCTTGTGACCCAAACCAACACCTAACTCACCTTACCTTGGTCTTACATTTTCCAAGTTGGGGTTGAAAATACGTGTCACATTGGGGTAAGAGACAAACAACATAAAATACATGCAAACCCATTTCAAAGATGATAAAAATATATGGACTTCTCTTTCTTTCTTTTTTTTGTTGACTCAGGGGTATCCCTGTGAACCATCCCAACACCTAACCCACTTTACCTTGGTCTTACATTTTTCCATTTCGGGGTTCAGAATGGGTGTCACGCTAGGGTGAGAGACACACAAACCCCTTTCAAAAATGATAAAAAGGTATGAACTTGTCTTCTTTTTTTTGTTGACTCAGGGGTATACTTGTGATCTAGCCCAATGCCTAACCCGCCTTACCTTGGTCTTACATTTTTCCAAGTTGGGGCCAAGAATGAGTGTCACATTGGGGTGAGAGACACAAAAGAAAAGAAACACAAACCACTTGAAAAGACAATAAAAAGGTATGGAATTCTCTTTAATTTTTTTTGTTGAATTAGGGGTATCCCTACAACCCAATCCAATGCCTAACTTGCCTTACCTTGGTCTCACATTTTTCCAAGTTGGGGTCAAGAATAGGTGTCATGGTGAGGTGATAGACACACAAAAGAAGAAAGAAAAAGGAGGAAAGAAAAATAAACAATGATAAAGAAAAGAAAAGAAGAAGAGAAAAGAGTGAAGGAGAGTGAAAAAAAAGTTAGAAAAAGGAAGAAAGAAACAAAGCGAGAAAGATAGAAATAATAAAAGAAAAAAAAGAGGGATGACCAATATAAAGAAGGTAAGGAGGATGGAATTCATTGTCTATTAATATTACTTCTCTTTGTTCTCTTAGGTCCAGGTCTAGGAATGACCTTAACCTTGGTAGCTTACCACTCCCATATGTATGAAAATAAGTGGCAATGTCTAGTTGATGCCACCATGGTAAATGAAGAAGTTTTGAAGTTAGCACTTCTAAGCTACATGGATGATGTTCATGGTTAAGTTTGGTATTTGTCTTGAGTTTATTTAAAAAAAGAATTGGTAGCAACCGAGAGGCGGTTGTTACAACATGTTCATAAGAATATATCTCTCATATCATTAATCATCCACGGGTAAAAGCACAAACCTGTGTCACACTTTATAAAGGAATCGACCAACAACAAAATAAATTATGAACTTCAACCACATAAAAGTGGTCTTTATGTTTTGAATTTCAAAATGGTGTAAACTAATGAAATGTAGAAATTTTGATGAAGTTTATTCCTATAATTTTTAAAATTTAAAAAAAAATTGTTTTCATTATGTTTTTTTTCAATTTCAGGACAAATTTTGGAATGCTGAAAATTTCAGAAAAGAGTGACTTTACAAGCTGCCAAGAAAAAAATTGAAAAAAACTTCATTTCTCCCTAATTTTTTTTTCTCCAAATAGGTAACTTCAATATCTACTCTATTAAAAAAAATAAAAAAAAAATTTGATGTATATTTTTCTCGTAATAACATTTTAAAGTCAAACATGTCAAAATTTGAAAGTTTTCATGGGTTGTCAACTATTTTCATTTTTTTTAATCATTTTCAAAAATAAAATTATACCCTTTTGAAGAAGACTCTCTCTTCTACTAGACCATATAATTTTTAAAGAATTTGAATATGTTTTATTAATTTTTTTTTAATTTCTAATCAACCTCTTTTTTTAATTTTAACAACCTACTTGCATTATTTTAAAAATAACATATATTAAAACTAATCAAAATATTTAAAAAGTTATATATTTGGATTCCTCACTCTGAGCTCTACAAAATGGCATTTTTCTTTTTTTGCAAAGAAATCATTTTGATAGAAGAAATACTTAGTTAAAGTTGAACATTTCAGAAAATTCTAAAAAATGTTGAGTTGGCTGCCAACTAGGATGCCAACTAGATAGTTTCGGCCGGAAGGGTTTCTATCAGAAGGGTTTTGGGGGTTTCTACCGGAAGGGTTTCGACCGAAACCCTCCCAATAGAAACCCCTTCACATATAATAAGCCAAATTGAAAGCCGATTATAAATTTGGCAAGGAGAAATTTAATTTTCTTGGTTTCGACCGAAACCTATTCAGCCAAAACCATGTGTGCCACGTATACGCACATGGTTTCACCTAAAACATACTCGGCCAAAATTATTTCTCTTGGAACTATTTATTAGACCGAAAGTGTGACACAGTTTTGTGCTTTTTGCCCCACTCAATACTTATTGCATCTAGGTGATACTCAAGAAGGAAGCATCAAGACATTTTGAGTCAATCTCATTGACCCATATTTCATGAGTAGTGGTTCAGAAGAACCCATATCTCATGAACATGAATAGTCTACTTATCACTTATTGCATGTAGGTGATGCTCACAAGATTCAATGAGTGTTAATAAAACCATTCATATGCATGAAAATTGAGTTCTTATAAATTTCCACTCATGAAATATGGGTCAATGAAACTAACTCAAAAACCATGCAAAAAATCTTGATAAACTATCACATAATCTTATAAATTCTCAGTGGTTACCTAAAAACCTATATGATAACCCTTGGTACTCATCTCCTGCATCAAAAACCATCCCTATCTTGAAAACCCATATAGAGATGCCTAATAAACTATCACATAATCCTATAACTTCTCAATGATTACCTAAAAACATATATTCTAACCCTTGGTACTCATCTCCCACATCAAAAATCATCCCCATCTTGAAAACCCATATAGAGATGTCTCTAGACATTAAGAGACTTCCAATATTTTTTTATAGAGGACATACCCTATAAAATAGTAGGGCCACCCTATAGATTGTAAGGAAGGTTAATTTCATTCTTTAAGTTCTAACTCTTGATCCATCTGTTGAGTAAGTTGCTCTTCCCCCTTCCTATAGAATCCCACCTTCTCAAAGACATCCCATTAATTAATACAAGGGTTTTTTCTAAGACATGTCAAATAATGCATAAAGTTTATTAAATTTAACCCCCAAAATAGCTTTAGATAACATTTATCAAGTGCACATAGATCTCTTTCAAATAATTCAAGTTTTGATTGCATTTGTGGTTTGATGAAACACTAGAATGTTTAAGTAGACAAACCATAGCATTCATAGAATTTTACCATGGGTGCCTTAATGTTGTTTGAATGCAAAAGATTTGAAAATGATACGTGAAATGGTTCTTGGCATAGTATTTGTGTTGTTTAATAAAACATGTTTTTCAAATAAGTAGACATTACCTGGCTAATGTTTCTCTAAACATTAATGTAAATTCAAGCCCTGTTCAACCACAATGTTCATTTTTATACTAGGATTCTATGAATCACTAACCCTACTCATCTTGAACCCCCACAATTGATTTTATACTGAAGATCAATGATTCTTTAAATGGTGCAATTTTTTCATGTAGCCACATGAACAACAAAGACAATAATATTGAAGCTCGATCTTACACATCTTTCTTATGGGATCACAAATATATCATAGTGTTGTCATAAAATTCTTTTTAATTTTATTTTCAATGATATACTCTAAGGTTCATAAGATATACCATATCTAATAAAGGTAAGTGAGTTTATTGACCAAAGATATTGCACATAGCCCATTTTCAAACTGGTTTGGCCAAATTAGTACTTCTTCCTACTTTCTTATCATTTTTTTTACTATCAAATGGCTAATGGAATTTTCAATACATGACATTTGAAGAGGCGTGCATCATGCCATGGGTTCTCTTTTCAAAAGTATCATCCCTAACTTTCTATAGTTTATAAATATGTATCTTTCATTTTTCTATTGAAAAGATAGAAACTATTTCACCATGACCTATGATTTTAGAGTTGGACATAGTCTAAGCCTAAAAGGGTAAAACCAATAAAAAATTTTAGTCTTCAACACTTACAACTTTAACTGCATGTGGATCTTTTTAACAAAGGAATATGCTACTAACATTTGGGAGTGCATTAGATAGCACTTTTCTTTAGTTTAGTAGGCATACTTTGGCTGCCCTTTGGGTTTTTTGTACCTAATTCTCTAATGGTGAATCTCTCTAATCATCAAATTGCAATACCTTCCAATGGACGATTCATTTTATCATATTTAAGAGCCTCAATGTGGATATCAATTCTAATTTTGGATGGTAAAAATGACAACAAAAGTGATGCAGTGACAATTGGATATGAATAGAGATAGAATCTTCTCCTTCATCTACAAGTTTTTCTTCTTCCCTTACTCTCTCTTCCATTATTGTTTATTCATCACTACTATATTCTTTATCATTTTCAAGTTTTCTTCTATAATAAACACCAAAGAAACTACCTCATTGGGGTACATTATGATGATAGCAACATTTTTATTTTCTTGCAAAATTCCAAGAGACTTGAGAGTACAACTACTACTATACTTTTCTTTTGGTGATGTAGAATTTTTTTACCCCAAGATGCTACTATATCAAACATCTAGGTAAGAGTTTGGGCTACATGGTAGAACCAAAATTTTGGCTTAAAGAACCAAGACATGGCGTTCCCTTCCATTAAATTAAGTACCTTGTAGATGATCACATTTTTTCTTCTTTCACTTCCACACTCTTGTAGAATAGAGATCTAGCTCCTTTGCCAATTGGTTCTCTTTCTCTTTTCCAAGCTCCTTGTGATCTTATAGGTCCTCATCCACTAAAAACAATTATGGATCTTTGTCTCACTCATACCACCCCCTGTTGAACTTGCACATAAATCATTACAAATAGAAAGAAAGTTAAGGGAATAAAAATTCCCCACAAGTGCTTACTGCTCTTCTTTATTATGCCATTTAGACATGCTTTCCATTTCATATTTTGTGAGGTGGTCTTCATTTCCTAGCTCAGTGTGATATTCATGAGGCAACTCATTTTTTATATTTTTCCTCCTTTATATCATAAGCAAACACGTTTTTTCTCTCTTCGTTAATCATCCACATTTCTTCTACAAGAAAGAGATGATCCATTTCTTCTCTCTTTTCATTAATCATGGGATTCCATACATATTACTCTAGCTACTTACATTCTTCTAGCTGCTTATGGTTAGTTGTGTTCTCTAAAACCAATATGACTTCATCACATATGGGGCTCCCAAAGATTTATATCGTTTTTGTAGCTTCCACTCTAATGTGGACTATTTCCACTGCTACAACATCTTGGGCTTTCTCTTGTGATAGGATGCATTCCTATTCATTGCAGTTTTCCAACTCTTCTCTTTTTGCATTGTAATATGCAGTGCCTTCCCCTTCTTCGAGGTAACACAACTCAACATCTTTATCCAACTCATCTATCTTTTCATCTTGATTCCTTTCATCTATCTCTTCTCTTTGAAATTCTCAAAAAATCATATTTAAAGGTCTTCTACCCACTAATATTTCTACCAAATCCTCAATGGATTTAATTTTCCCCTATTCTAATAGTTCTATCCCTTGGCTAATCCTTTCCTCTATAGCTATCCTCTTTGAGAATAGCTCTTGCTCACAAATGGAATATTTATCCTCACCATTATTTTCCACCTTCTCACAACTCTTCAATGCATTTTTTGTAGAGATTTATTTTTCTTTGTTGTTTTAATATTTCATGTCTCATAATCCTCCAACAAAACCTTCACTCTTCCAGCTCAATCTCTACTTTATGCAACTTATTTTTTTGTCTTTTGTTAGCTTCTACCTCTGCCATTGTCTTATCTTTTCTTCCACATTGGTTATCCTTTTTCTTACATTATGATATAGTTCCACATTTGGATCCACAACCTTATCTATAGTCCTAATATAGAGTTGCAATTACCTCCTCCTCTTCCATAATAAATGTATGATCTATTAACCATGTATTGAAATTATTTTGCTATTACTCATCACTTCAAATAAATTAACACAAATGTGGGGAGAAGACCTACAATTTAATGCTTCATATGCTAGTACAAAATAATTTTAACACTTAGCAATCTTCAACTTAGACAAGTACACTTGGAAACACTAATACCAATAAGATACAACAAAAATAATTCTCTAATTGTCGGTATATCCTTTCAAAACCATTATCTCACTTATTATTTATGTCTATTAAAACTTTGCTAAAGTAGTCCCCTCATTGGCATGGTATAATTGAAAAGGAAAGATATCGGGAATGGAAAATTATGCCCAGAGAGAACTCAAACTTCCAACTAGTTTTCATTAATCAAAAACTGCTTCTCACCATTAAAACCTTCGCCAATTTGGTATCCGGGATATTAATATTCTTCATCAAAAAATTGCATTTAGTGTCAAAAATTTCAAGTTGGTATCTAGGATATCAATATTCTTCATCAAAAGATTGAATTCGGTGTTAAAAATCCCATGCCACTATCAACAAATCTCACTGAACTCAATATAGAGCTTTTTCCTTGTTCTCATCTCTATTATTTTCTTGCACTACAAACTCTTCTCAATTGAACACACACAATACTCATAGTTTCTCGCATTCTCTTCACATTGATATAGTAATGAATGGATGGCTCAACAAGAAATGGAGAGAAAAAATTAGAGGATCACAATGGCTCATTAGCACAGAAACAATTTGCCCTTGTACCAAACATATGCAAACTCAAACTTAAAACTACATATGAAACTCTGAAAATAACTTTATCGTGCCTTTTAATACTCAAAATGGATAATTCAAAATAGCATAATATGTTGAAGTTATTGCAGCTTCGGGTTCATTCTTCCAGCCTAATCGAAGACATAAAATTACATTTAGCCTTTGGATTTTTTTTTCATTGTGATAATTAAGTGAAGGGGTACTTCACTTGGAAATTATAATATCTCTTAATGGGCCAACCCTCATTGAAGTTCGCTCTATTTATTTGTAAATATATTTTCCTATTGGAGGTTGACCTCCCTTGATGTATTCCCACTTGTGTATATATACAAGGTCATTTACCATTCATGATTATCCGATTCATTCTCAAGAAAAGTTCAAACCTATCAAGAGGAGTTCACATATTTGTAGCAGATCATAATTCATATTTCTCAATAGAAGTTCACACTTACAACACGTCGTCATTCTGTAGCAGAAGATCGATTTCAAGGAGAAACATATTCATTTGTATTTTGCATCTAAGAGAGGTGCTATTACTCATTGGATCAAATTGGCATTGTGTTATTCCTGAGTTGTAAGCAAATCTCTGCTCTTATTCTATCAATATATAAGAGATATATTGGCTGGGTTTTTCTCCCTCAAGTTGGAGGGTTTTCCCAGGGTATCTTGTTGTGTCTATTATCTTATGTGCTACATAATCTGATTATTTTCAATTCATATATATATGATCATTAAAAACTAAGATGGTATCAAAGCGGGTCTATGAAAAGATCTGATCAGAAATTGATTGCAGTGAGATAGTTTATCGTCATTAGAAACTTAGATTGAAGTTATGCACATTATGAGACAATAAACTGAGAGTCTTCAATGACATCCCCTATTTGTGTTTAGTTGATGTAATTGCAAACATTGTGAAGAAAGTAAAGAGGCATTTTCAGATCCTATTAGAAGTTGCTTGGAGTTCAGCATTTAATCTTTTAGTGAATCCTTCTTGCTGGGCAGTTATCTATGAAATCTCTAAAATGGAATGAAAATGTGTGATGTGTTGGGCATTGTCAGTGAGGAGGTCATGATCTTCATTTACATGAAGCCACTATGATTTTTTGTGTGGGCTCTAATAAGTATGTTTTTGAAGTTCTATCAAAGTGGAGAATACGTTGAATGATCTAAACCTATCTATGTGGAAAAAGCTTGAGCACATATGAATCCTTGGTGAATGCAAGGAAGTTTAATTAATAAAGAGATAAATATTCTTTTTTATATTTTTTAAATCTAGGACGAATCTCAGTTTGCTGAGTTGTGCAAATCTGACATTGTTTGCTTGGATTGTGTGTGACCAGTAAATAGTGATCACTAGGATCCGATTCTTCAGAGTTACCAATTATTCATTGCAAGTTGTTTCAAGCTAATTTCCGAGTGTGACTCTAAAATAAAAGAAGAACCGAAATTATGATTTTGATTGATTTCATTCTATATGCATGAACTGTGATAGAGCCTCAATTCTTTGAGAAGTCTAGTTGTGTAATGAAATATCTGTAGATTGTCTTTTTTTATTTCGAGATTAGCTCTTTCAAGTGTAGTAAATATGGAAGAAAGACATCTGAATCAACGTAGATGAATGATGAATTAATTATCTGGGATTACTTAACGAGATTCTAATTTCAATAAGATAAGTATTGCATGGTTGAATAATGTTCATGAATTTGTTATGTAGTTATTAAATCATTCTATAACATTGAAATAGTCAATCATGTATGCTTCTAGCATTGATATTTCTCTTCGAGATAGTTGAGTTCCATGAATTATTAGTAATCTCTTCTTAATGCTTTCAGGACTGACCAAGAAGCGTAAGAGATTGCTTTCAAGAGAAGAAGAGCTTGATGCATCCTGTAGGTTGAAGAATGGAGAAACAACTTGCACCCATGGGACAGAGTTGGTGACTGAAGACATCTCTCAAAGAGGAAGAACCTACTCAGGTTGTCACTACAATTAGTTTCCTCGAAGAGGAGGAATTAACCTTGAGAGGGAGTTTGCCAAACCAACATAGGAAACCTTGAACAAAGAGGTTAGGAGTTTGATGCAAGAACTCCTGTGATTCAGCGGGAGGCTAGTGATCCTAAGGAAGATGATGATCTAGTTGA
Source organism: Sequoiadendron giganteum (assembly GCA_007115665.2). NCBI lineage: Eukaryota > Viridiplantae > Streptophyta > Pinopsida > Cupressales > Cupressaceae > Sequoiadendron > Sequoiadendron giganteum. Next base: position 449,828,113 of record CM021105.1, read on the forward strand.
GCCTTTGGAACCTATTGATGGGCCTATATACATTGTGATTGGTTGTAAGAGATATCTTTGGGCTAGGCAAACAATGTAGGAGGCATAAATAATTGTAGCCCCAAGAGGAAATTTCAGAGAAAGAAAGAGACCTCATAAGTTTTCAAGCTATGTTTCTTTGATGAGTCAAATCATCACGTCAGAACCTTCTAGTGTTGAGGAAGCTACTAGTCTACAAGTATGGAAATATGCCATGGTTGAGGAGTATCAATCCATCCTCAAGAATGATGTTTGGGTCATCATACCTACACCTGAAGGCAAATCAATTGTATCTTCTAAGTGGCTCTTCAAGATCAAGCATGCGGTTGATGGGAGCATCGAGAAGTACAAGGATATATTTGTGGCTAGAGGATTCTCTCAGAAAGAGGGAGTAGACTATGAGGAAACCTTTGCTCTAGTTTCTTGTTATACATCTGTTAGTACCATCATTGCTATTACAACATCTAGAGGATGGAAGATACACTAGATGGATGTGAAGACAACATTTCTGAATGGTGTGATCGAGGAAGAGGTATACATTGAGCAACTTGAGGGATTTGAGGTTCATGGGAAGGAGTCTCATGTTTATAGATTGAATAAGGCTTTATATGGTCTTAAGTAGGCTCCAGGTGCTTGGTATGAGAGAATTGATTCATACTTGATGGGATTGGGCTTCTCCAAGAATGATGTTGATTCAAACCTATACTTCAGGGTAATTGATGGTGAAGCATTGATCTTGGTTCTATATGTTGATGATCTAATTCTTACTAGAGAAGATCACCTCATTATCAAATGTAAGAAGGAGCTAGCTTTTGAATATTAAATGAAGGATTTTGGTCTCATGCACTACTTGGTTTAGAAGCTTGGAAGAAGCCAGATGGGATTATTCTGAGTCAAGGGAAGTATTCTATTGACATCTTGAAGAGGTTTAGTATGATGGATTACAAATCCATGTCTACACCTATGGAAACCAATTTTCAGAAGCTTAAGGAGGATGCAACTAGTTAAGATTCGATGGATCCTACTATGTACATGTAGTTGATTGGATCTTTGATGTATCTAGTCAATACTAGACCATATATTTTCTATGCAGTGAGCGCACTTATTCAGTTTATGTGTGAACTAAGGCAAACACATCTAGTTGCAGCAAAGCATATCCTAAGATACTTGCATGGCACAGTTGGATATGGCTTGAGATATTCTTTTGGTGTAGACTTGAAGTTGCATGGAAATACTAATTCCGATTGGGGAGGGTGTATCACTGATCGAAAGAGCACCTCTGGATGTTGTTTCAGTTTGGGGTCTATGATGATCTCCTGGTGTAGCAGGAAGCAGTCTTCAGTGGCACTGAGCACTGCAGAGGCTGAGTATATTGTAGCTTGTGTGGAAGCTAGAGAAGCAGTGTGGCTTCATAAGCTCCTTGTAGGATTGTTTGGACAATCGATGGAGCTGACTATCATTCATTGTGATAATCAAAGTTGTGTGAAGATTTCTATCAATCAAATTTTTAATGACATAACCAAACATGTTGAGATCAAATACCACTATATCAGAGATATGGTATTGAGGAAAGTAATCCAGTTGAAGTATATCAACATTGATGAGCATACGACAAACATTCTTACCAAGCCTCTTGCTAGAGTAAAGTTTGTGTACTTTCGAGACAAGCTTGGTATTGTGGAGAATGAAGCCCTAGTTGAGAAGGAGTCTCAACATTAGTGAACTTCAGATTTTCTTTAATGCATTTATCTCTATTAGAGAGATTTGAGGTGTAAGCCCTTGTTAATGCATTTATCTCTATGGGAGAATTTCAAGGTGAAAGCCCTTTTTTCCACCCTCTAGGAGAGCCATGGTGGATTTCATGTGTGTGATGCCATGACAATATCATGTGAGAGAGTCCGTGATGATTTTCTTGTACTTATGCTTTTCTCCCTCTGGGAGTAGCCATGGTGAATTTCACGATGAGGTGATGATATCACGATTGAGTGATGGGAACTTATGTACATTTTCCATACATGGGAGAGCCATGATGGTTAATATCATGATGAGTTGATATGTTACTTTCCCATACATGGGAGAGCCATGATGGTTAATATCACAATGAGGTGATATGATACTTTTCCACATATGGGAGTTGCCATAGTGGTTGACATCACGATGAGGTGATGTGTCTTGTATTGCTAGAAGTATTCCTCTCTAGCTGAGAGGGAGCATTGAAGTTATTGTAGCTTTGGGTTCATTCTTCTAGCCTAATTGAAGAAATGAAATTGCATATAGCCTTTTTCCATTTATTTCATTGTGATAATTAAGTGAAGGGGTACTTCACTTGGAAATTATAATATCTCTTAATGGTCTGACTCTTCCTTGAAGTTCGCTCTATTTATTTGTAAATATATTTTCCTATTGGAGGCTGACCTCCCTTGATGTATTCCCACTTGTGTATACATACAAGGTCATTTCCCATTCATGATTATATAATT